>CM059791.1:111048168-111473168 GCA_030435695.1 Brachymystax lenok tsinlingensis
GCTCTCTCTCTCTGTCTGTCTCACCTCTCTCTCTCTCTGTGTCTCACACTTCTCTCTGTCTGTCTCACCTCTCTCTCTGTCTGTCTGTCTCACCTCTCTCTCTGTCTTTCTCACCTCTCTCTCTGTGTCTGTCTCACCTCTCTCTCTCTGTCTGTCCCACCTCTCTGTCTGTCTGTCTGTCTCACCTCTCTCTCTGTCTGTCTCACCTCTCTGTCTGTCACACTTCTCTCTCTCTGTCTGTCTCATCTCTCTCTTTCTCTGTCTTTCTCACCTCTCTCTCTCTCTCTCTCTCTCTCTCTCTCGCTCGGCCTCTCTCTCTGTCTGTCTCACCTCTCTCTCTCTCTGTGTCTCACACTTCTCTCTGTCTGTCTCACCTCTCTCTCTGTCTGTCTGTCTCACCTCTCTCTCTGTCTTTCTCACCTCTCTCTCTGTGTCTGTCTCACCTCTCTCTCTCTGTCTGTCCCACCTCTCTGTCTGTCTGTCTGTCTCACCTCTCTCTATCTGTCTGTCTCACCTCTCTGTCTGTCACACTTCTCTCTCTCTGTCTGTCTCATCTCTCTCTTTCTCTGTCTTTCTCACCTCTCTCTCTCTCTCTCTCTCTCTCTCTCTCTCTCTCTCTCTCTCTCTCTCTCTCTCTCTCTCTCTCTCTCACCTCTCTCTCTCTCTGTCTGTCTCACCTCTCTCTCTCTGTCTGTCTCACCTCTCTCTCTCTCTCTCTCTCTCTCTCTCTCTCTCTCTCTCTCTCTCTCTCTCTCTCGCTCTCGCTCTCTCTCTCTGTCTGTCTCACCTCTCTCTCTCTCTGTGTCTCACACTTCTCTCTGTCTGTCTCACCTCTCTCTCTGTCTGTCTGTCTCACCTCTCTCTCTGTCTTTCTCACCTCTCTCTCTCTGTGTCTGTCTCACCTCTCTCTCTCTCTGTCACTCCTCTCTGTCTGTCACTCCGTTCTCTCATCTAACTGTTTGCCTCTACCCAGGTATTGCACCCAACATCACGGCAGGTCCAGCTGACAGTGCGGTGATTGACGGCATGTCAGTCATCCTCCACTGTGAGACCAGCGGAGCCCCGCGACCAGCTATCACCTGGCAGAAAGGTATGCTGGTGGGCAGTGGGTGGATGCACAGTTATATTAGAAATGCATGTCATTTTCTGTCTGGATGTTTTTCAGAGGGGAAGGTGATTACGTAGTGACTCGGTCCACAAGGTGGCGCAGCAGCTCTCTGACGTTCTTAGGGCAGAACCCTGCTTGTGTTAACTGACACTTCTTTCTCCCACTCAACTCTTCCATTTTCTTCTGGTTCCGTCTCCATACTTCACTAACTCTCTCCCTCTCTCTCCAGGTGAACATGTGTTGGCCAGTGGTTCTGTCCAGCTACCCAGGTTCACCCTGCTGGAGTCAGGCAGTCTACTGGTCTCCCCCTCTCACATTTCAGATGCTGGGACTTATACCTGCATGGCCAGCAACTCCAGAGGCATAGACGAGGCTGCCGCAGATCTACTGGTGTGGGGTGAGTATGGAGGGAGGGAGGGAGGGAGGGAGGGAGGGAGGGAGAGGGAGAGAGGAGGTGAGGGAGGGAGGGATGGAGGGGGGAGAGGGAGTGAGGGAGAGAGAGAGGGAGGGATGGAGGGGGGGAGAGCGAGGGAGGGATGGAGAAGGATTATACACTCACTGGCTATTATACATGCATACAGCTAGTAACCTGAAGTCTGTCAACTACCTGTTAAACAGCTAGTAACCTGAAGTCTGTCAACCACCTGTTAAACAGCTAGTAACCTGAAGTCTGTCAACCACCTGTTAAACAGCTAGTAACCTGAAGTCTGTCAACCACCTGTTAAACAGCTAGTAACCTGAAGTCTGTCAACCACCTGTTAAACAGCTAGTAACCTAAAGTCTCTGTCAACCACCTGTTAAACAGCTAGTAACCTGAAGTCTGTCAACCACCTGTTAAACAGCTAGTAATCTGAAGTCTGTCAACCACCTGTTAATTAAACAGCTAGCAACCTGAAGTCTGTCAACCACCTGATAAACAGCTAGTAACCTGAAGTCTCTGTCAACCACCTGTTAAACAGCTAGTAACCTGAAGTCTGTCAACCACCTGTTAAACAGCTAGTAACCTGAAGTCTGTCAACCACCTGTTAAACAGCTAGTAACCTGAAGTCTCTGTCAACCACCTGTTAAACAGCTAGTAACCTGAAGTCTGTCAACCACCTGTTAAACAGCTAGTAACCTGAAGTCTGTCAACCACCTGTTAAACAGCTAGTAACCTGAAGTCTCTGTCAACCACCTGTTAAACAGCTAGTAACCTGAAGTCTGTCAAGCACCTGTTAAACAGCTAGTAACCTGAAGTCTGTCAACCACCTGTTAAACAGCTAGTAATCTGAAGTCTGTCAACCACCTGTTAAACAGCTAGTAACCTGAAGTCTGTCAACCACCTGTTAAACAGCTAGTAACCTGAAGTCTGTCAACCACCTGTTAAACAGCTAGTAATCTGAAGTCTGTCAACCACCTGTTAAACAGCTAGTAACCTGAAGTCTGTCAACCACCTGTTAAACAGCTAGTAACCTGAAGTCTGTCAACCACCTGTTAAACAGCTAGTAACCTGAAGTCTGTCAACCACCTGTTAAACAGTTAGTAACCTGAAGTCTGTCAACCACCTGATAAACAGCTAGTAACCTGAAGTCTGTCAAACACCTGTTAACTTCTTAGGGAGCGGTGGGGCGCTAGCACTCCCGACACTACCAGGTGAAATGCAAGGCGCCAAATTCAAAATCCAAAAGTCGAATTATTAAACATGCACCAATATACAAGTGTTTCATAGTCATCAAAAGCTCTGCTTCTTGGCAATATCCCAGCGTTGTAATTTTTACCATTACCATAAATTCATAAGCCATCACGGTTCACACATAACACATTTCACAGCGAAAACAAATCAATTACCTTTTGAAGAACTTCTGCTGAGGGCTTCCCAAGTGTCCAAGACAATCCATGGTTCTTTTGTTAGAAAAAGTCATGTATTATATCCATAAATCCCCGTTTGGTTGGCGCGTTATAATGGGAAAGTAGAGCGTCGATTCCTCCATTGAAACGTGAAGAGAACTCGTTCAACTTATACCTATAAACGTGTCCAAGAACAATCAAACATAATTGTAAATGTATCCTTAGGAACACTTCTATGTATAAATAGCATAATATTTCAACCGGAATATAAACTGGGCGATAAGAAAGGAAAAAAACAAAGAACGCGCCAGCCGTGAACGCGCATTTACTTGTATTGACATCTGCGTGGACACTTCCTTATTCCTCTTCTTCTCTGCTCTAAAAGCATCTAAAAAGAATCAGAACACTTTCTCGAGACTGTTGACATCCAGAGGAAGCGATAGGTACTGCATTCATATGCCCTTATAAGGGCATTTTCATAAGGGAGGGGCTCTAAATGAGGCAATGTGTCAAAACCACTTTTTCCAGGACAGAAATTCCTCTGGGTTTCACCTGCCATATCCGTTCTGTTTTACTCACAGACAGGAAGTCTGTCAACCACCTGTTAAACAGCTAGTAACCTGAAGTCTGTCAACCACCTGTTAAACAGCCAGTAACCTAAAGTCTGTCAACCACCTGTTAAACAGCTAGTAACCTGAAGTCTGTCAACCACCTGTTAAACAGCTAGTAACCTGAAGTCTGTCAACCACCTGTTAAACAGCTAGTAATCTGAAGTCTGTCAACCACCTGTTAAACAGCTAGTAACCTGAAGTCTGTCAACCACCTGTTAAACAGCCAGTAACCTGAAGTCTGTCAACCACCTGTTAAACAGCTAGTAACCTTAAACAGCTAGTAACAGCTAGTGACCCATGACCCCAGCACTCCCGACACTACCAGGTGAAATGCAAGGCGCCAAATTCAAAATCCAAAAGTTGAATTATTAAACATGCACCAATATACAAGTGTTTTATAGTCATCAAAAGCTCTGCTTCTTGGCAATATCACAGCGTTGTAATTTTTACCATTACCATGAATTCATAAGCTATTAAACAGCTAGTAACCTGAAGTCTGTCAACCAGTATCCTGAAGTCTCTCTATGTTTTCAGCACGGACCCGCATCACCAAGCCACCTGCGGACCAGAGTGTCATCAAGGGGACCAAGGCTGTCATGTCCTGTGGAGTGACCCATGACCCCAGTGTGTCTGTCAGGTAAGGATGATGTCATGTCCTGTTGGGTGACCCAGGACCCCAGTGTATCTGTCAGCTAAGGATGATGTCATGTCCTGTGGGGTGACCCAGGACCCCAGTGTATTTGTCAGCTAAGGATGATGTCACGTCCTGTGGAGTGACCCATGACCCCAGTTTGTCGGTCAGGTAAGGATGATGTCACGTCCTGTGGGGTGACCCATGACCCCAGTGTATCTTTCAGGTAAGGCTTATGTCACGTCCTGTGGAGTGACCCATGACCCCAGTGTATCTGTCAGGTAAGGATGATGTCACATCCTGGTGGCTGACCCATGACCCCAGTGTATCCGTCAGGTAAGAATGATGTCACATCCTGTGGGGTGACCCATGACCCCAGTGTATCTTTCAGGTAAGGATTATGTCAGGCCCTGTGGAGTGACCCATGACCCCAGTGTATCTGTCAGGTAAGGATGATGTCACATCCTGGTGGCTGACCCATGACCCCAGTGTATCTGTCATGTAATGATGATGTCATGTCTTGTGAAGTGACCCATGACACCAGTGTATCTGTCAGGTAAGGATGATGTCATGTCCTGTGAAGTGACCCATGACCCCAGTGTGTCTGTCAGGTAATTAGATGCCAAGCTGACACCTGATTCAGCTCCTCAAAGGCTAAGTGATTAATTGATCAGTTGAATCAGGGTGCAGTAGTGGAATAAATCAAAGAGGTTGATCAGTTGAATCAGGGGAGCAGTAGTGGAATAAATCAAAGAGGTTGATCAGTTGAATCGGGGTGCAGTAGTGGAATAAATCAGAGGTTGATCAGTTGAATCAGGGTGGCAGTAGTGGAATAGATCAAATAGGTTGATCAGTTGAATCAGGGGAGCAGTAGTGGAATAGATCAAAGAAGTCGATCAGTTGAATCAGAGGGAGTGCAGTAGTGGAATAGATCAAATACGTTGGTCAGTTGAACCGGGGGGGGGAGCAGTAGTGGAATAGATCAAAGAGGATGATCAGTTGAATCAGGGTGGCAGTAGTGGAATAGATCAAAGAGGATGATCAGTTGAAGTTAATGGAGGAAATGAGAAGTTTGTGTGAGCAGACAGTGACACACACACACAGTCTGAGTATCTGGATCGGTATGAGCAGAGCTTCTGTGTGTTTCAGAGAGAATTCATTAAGCCGTTTTTACATCAACAGTCTGAAAGTGCTATATGGTAACCATGTATCTGTGTGTGTGTGTGTGTGTGTGTGTGTGTGTGTGTGTGTGTGTGTGTGTGTGTGTGTGTGTGTGTGTGTGTGTGTGTTTTGGTGTGTGTGCGTGTTTGTGTGTTTGTGTGTTGGTACGTGTGTGTGTGTGTGTGTGTTGGTGCGTGTGTGTGTGTGTGTTGGTGTGTGTGCGTGTTGGTGTGTGTTGGTGTGTTGGTGTGTGTGTGTGTGTGTTGGTGCGTGTGTGTGTGTGTGTTGGTGCGTGTGTGTCGGTGTGTGTGTGGGTTGGTGTATGTGTTGTCCTCGTCTCCAGGTATGTTTGGGAGAAGAGTGGTTCAGTGGTGGATGTGAGCACCTCTCCCCGGCTGCGTCTGGACCCTGACGGGACCCTGCACCTCTCCCAGACCTGGTCAGGTGACATCGGGACATACACCTGTAGAGTCACCTCTGTAGGGGGCAACGACTCACGCAGCGCTCACCTCAGAGTCAGGTTAACCTCACATCTTATTGAGATCTCTCTCTTGGTCAGTCACTCTGTCTGGCTTTGTGTTTCCATCTCTATCTTTCTCCCATCATGCAGTATTATCCATTCACTCTTCATCTCTCTCTCTCTCTCTCTCTCTCTCTCTCTCTCTCTCTCTCTCTCTCTCTCTCTCTCTCTCTCTCCTCTCCCATTGACTCTCTGGCAGTGTGCTGTTGTCTCATCCACAGCTACTCTACAGCTTTATCATATTCCCCTCACCTCTCATCTCCTCCCTCCGCTATCAACTCCTCTCTGCACTCTGCTATTTCTACTATTAACTACCACGTTCAGTGGATATTTATGATTTTAACATTCTGTCTTTGTCTCTCTCATTCTCTCTCATTTTCTCTGAACCGTGCTCTGTCTGTTTCTGTCTCTCCTACACACACACACACACAAACACACACCTCCCCCCTCATCCCCCCACCCCGTACAGGCAGCTTCCCCATGCTCCAGAGATCCCCGGTGCAGCTCTGAGCCAGGTAGAGAGGAGGGCCATCAATCTGACCTGGGCTCAGGCCTTCGATGGGAACAGCCCCCTGATCCGATACATCCTGGAGGTCTCAGAGAACAGTGAGTGGACTAGTAGAGAATACTACAGCTGGAATACTGAACACTAAACACTATGAACAGACTACTACAGCTGGAATACTGAACACTAAACACTATGAACAGAATGCTACAGCTGGAATACTGAATATTAAACACTATGAACAGAATACTACAGCTGGAATACTGAATACTAAACACTATGAACAGAATACTACAGCTGGAATACTAAACACTAAACACTATGAACAGAATACTACAGCTGGAATACTGAATACTAAACACTATGAACAGAATGCTACAGCTGGAATACTGAATACTAAACACTATGAACAGATACTACAGCTGGAATACTGAATATTAAACACTATGAACAGAATACTACAGCTGGAATACTGAACACTAAACACTATGAACAGAATGCTACAGCTGGAATACTGAATATTAAACACTATGAACAGAATACTACAGCTGGAATACTGAATACTAAACACTATGAACAGAATACTACAGCTGGAATACTAAACACTAAACACTATGAACAGAATACTACAGCTGGAATACTGAATACTAAACACTATGAACAGAATGCTACAGCTGGAATACTGAATACTAAACACTATGAACAGATACTACAGCTGGAATACTGAATATTAAACACTATGAACAGAATACTACAGCTGGAATACTGAATACTAAACACCATGAACAGAATACTACAGCTGGAATACTGAATATTAAGCACTATGAACAGAATACTACAGCTGGAATACTGAACACTAAACACTATGAACAGAATACTACAGCTTGAATACTAAACACTATGAACAGAATACTACAGCTGGAATACTGAACACTATGAACACTATGAACAGAATACTACAGCGGGAATACTGAATACTAAACACTATGAATGGAATACTACAGCTTGAATACTGAATACTAAACACTATGAACAGAATACTACAGCTGGAATACTGAATACTGAACACTATGAACAGAATACTACAGCTGGAATAGTGAACACAATGAACAGAATACTACAGCTGGAATACTGAACACAATGAACAGAATACCACAGCTGGAATACTAAACACTATGAACAGAATACTACAGCTGGAATACTGAACACTATGAACACTATGAACAGAATACTACAGCGGGAATACTGAATACTAAACACTATGAATGGAATACTACAGCTTGAATACTGAATACTGAACACTATGAACAGAATACTACAGCTGGAATACTGAAAACTGAACACTATGAACAGAATACTACAGCTGGAATAGTGAACACAATGAACAGAATACTACAGCTGGAATACTGAACACAATGAACAGAATACCACAGCTGGAATACTAAACACTATGAACAGAATACTACAGCTGGAATACTGAACACTATGAACACTATGAACAGAATACTACAGCGGGAATACTAAACACTAAACACTTTGAACAGAATACTACAGCTAGAATACTAAACACTAAACACTATGAACAGAATACTACAGCAGGAATACTAAACACTATGAACAGAATACTACAGCGGGAATACTAGTCTCAGTTTACATAAGTGATACTGTAGTCTTGAGATGCTCAGACGTTGTCTTTTCAGCAAACATTGATTCAAGCTCTCTCTCTGTCTGTCTGTCTGTCGTAGATGCCCCGTGGACAGTGCTCCTGGCCAATATCGAACCGGAGTCGACCGGGGTGACCGTGGGTGGTTTGATCCCAGCACGGTCCTACCAGTTCAGGCTGTGTGCGGTCAACGACGTGGGCAGGGGCCAGTTCAGCAAGGAGACTGACCGGTGGGTTTTCATTTTCATGTATCCCATATTTAACCAGGAGAATCCCAGAGATATATATGAATGGTGTGTGCCTGTCTTTCATAGTCCAATCAATCACAATCATGTATAAATCCCATTGGCATCAGCAGTTGTTACAGAGGGAGAGATCCAAAGTGTTATAGCTAGAATAACCTGAAGAAAACATCAATAAAATGTTCACTGTTTTTGAACAAACTGGGTTGTGGTCAGCAGGGCACATCGTAGAAACAAATGTGTGTCCTCATTGGACAAGTTCAGGTTATGCCTCCCTGTTTCAAAATGTTTTCTCCCCACTGAATATGACCCTACCTGTTCCATCCCTTCTCTGTGGTTCAGTGATGACTCTCTGACTAGTCTCTCAGAGGTCCACATGTTTTTTCTCAAACATGGAAATGACTGTGTGTGTGTGAGTGTGTACGTGTGTTTGAGGAGAGATGACCCTGCAAAATACTTCTGTGTGAATCACCATGGGTGTGATGACCCAGCTACTAGTCTCTCTCTCTCTCTCTCTCTCTCTCTCTCTCTCTCTCTCTCTCTCTCTCTCTCTCTCTCTCTCTCTCTCTCTCTCTCTCTCTCTCTCTCTCTCTCTCTGTCTCTCTAGAGTCATACAGAGGGCTGAATGAGTCAGAGCTTCAAACAGAAAGTCAAATCCCCAGAGCACTGTTGACGCCTTAGATGTAGCTAAACACACACACGCTCGCCTCACACACTAACTACATACTAACTACTACACACACCCTCAGAGACACACTAACTACTACACACATCCGCAGAGACACACTAACTACTACACACCCTCAGAGACACACTTACTACTACACACCCTCAGAGACACACTAACTACTACACACCCTCAGAGACATTCTAACTACTACACACCCTCAGAGACACACTAACTACTACACACCCTCAGAGACATTCTAACTACTACACACCCTCAGAGACATACTAACTACTACACACACCCTCAGAGACGTACTCACTACACACACACCCTCAGCGACACACTAACTACTACACACCCTCAGAGACATACTAACTACTACACACCCTCAGAGACATACTAACTACTACACACCCTCAGAGACACACTTACTACTACACACCCTCAGAGACACACTAACTACTACACACCCTCAGAGACATTCTAACTACTACACACCCTCAGAGACACACTAACTACTACACACCCTCAGAGACACACTAACTACTACACACATCCGCAGAGACATTCTAACTACTACACACCCTCAGAGACATACTAACTACTACACACACCCTCAGAGACGTACTCACTACACACACACCCTCAGCGACACACTAACTACTACACACCCTCAGAGACATACTAACTACTACACATCATCAGAGACACACTAACTACTACACACCCTCAGAGACACACTAACCACTACACACCCTCAGAGACATACTAACTACTACACACCCTCAGAGACACACTAACTACTACTCACCCTCAGAGACACACTAACTACTACACACCCTCAGAGACATACTAACTACTACACACCCTCAGAGACACACTAACCACTACACACCCTCAGAGACATACTAACTACTACACACCCTCAGAGACACACTAACTACTACTCACCCTCAGAGACACACTAACTACTACACACCCTCAGAGACATACTAACTACTACACACACCCCCAGAGACATACTAACTACTACACACCCTCAGAGACACACTAACTACTATACACCCTCAGAGACATACTAACTACTATACACTCTCAGAGACATACTAACTACTACACACCCTCAGAGACATACTAACTACTGCTATACACCCTCAGAGACACACTAACTACTACACACACCCCCAGAGACATACTAACTACTACACACCCTCAGAGACATACTAACTACTACTGTACACCCTTAGAGCCTCACTAACTACTACACACCCTCAGAGACACATTAACTTCTTCACACACCCTCAGAGACATACTAACTACTACACACCCTCAGAGACATACTAACTACTACACACATCCTCAGAGACATACTAACTACTACACACCCTCAGAGACATACTAACTACTACACACATCCTCAGAGACATACTAAGTACAACACACCCTCAGAGACATACTAACCACTACACACCCTCAGAGACATGCTAACTACTACACACCCTCAGAGACATACTAACTACTACACACCCTAAGAGACACACTAACTACTATACATCCTCAGAGACATACTAACTACTACACATCATCAGAGACATACTAACTACTACTGCACACCCTTAGTGCCTCACTAACTACTACACACCCTCAGAGACATACTCACTACTAGACACACCCTCAGAGACACACTAACTACTACTGCACACCCTTAGTGCCTCACTAACTACTACACACCCTCAGAGACATACTAACTACTACTGAACACCCTTAGAGCCTCACTAACTACTACACACCCTCAGAGACATACTCACTACTAGACACACCCTCAGAGACACACTAACTACTACTGCACACCCTTAGTGCCTCACTCACTACTACACACCCTCCTTGCTTTTTTCCTCCCTTCCTCTGTCTGTCTGTCCGTCCATCCCTCTTTCTATCTTTCTCCCTCCCCACACTCTCCTTTATCCTTCACCCTACCTCCTCTTAATCTCTCTCTCTCTCAATTTAATTCAGTTCAATTCATTTCAATCGGCTTTATTGGCATGGGAAACATATTTTTACATTGCCAAAAGAATAAAGACATTTCAAATGTCATATTATAAATATGTACAGTGTTATAACGATGAGGAAAATAAAAGGAAAATAAACAAATCTCTCTCTGTCTCTGTCTATACTCCAGAAACAGCACTGCTCTGCTTTTATACACAGAAGGGATGCCTCTGTCTATGTTCCAGAAACAGCACTGCTCTGCTTCTATACACAGAAGAGAAACTGAGATGTCAACTTAAATGAAGTCTCACTGGAATCCTTCAGCCTGCTTTATCTGCAGATGCATCCCAAACGTCTCTCTTTTCCCTTTACAGTGTACTACATTTGACCTGGACCTATAGGGCTCTAGTGCACTCTAAATGGACTACAGAGTGATTTGGGACGTAGCCCACGACTTCTTTGATGGCAGCTGAGCTGAAGAGACAGCTCTCTGAGGGAGAGATATCACAGAGCCTTTTACTGTGGAATAGACACAGACAGCCCTTAGTTAGATAGATCAGTGACAAAGATGTCTGACCAACACACACACACACACACACGCACACACACACACACACACACACACTCTCTCTCGTTTAACGATTAAATAACGAAAAGACATGGAAATATTCTTGTTAATTCATGCCCATTTTCTCTCTCTCCCTCTCTCTCCCTCTCTCCCACCAGACTCTCTCTACCAGAGGAGCCTCCCAGTGCCCCTCCTCAGACGGTGATCGCCAGTGGTCGTACCAACCAGTCCATCATGATCCAGTGGCAACCACCCCCGGAGAGCCAGCAGAATGGACCGCTCCAGGGATACATCATCAGGTGAGACACAGAGCGGATTGGTCCAGGTTGAAGATGGAGGGGGTCAATGACGTTCATCTTGGTTATTAACCTGTATAACTCCAATTGGGTAATGGTCACAATCCTAATGTCTTCCTCCTCCCCTTCCGTCGCTTTTCACCCTCACTTTCCCCTTTCTGCACAAACCATTTCTCTCCCTCTCTCCCCTCCTAGGTACTGTCTGTCAGGTCTACCAGTGGACTGTCAGATGAAGAACATCACCAGGCCAGACCAGAATAACCTACTCCTGGAGGAGCTCATCATCTGGACTAACTATGAGATTGAGGTGGCAGCCTACAACAGGGCTGGGAGGGGTACCTACAGCCACAAGGTTACAGAGTGGACCCTGCAGGGAGGTGAGGATGGACAGCCACATGGTTAAACCCAGTTTTCCAGCTTTAAGGGTTGAGAACTGACATACTTCTCTTAGCTCTCTGTGGAGCATAGAACCACAACAAGCCCACGCTGTGCCAGAAGATCCTCTGCAGCTTTCTGAGGGCCGGTTATTCAGTCATCCCCCTTCTCTTCCTATCTCATGTTTTTTCTCTCTCTCTCTCTCTCCTATCTCCCTCCATCTCTCTCCCAGTCCCCACTGTCCCACCAGGTAATGTCCAGGCTGAGCCATTCAACTCCTCTACAGTCAGGCTGACCTGGTCAGCTCCTAGCCCTCAGTTCATCAACGGCATCAACCAGGGATACAAGGTGGGCAACAGAGAGCAGAGACCCTTACCAGAGACAAATATTCTTATTGGATTTGCAGTAGAACTACCTGTTCTGTAAAAATGTCTCTGTACTGTCATACACTGCCATCTAGTGGTTAGAATAAGAACTGTATTCTCCAGCATTAGACATATACCAGTGCCTCAACAGATCACTATAAACCAGCTGCAGTGTTTTGTTGTCTTTTCTCTTATGACATTTTTAAACTCCTTTTTCTGTTTCCAGCTGTTGGCGTGGGAGGCGGGTCACGAGGAGGATGTTACCATGGTGACAGTGAGACCTAACTTCCAGGACAGCGTGCATGTGGGCTACGTGAAAGGACTGAAGAAGTTCACAGAGTACTACACCTCTGTCCTGTGTTTCACTACGCCTGGAGACGGCCCTCGCAGCCCGCCTCACAGACTACGCACTCACGAAGACAGTGAGTACCACAGTCACATAATTATACCAAACCTGTAGGCACTCACGAAGACAGTGTCTCACAGGCACAGACAAAAGCAATTCTATTTCCACATTATTCTATCGACCCGAAGGCCCCGGACTGTACTGGTTTGGCTCAGATATTCTTTGTATGCGTAACTGGGCCAGCGCAGTACAGCTCAGTCTGTCACAACTTGGCCCAGGTAAAAAGGGTATTACAAACAAGTACAGACCCAATACACTACTGTAGAATATATGGTACTACTGTAAAGTACATGATACTATTGTAAAGTATATGGTACTGCTGTAAATTATATGATACTACTGTAAAGTATATGGTACCACTGCAAAGTATATGGTACTACTCTAAAGTATATGATACTTGTGCACTAAACATACTAGACACTCAATGTATAATCCTTGCCTTGTGTGTGTGTGTCCAGCGCCTGGTGCCGTTGGTCACCTGAGCTTTACAGAGATCCTGGACACATCTCTGAAGGTCAGCTGGGAAGACCCCAACGAGAAGAATGGAGTCCTCACAGGTACTGTATCTAGTATAGTACACTATCTAACAAAAACCCTCTCTGGGAAGACCTCAACGAGAAGAATGGAGTCCTCACAGGTACTGTACCTAGTATAGTACACTATCTAACAAAAACCCTCTCTGGGAAGACCTCAACGAGAAGAATGGAGTCCTCACAGGTACTGTACCTAGTATAGTACACTATCTAACAAAAACCCTCTCTGGGAAGACCTCAACGAGAAGAATGGAGTCCTCACAGGTACTGTACCTAGTATAGTACACTATCTAACCCTAACCCTCTCTGGGAAGACCTCAACGAGAAGAATGGCGTCCTCACAGGTACTGTACCTAGTATAGTACACTATCTAACCCTAACCCTCTCTGGGAAGACCCCAACGAGAAGATCGGAGTCCTCACAGATAACTATGCCTACTGTAGGCATGGTTTGTGGTTGAACCTGTTTGTTGGATGTGTGCTGTGTTTGGTTTGGTACTGTGGTAGCTAAAGTATCAATATCTGTGCAAATGGCCAATGAAGATCTATTCTATTCGCTTCTATAGGGAAAGGGAAAGGGGGATACCTAGTTGTATCCTAGTATTTTCATGTCCTCTGTATCAGTCTAACCAGCTGTGATGTCCCTCTCCTACAGGCTACCGTATCTCATGGGAGGAGTTTAACCGGACCAACACCCGGGTCACCCACTACCTCCCTAACCTGACCCAGGAGTACCGGGTCACCGGGCTGACCGCCCTCACCACCTACACCATCCAGGTGGCTGGGATGACCTCCAAGGGACAGGGTCAACTGTCTTCTTCTACTATATCATCTGGAGTTCCCCCAGGTTAGTACCTCCCCCTAACTCTACCCCCAGGTTAGTACCTCCCCCTAACACTACCCCCAGGTTAGTACCTCCCCCTAACACTACCCCCAGGTTAGTACCTCCCTAACACTACCCCCAGGTTAGTACCTCCCCCTAACACTACCCCCAGGTTAGTACCTCCCCTAACACTACCCCCAGGTTAGTACCTCCCTAACACTACCCCCAGGTTAGTACCTCCCCTAACACTACCCCCAGGTTAGTACCTCCCCTAACACTACCCCCAGGTTAGTACCTCCCTAACACTACCCCCAGGTTAGTACTTCCCCCTAACTCTACCCCCAGGTTAGTACCTCCCCCTAACTCTAACCCCAGGTTAGTACCTCCCCCTAACTCTAACCCAATCCCCTAACCCCAACCCAATCCACTAACCCTAAACCCAGGGTAGTACTTACTTCCTAACCCTAACCTCACTCCCCTAACCTTACCCCAATCCCCTAACCCCAGGGTAATACCTACCCCCCTAACCCTAACCTCACTCTCCTAACCCTAACCACAGTCCCCTAACCCAGTCCCCTAACCCTAACCCTAACCCAACCCCCTAACCCTAACCCCAGGTTAGTACCTACCCACCTAACCCTAACCTAGACCCCTAACCTTAACCACAAGTTAGTTACTACAACCTAACCACAGCCATTCCCTAACCCCAGTGAGTCTCACCTTTTCCCTCCAAATTCTCTTATGGTTTTTGGTGTGATTCACTGTCTCTCCTCCTTTATCTACATCCCTGATCTCACTGTCTCTCCTCCTTTATCTACATCCCTGATCTCACTGTGTCTCTCCTCCTTTATCTACATCCCTGATCTCACTGTCTCTCCTGCTTTATCTACATCCCTGATCTCACTGTGTCTCTCCTCCTTTATCTACATCCCTGATCTAAATGTGTCTCTCCTCCTTTATCTACATCCCTGATCTCACTCTCTCTCCTCCTTTATCTACATCCCTGATCTCACTGTGTCGCTCCTCCTTTATCTACATCCCTGATCTCACTGTGTCTCGCCTCCTTTATCTACATCCCTGATCTCACTGTCTCTCCTCCTTTATCTACATCCCTGATCTCACTGTCTCTCCTCCTTTATCTACATCCCTGATCTCACTATGTCTCTACTCCTTTATCTACATCCCTGATCTCACTGTGTCTCTCCTCCTTTATCTACATCCCTGATCTAAATGTGTCTCTACTCCTTTATCTACATCCCTGATCTCACTGTGTCTCTCCTCCTTTATCTACATCCCTGATCTAAATGTGTCTCTACTCCTTTATCTACATCCCTGATCTCACTGTGTCTATCCTCCTTTATCTACATCCCTGATCTCACTGTGTCTATCCTCCATTATCTACATCCCTGATCTCACTGTGTCTATCCTCCTTTATCTACATCCCTGATCTCACTGTGTCTTTCCCCTATACAGAGATGCCGGGCCCGCCAACCAACATAGCCATCTCCAACATCGGCCCCCGCTCTGTGGCCCTGCAGTTTAAACCTGGCTATGACGGCAAGACATCCATCTCACGCTGGCAGGTCGAGGCACAGGTGAGAGACACATCCAATCAGTCAATAAATCAATTAATCAAGCAAGCAAGCAAACAATCAAACTTTAACTGCTTTTACACCTGCATTGCTTGCTGTTTGGGGTTTTAGGCTGGGTTTCTGTACAGCACTCTGTGACATCAGCTGATGTAAGGGGGGCTTCATAAATAAATTTGATTTGATTTAAGTGAATTTTTTAAATCATATACTCTTTCTCTCTATCTCCCCCTTCCTCTCTATCTCTCTATGTCTCTACCCCCTCTCTCTCTCTCCCTCTTCCCCCTTAATACCCCCGTCTCCCCCTCTCTCTCTTTTCCTCCTCTCTCTATCTCTCTCCATTTCTACCCCCCCCCTCTCTCTCTCTAGATTGGTATAATCGGGGAGAATGAGGAGTGGGTGATGGTCCATCAGTTGCCCAACGAGCCTGATGCCCGCTCCCTGGAGGTCCTGGACCTGAACCCCTACACCTCCTATAGGTACAGTAGAACATCACTAGTACAGCTACAACAGGTACCTAACACTACACCTCCTATAGGTACAGTAGAACATCACTAGTACAGCTACAACAGGTACCTAACAGGTACCTAACACTACACCTCCTATAGGTACAGTAGAACATCACTAGTATAGCTACAACAGGTACCTAACACTACACCTCCTATAGGTACAGTAGAACATCACTAGTACAGCTACAACAGGTACCTAACACTACACCTCCTATAGGTACAGTAGAACATCACTAGTACAGGTACAACGTGTACCTAACACTACACCTGATAAACTTACTTGCATAGTTATTCTGGTAGTCACATACTCACCACACAATACACCCATCAGAGTTGGACTCTATTCCACTTCAAAGGGATTAGCATTCAATTCATGAGCAGAAGAGTCCACACCTTCTGAATTGAAATGGCATTGGACCCCAACCCTGATTCCTGTGTCCCCATGTTGTAAGCATTGCTCCTACCAGAACATCCTGTCAAACCCATGATGACATCCATACCTTCCTGTCTGTCCTCCCCTGTAGGTTCCGTATGTGCCAGATGAACATAGTGGGGACCAGTCCTCCCAGCCAGCCCTCCAGGAAGATCCAGACCCTGCAGGCGCCTCCAGATATCTCCCCCTACAACGTCACCCTCCGAACAGCCTCAGAGACCAGCCTCTGGCTCCGATGGGTGGTGCGTCCTGACTAGATTGTTTTCCTCATAAGGGCACAAAGGAACACACACATGTACAGTCAGTCAGTCTTGCTATATCTCTGTCTCTCTGTTTCTCTGTCAGTCTGTCTCTGTCTATCTGTCAGTCAGTCTCTGTATCTCTGTCTCTCTGTCAGTCAGTCTCTGTAGCTCTGTCTCTCTGTCAATCAGTCTCTGTCTCTCTGAATCTCTGTTTCTCTGTCAGTCAGTCTCTGTTTCTCTGTCTCTCTGTCAGTCAGTGTGTACCATACACTCTCAACCTTCATCCCCATCCCCTCTCTCTCCAGCCTCTTCCAGAGTGGGAGTACAATGGGGACCAGGAGTTGGTGGGTTACCGGGTTCAGTACTCCAGAGTGGCATCTAAGGAAGGGGTCCTATCCCATGTCATCAGTGACCGGCTGGAGAGGGAGTTTACCATAGAGGACCTGGAGGAGTGGACAGAGTACGAAGTCAGGGTTCAGGCCATCAACGGCATGGGTTCTGGGCCATGGAGCCAGCCTGTCCAGGGCCGAACCAGGGAGTCTGGTAAGACTGGGGAGGCAGCTAACACACTCATACGACACACACATAAACACACTCATACTGAACACACACACACAGGCTGTATTCTAACCTCTGACCCCTGTGTAGTGCCGTCCTGTGGTCCCACCAATGTGTCAGCTTTCGCCACGACTTCCAGCAGCATCCTGGTCCGCTGGGGGGAGGTCCCTCAGACTGACCGCAACGGACTCATCCTGGGATACAAGGTCAGTGACACACACACAGGCACCTAAACAGGCACCTAAACAAACACACTCACTATTACCCGTTGTCCCCGTGGTCTCCCAGGTGGTGTATAAGGACAAGGGTTCAGACTCTGTCCCTCAGTGCTGGGTGGTGGAGGGGAACACCAGTCACAGTGTTCAGTTGAGTGGTCTGGGGAAGTATGTGCTGTATGAGATCCAGGTCCTGGCCTTCACACGGATAGGAGACGGCAGGAGCAGCAAGCCATCCATCCTGGAGAGGACCCTGGACGATGGTGAGCATTACTCACTGACTCAAAACCCGGGTGTCCTGCATGCCACAACACTGTGTTAGCCTGTTGAGATAAATCCGACAATGAAGGGGCCCCCCTAAAGTAGGCTACTGGCCACGTCAATACTATTCTACTCTCTGCTAGAACCACTGGTCCTATTATACTCTGTTCTGGAATTGTATTGATAAAGGTAAGCTCAACTAGATCAACGTGGACACAGTACTGTGGTGTTGGTACTGTCCTCCTAACCCTGACATGTTCCTCCCTCTATCTCCAAAGTCCCAGGTCCTCCAGTGGGCATCCTGTTCCCAGAGGTGAGGACCGGCTCAGTCAGGCTCATCTGGCAGACTCCTGCCCAGCCTAACGGCATCATCCTGGGTATGTCTACTACCACAGCCCCCTCCCCCTCCATACATCCATTATCCTAACAGGCAGTAGTATGTCTAACTAACGGCTGTAGCTAAACCACAGGGGCTCCATATCTCAGGGTCCACATTATGTTCATTACATTGTCCCTGGTTCCTCTAAGACACTATGCAATCTATGTCCATGTTCTTTATTGACAGCATTTCGACATTTTAGGTTGCCAACAGATCGTTTCCCATACTGAATCGTCATGTTCCTCTCTCCGACCTAGCCTATCAGATCACACACAGACGGAACACCTCCAACAGCAACGCTGCCACTGTGGACGTGCTGAGCCCCAGTGCGCGACAGTATACAGCATCTGGACTGAAACCAGAGTCCGTCTATGTGTTCCGCCTCACCGCTCAGACACGCAAGGGCTGGGGAGAGGCTGCAGAGGCCCTGGTGGTCACTACAGAGAAGAGAGGTAGGTACTGACCCGACTGGGGAGGAAATAGGGCTGGGGAGAGGCTGCAGAGGCCCTGGTGGTCACTACAGAGAAGAGAGGTAGGTACTGACCCGACTGGGGAGGAAATAGGGCTGGGGGGAGGCTGCAGAGGCCCTGGTGGTCACTACAGAGAAGAGAGGTAGGTACTGACCCGACTGGGGAGGAAATAGGGCTGGGGGAGGCTGCAGAGGCCCTGGTGGTCACTACAGAGAAGAGAGGTAGGTACTGACCCGACTGGGGAGGAAATAGGGCTGGGGGGAGGCTGCAGAGGCCCTGGTGGTCACTACAGAGAAGAGAGGTAGGTACTGACCCGACTGGGGAGGAAATAGTACAAACATAATGTAGCTTTCAATTATTTACTTATTTTATTTATTATTTGACATATTATTTATGTTTTCAAGTGTTTATTTATTAATGTATTTATTTATTTATATTAGTATTTTTGCATCTATTTATTTACATATATTTATAAATGTATTCATTAATTGATTTACTTATTTATTACAGTCATTGCGGTTATGTATGGGAACGGTGATTGACAGTGTGTGTTTGCCCCACCCCCTCAGCGCGGCCCCAGCCAGCCAGCCGTCCCACAGTGCCCCAGGAGGACGTGCAGGCGCGCAGTGTGATGTTGTCATGGGAACCAGGTAGTGACGGCCTGTCACCTGTCCGATACTACACGGTGCAGTACAGAGAGCTACCAGACAGTAACTGGACTGTCCACTCTGCATCGGTCAACCACGAGGCCAGCTCCTACATAGTGGACAGGTACAGTACACACCCTACCTAGTAACCTACCCAGCACCCTCACTAATGCTCTACCTAGCACAATACCTAGTATCCTTTCTAGTGCCGGGGAGAGGGCAGAGAGACATAATTCACATTTAAAGGAATGTGTTTATGTAGGGTTATGAATGTGTTTATGTAGGGTTATGAATGTGTTTATGTAGGGTTATGAATGTGTTTATGTAGGGTTATGTATGTGTTATGTAGGGTTAGGCATGTGTTTATGTAGGGTTATGAACATGTTTATGTAGGGTTATGAATGTGTTTATGTAGGCAGCCTTTAAACACAGTGTTACCACACTATCTAGTACATGTTTAGGATAACTCTAGATTGAAGACATAAGTGAACTGACAGGGACATTGTCTCCTGCCAGCCTCAAGCCGTTCACCTCCTACCAGTTCAGAGTGAAAGCCACCAACGACATCGGGGACAGTGAGTACAGCCAGGAGAGTGAGGCTGTCACCACGCTACAGGACGGTAAGGACATCATGGAAATGAGACTGACTGACTCTGCAAACTCGCTTTACCAAATCTTTTTCAAATCTTGCAAATATTTTGAGAGTTTGCTTAAGTCTGCCTGTAGTGCCAGATGGACAGGGTTTTGAGAGTTTGCTTAAGTCTGCCTGTAGTGCCAGATGGACAGGGTTTTGAGAGTTTGCTTAAGTCTGCCTGTAGTGCCAGATGGACAGGGTTTTGAGAGTTTGCTTAAGTCTGCCTGTAGTGCCAGATGGACAGGGTTTTGAGAGTTTGCTTAAATCTGCCTGTAGTGCCAGATGGACAGGGTTTTTCAAATGAGGGACTATTTCATGGTTTCATTGAGCCAAACTGTCAACTATTTGAACCCAGGTTCATGTTGATTCAATGCTGTTTTTGATGGGTTATCCCTATGAGACCTGTGTCTAGTCACACCACTGCACTGAGAGACAGACAGTCCTCCTCACTAGGCAGCCAGTGCTGTCTCTCTGATTGGTTGACTGTACCCACCGTACTTCAGCAGAGGCAGCTGTGTGAGGAGCTACTCTGTGTTGTGTTTCAAAGCATTAGGAAGTGTTATCAACATGGCCTGTTGTAAAACAGTAGTACACTGTCCACTGCTGATGATCTCAGAATCACACTGCTTGTGCTTGTTGACACAATAGCCCTACTGTGTGTGTGTGTGTGTGTGTGTGTGTGTGTGTGTGTGTGTGTGTGTGTGTGTGTGTGTGTGTGTGTGTGTGTGTGTGTGTGTGTGTGTGTGTGTGTGTGTGTGTGTGTGTGTGTGTGTGTGTGTGTGTGTGTGTGTGTGTGTGTTTATACAGTCCACCAGTTCAACGATACCCCTATATCTGTCTCCACACAGCCCCAGACAAAGCTCCCACAATCCTCTCTGTTACACCCCACACCACCACGTCGGTGCTGATCCGATGGGAGGTAAGCAGTAAGGTGCAGTTTTCTCTCTTCTAGATAGTTTCCTTGCCACTGTGTTTCTTTTGGGCTGGGTTACTGTAAAACACTTTGTTGATGTAGTACTGTGGATATAATAAATAGGTCTTTATAAATAAATGTGATTGATCTCCCCCTCCAGCCGCCTGCTGAGAAGCAGATAAACGGGGTGCTGCTGGGGTTCAGGGTACGATACCGGGAGTTACAATATGACCGCCTCCGTAGCTTCACCATACGAACCATCAACAGCCCCGCCTCCAACTGGGCCGAGCTCACCGGTGAGTTGACCTCAGACCTCTGTTTGTTTCCTTAACCTTTCCTCAGCTCTTAGCCTTTGGGTGACTGTGGGTCTACTCTATTCACACGTTACAATGAAGACCTAACATCAGTCTCCTCCCTCTCTCTCTTCTCCCCCTCTCTCTGCCTCTTCCCGGTGGCTGCCCTGATTCCCTGTGTTCTGTCCTCCCTCCTCCCTCACCCCTCCTCTCACCCTGGTCCGTCACCCTCTAGCCCCCTACAGTGTGAGGAACCTGAGCGAGTCCTCTCTCACCCAGTACGAGCTGAATAGTAAGTCCACTGTATCACAGGAGGCTGGTGGGGAGGAGGGGCTCGTGGTAATGGCTGGAGTGGAATTAGTGAATGGTATCAAGTACATCAGACACAGGTTTCCATTCGCTCCGTTCCGGCCCTCATGATGTGCCGTCCTACCCTCAGCAGCCTCCTCTCTCTCTCTCTCTCTCTCTCTCTCTCTCTCTCTCTCTCTCTCTGTCTGCCTGACAATCATCTGTGTATGTAAACGTATGTTTATGTCAGTGTGTGTTTGCCAACATCCCACATCTCTGCTCTTCCTCATTTGTCTTAATATCCTGTCATGGTGTTGTTTTACCTCTTCCTCATCAGGTGAGTCCTGACCTTTGACCTCTTCACTATCTCTCAGCTTTTCCTTCAGCTCATATAGTATGACCAGTTCCACTGCGGTTGGATGGTCCTCCCAGGCAATTTGTGAATAACTCTTTCTGTGTTTCTCCCCCAACAGACTTGAGTAAACACAAGCGTTATGAGATCCGCCTAAGCGTGTACAACGCTGTGGGAGAGGGGCCTACCAGCACGCCACAGGAAGTGTTTGTAGGAGAGGCAGGTAAGAAGCAATGATGAGATCAACTTTATTGTCCCTAGTGGTTCCACTGTCCTGGAAAACAAACCCCATCACAGCTCAACTATTTAGAAGTATCTGACATATGAATTGGACCTGGTCTGACCAATATCACTATCAGTATTGAATGTTTAATCCTCCACTCCACTGCAGTCCCAACAGCCCCGCCCCAATCTGTGACCATCCAATCATCAACAGCCACCCAGCTGGATGTCACATGGAGCCCGCCCCCTCTAGACTCTCAGAATGGAGACATACAGGGGTACAAGGTGAGGATCACAATCTGGGCTAACACTTAACCTAAACCACTTCTAACATGTGGGTCTGTAGTATACCATACTGTAGAATAACATACTGTAGAATACCATACTGTAGTATACTATACTGTTGTATACCATACTGTTGTATACCATGCTGTAGTCTACCATACTGTAGAACATGTGGGTCTGTTGTATACCATACTGTAGTATACCATACTGTAGACTGTGTGGGTCTGTGGTATACCATACTGTAGTATACCATACTGTAGAACATGTGGGTATGTAGTATACCATACTGTAGAACATGTGGGTCTGTAGTATACCATACTGTAGTATACCATACTGTTGTATTACATACTGTAGTATACCATACTGTAGAACATGTGGGTCTGTAGTACAACATTCTGTAGAACGTGTGGGTCTGTAGTATACCATACTGTAGAACATGTGGGTCTGTTGTATACCA
This sequence comes from Brachymystax lenok tsinlingensis, assembly GCA_030435695.1. Taxonomy (NCBI): domain Eukaryota; kingdom Metazoa; phylum Chordata; class Actinopteri; order Salmoniformes; family Salmonidae; genus Brachymystax; species Brachymystax lenok. The sequence goes on from CM059791.1 coordinate 111,071,208, forward strand.
TACTGTAGTATACCATACTGTAGACTGTGTGGGTCTGTGGTATACCATACTGTAGAACATGTGGGTCTGTAGTATACCATACTGTAGAACATGTGGGTCTGTAGTATACCATACTGTAGTATACCAGTATACCATACTGTTGTATTACATACTGTAGTATACCATACTGTAGAACATGTGGGTCTGTAGTACAACATTCTGTAGAACATGTGGGTCTGTAGTATACCATACTGTAGAACATGTGGGTCTGTTGTATACCATACTGTAGTATACCATACTGTAGACTGTGTGGGTCTGTGGTATACCATACTGTAGTATACCATACTGTAGAACATGTGGGTCTGTAGTATACCATACTGTAGTATACCATACTGTTGTATACCATACTGTAGTATACCATACTGTAGAACATGTGGGTCTGTAGTATACCATACTGTAGAACATGTGGGTCTGTAGTATACCATACTGTAGTATACCATACTGTAGAACATGTGGGTCTGTAGTATGCCATACTGTAGAATAACATACTGTAGAATACCATACTGTAGTATACTATACTGTAGTATACCATACTGTTGTATACCATGCTGTAGTATACCATACTGTAGAACATGTGGGTCTGTTGTATACCATACTGTAGTATACCATACTGTAGACTGTGTGGGTCTGTGGTATACCATACTGTAGTATACCATACTGTAGAACATGTGGGTATGTAGTATACCATACTGTAGAACATGTGGGTCTGTAGTAAACCATACTGTAGTATACCATACTGTTGTATTACATACTGTAGTATACCATACTGTAGAACATGTGGGTCTGTAGTACAACATTCTGTAGAACGTGTGGGTCTGTAGTATACCATACTGTAAAACATGTGGGTCTGTAGTATACCATACTGTAGTATACCATACTGTAGAACATGTGGGTCTGTAGTATACCATACTGTAGTATACCATACTGTTGTATACCATACTGTAGTAAACCATAAAGTGGAACATGGGGTCTGTAGTATACCATACTGTAGAACATGTGGGTCTGTAGTATACCATACTGTAGAACAGTATGTAGTTTCCTGTTTTAGTTTCTGTCTGTAGGCTGGGAGCAACAAAATGGAGTCATCGTCAGACTTGCCGAAAGGAGGGCGGAGAATGGCCTTGTATGCATCACGGAAGTTGGAATAACAATGATCCAGGATTTTGCCACATTCGATATGCTGATAAAATTTAGGGAGCCTTGTTTTCAGATTAGCCTTGTTAAAATCCCCAGCCACAATAATTGCAGCCTCAGGATATGTGGTTTCCAGTTTACATAGAGTCCAATGGATTTTTTTCAGTGCCGTCGATGTGTCAGCTTGAGGGGGGATATATGCGACTGTGATTATAATCGAGGAGAATTCTCTTGGTAGATAATGCGGTCTGCATTTGATTGTAAGGAATTCTATGTCAGGTGAACAAAAGGACTTGAGTTCCTGTATGTTGTTATGATCACATTGTTTATGTAGTATACCATACTGTAGAACATGTGGTATACAACACACAACACACAATACACTAAGCAATAAATGAAGTAAGTGAAACAACTGTTTGAATGAGAATATAACCTCTGACCCTTCATCATGTATTCTAGATCTACTTCTGGGAGTTCCAGCTGCAGAATGAGACAGAGAGACTGCGTACCATGTTCCTCCCAGAGCTAGGGGTCAAGATTAAGAACCTGACTGGCTATACCACATACATGATCAGTGTAGCAGCCTTCAACGCTGCAGGGGACGGGCCCCGGAGTCCCCCGACCAGGGGCCGAACACAACAGGCTGGTAAGGGCCATGCACACACACACACACACATACACACACACACACATACAGCAGGCCGGTAAAGGACACACTAACACACACACACATGCACACTGACACACACAGACACACCATCTACAGTATATGTGGTATCCTTCAATTGCCCACCAGAGGGCGTTCTCAACAAGCAGGTGAGCTCTAAGCCAGAGCGACTGGGTTAGAGCCAGTCAGTACAGAGTTACATTAAGAGCAGGAAGATGACCAACAGCACTGCATCACATCTACTACTGTATCTGTGCTGCCCACCACCATTAGGCTCCTTCTTCTTCTGTCTCTTTCTATCTCTCTCTCTCCCACTCACTGTTCCAATGTTCTCAAGTGTCAATTTGAAGGATATGCTCACGACCCTGTTCCCAGCCACAGTAGCTCACTGCATGAGAAAAGGATGAGAGCTTTCAGCTCTGACTCAGTGGTTCTCAGTAGTAGGCACTACACATTGTATAACTATCTGTACTGTAACTGTGCTACTATCGTCTGTCTGTCTGTCTGTCTGTCTTTCTCTCTCTCTCTTCATTCCTCTTTCTCTCTCTCTGTCCTCAATTCCCAGTTCAGTTTGAAGGATATTCTCAGGACCCTGTGCCCTCTCTGTCCTCAATTCCCAGTTCAGTTTGAAGGATATTCTCAGGACACTGTGCCCACTCTGTTCTCAAGTCCCAGTTCAATTTGAAGGATATTCTCAGGACCCTGTGCCCTCTCTGTTCTCAAGTCCCAGTTCAGTTTGAAGGATATTCTCAGGACCCTGTGCCCTCTCTGTCTTCAAGTCCCAGTTCAGTTTGAAGGATATTCTCTGGACCCTGTGCCCTCTCTGTCCTCAAGTCCCAGTTCAGTTTGAAGGATATTCTCAGGACCCTGTGCCCTCTCTGTCTTCAAGTCCCAGTTCAGTTTGAAGGATATTCTCAGGACCCTGTGCCCTCTGTCTTCAAGTCCCAGTTCAGTTTGAAGGATATTCTCAGGACCCTGTTCCCACTCCAGTCACAATATCTCACCGCAGGAGAAACAGAGTTACTGGTATTCAGCACCAGGGACACGTACTGCACACTACAGATTGTGTAACCGTCAATGTTGTCTCCCTCCCTTATAGTAAATAGGACATATATGGGACGCGTTTGGACCCAGGATATGGGAACTAACAGTCAAGGGGGTGAGGGGGGGTTTGCGTCTTATTGATAAGGATTTGACAGCTACTACTAACGTTTTCATGGGGAAATCACAGGGGTGGAATGGAAGCCTGATGACACTATAGAGGAAGAGGAGGAGGAGGAGGAGGAGGAGGAGGAGGAGGAGGAGGAGGAGGAGGAGGAGGAGGAGGAGGAAGGGGAGGAGGAGGAGGATAGTACTGTATAGGGTTGAATATTTTCCCAGTATTTTACAAATGTTTCATCCTGAGAATAAATCACTTTTCTCCGGGGTAACCTGGTAATTCCTGCCAAAACATGACATTTATTCAAAATTATATGAAGCATATACTGTCTGGATTTGATAAAAAAAATCAAATGAAAAGCCCATAGAAGTAGCTAGCTATATGCACTCTTGGGTAAATACATGAAACTATCTCCAGTAGGCTAATCGTTTTGAGTGTGAAATGTATTACTGTACTGTATTATACTGTGTTATATGGACAGGAATTACGCGCTACGTTCAAACCATGATAAAGCAGAAGAGAACATGTGATTCTGGTGCAACACATGCAGCCTACAAAGTTCCAAGTATAGACTAGTGAATTAGATCTTCATGTTGAAATATAGCAGGGCCTGTTTGTATAATTAGTAGGCTGACGCATGTATACCTTCCATAACATTTCCCCATGTTATTAGCCTTCCTCCTCTCTCTCTCTAGTGTTGCCTCATTCCTTCCTCACTTTCAACGGTTCAATGAAATACGTTTCGTTGTCCTTATCTTCATCGTTCTAATGACATCCTTGAATAATATAGGACTAGGATTAGATTCAGAAGGCTTTCACTTCTCTTCATGAAGAATGAATGGCTGTTTATGGGTCTGAAAAAATAACTACTATAGCCTACCGCCATCGCACGTTCACTCTTCTTTCAGACTACCAGTGAGTTCTATTGGCTGCTCTTCTTTCAGACTACCAGTGAGTTCTATTGGCTGCTCTTCTTTCAGACTACCAGTGAGTTCTACTGGCTGTTCTTCTTTCAGACTACCAGTGAGTTCTACTGGCTGCTCTTCTTTCAGACTACCAGTGAGTTCTATTGGCTGCTGTATTGAACATTCAGCAAACAAGAGTTTAGAATAGTCTATTGGTATAAGAAATGCTACAAATTATGTCCAGCAAGCTATTCTAGTCTAGTTTTTCCTGCATGTGACTCCAAGAGCTACAGTAAGGCGCGTTTTTTAAGGAGAGAGGCCAGGGGAGCACAGGTGTGTGCGTATTGCTCAAGAGACCAAGGCTATAAGTTAGAAGCTCGTTATGCATCACCCATCATTCATAAGCTCAAAATAAGGCTAAATGTATTTCCTGAAAGACGTAGGCTAGGCCATCTATATATGGGCCTATATATCAATCTAGAACAGGATTCTGTATTTATGTGCCATTTGAATGGAATTGGTTGAGAGTAAAAGACAGTGAGAGTGTGCTCGCTCGTACACTGATCTAAAGCAACTATATAGGACGGTTTTAAAACTGCAGCTAAAAAAAAACATCTTTACAATAAAAAAATAAGCTGGCCCCTGAAAGCCAGATGGAGACGGATAAATTAGACACGCATTGGGTCATTATATTACTGTAGCATAGGCTGTGCTGCAGCAAGTGTAGGCCTACCTGTCACAAGAACCAAAAGTTACCATGAGATGACAGGTCTACATACTGAGATGGGCTGCCTGAGCGTTGATGAGGCATCATGCAGTGACCAGAGAGAAGGCCGTAGAGAAGCCAGATTTAGACAACGCATATCATTAAACAGTTCCATTTCACGTCATCCTGTTCATGTCAATTATTTATTTCTCGCAGTTATTTATCCTGGGAAAATGGAGTGGTTTTGGGCGATAGAGAGAACTGCATTGTTGGTTAAGGGCTTGTCAGTAAGCATTTCACGGTAAGGTCTACACCTGTTGTATTCGGCGCATGTGACAAATACAATTTGATTTGATTTGATTTGAACCCTCTGTAAATCTCAGTAACCGTGTTCTCGCCATTCAACCCTAGTACTGTAGAGTGAGGAGGACACATGTGGATTGGGTTGTTCTGACCCAGGTCCAGCCACACTACTGACACACACAAAGAGGCCTGTGTTCAGTCAGTCATCCTCTTGTAGATAAACACACTAAAACCTCCTCTGTGGTTTATAGAGGGGAATCAGCTTACAGAATGAATTCCTCTGGTGTTTCCCGCAGCCAGCCTGGCCACCCGGCGGCCTCTTGAAGGTCTGTGACATTGCAGAGAGAGGCAGAGGGGATGAAGTACTGAGGAGACCACAGAATATTCTGGCTCCCCATTCCTCTCTGCTCTGTAGGGTAACTGGGAGAGGAGCCAACCCAAGCCTTGGCAATTTATTGCAGAATTCTCACATGACTTCTGGAAGGTCAGGGGATGAATGGGTGACTGTATCTGTCCCAGTCCCCAAGAATAATACTACACTGCCAGAATACGGACTGAACTCAATCACATAGTGGCTTTCCAGATAAGGCTTTCAGCATTGTGTTTGACTTGTACAACAGCATATCCAGGATGGAGGGAGTTGCCACGTGATCTAGGACCTAACAGGGCCATGGTGCGCCAGCCTAAGTGTCCTTCCCTAAACATGGCTCTCTTTCTCTCTCTCTCTCCCTCTCCTCTCCCTCTCCTGTTTCTCTCTTTCCCTCTCTATCTCCCCCTCTCTCCTCCCTCTCCTCTCCTCCCTCTCCCCCTCCCTCCCCCTCCTCCTCCTCTCCAGCCCCCAGTAGACCCAGCTTCCTCCACTTCAGTGAGCTGACCACCACGTCAGTCAACATGTCGTGGGGAGAGCCAGCCCAGGCCAACGGCATCATCGAGGGCTACCGCCTGGTCTACGAGCCCTGCACACCTGTTGATGGTGAGACACACACGCGTGTTGATACTGGGAAAACACACACACACATGAACTTATGTGCACACACACGCACACACACGCATACACACAGTCTCATGGATGGTGAGACACACACACAAGTGTTGATAGTGAGAAAACACACACACACATTAACTTATGCACACACACACACACACACACACAGACACACAGACACACACACACACACACACACACACACAGGCTCATGGAGGGTGAGAAACACACACACTTACATACACACACACACGCATGCAAACATGCACACACAGACAAACAAACACACACAAACACACCCATGGATGGTGAGAACCTCTGGAGCCTAGAAGGCTGATAGTTACTTTGTTATGCCTTTAAACTACCCAGATAGCTAGATAGCTTACTATCAGTCCGTGAGATGATTTACACTCATAGGCTAGCATCACCGCCGCCATGGTCTTAGATTGGTGTCCTAATCTGTTACAGCTGGGTAGGTCTAGGCCGGCCCTGTGGCCTCACTCAGTCAGCTTGTTTACAACTTCCTCTCTCTCTTGTTGAGAGAAAACACAGCTAATAGCTGGTATGTGTGGTTGGGTCTCCAGATTCCTTAGTAATTAGGAACAGACAAGGATGGTGGTATGGGAATGGGAGGTAGCGGACCTCTGTGGCCCCAGGCCTGTTGGCCACTAATGGCTTCTATCTGGCCCCTTTAGCAGTCAGCCATGTGGGAGAGAAAGAGGCACAGCAGGGTCTGCGATGGTGGAGGAACATGTCTCTCTATCTGGAGGGGTGCAGTGATAGGTCACATCTGTTTATTAGGGACACTCACGCTCATTTACCATGAACTGTCGGCAGGGAGGTGGAAAGGTGCTACCATGAACTGTCGGCAGGGAGGTGGAAAGGTGCTACCATGAACTGTCAGTAGGGAGGTGGAAAGGTGCTACCATACACTGTCAGTAGGGAGGTAGAAAGGTGCTACCATGCACTGTCAGTAGGGAGGTGAAAGGTGCTACCATGAACTGTCAGTAGGGAGGTGAAAGGTGCTACCATGCACTGTCAGAGGGAGGTGGAAAGGTGCTACCATGCACTGTCAGTAGGGAGGTGGAAAGGTGCTACCATGCACTGTCAGTAGGGAGGTGAAAGGTGCTACCATGAACTGTCAGTAGGGAGGTGGAAAGGTGCTACCATGAACTGTCAGTAGGGAGGTGGAAAGGTGCTACCATGAACTGTCAGTAGGGAGGTGGAAAGGTGCTACCATGAACTGTCAGTAGGGAGGTGGAAAGGTGCTACCATGCACTGTCAGTAGGGAGGTGGAAAGGTGCTACCATGAACTGTCAGTAGGGAGGTGGAAAGGTGCTACCATGAACTGTCAGTAGGGAGGTGGAAAGGTGCTACCATGAACTGTCAGTAGGGAGGTGGAAAGGTGCTACCATGCACTGTCAGTAGGGAGGTGGAAAGGTGCTACCATGCACTGTCAGTAGGGAGGTGGAAAGGTGCTACCATGCACTGTCAGTAGGGAGGTGGAAAGGTGCTACCATGAACTGTCAGTAGGGAGGTGGAAAGGTGCTACCATGAACTGTTGGCAGGGAGGTGGAAAGGTGTGATATGTAGGTTGTGTGTCCATGTGTTAGTGTGTTTTTGTGCATCCTTGCGTGTGTGCAAAGGTCTGCATGTCTGTCCATGTATACTGGTGTGTGGCTTATATACAGTGCATTCAGAAAGGTATTCAGACCCTTTGACTTTTTCCACATTTTGTTACATTACAGCCTTATTCTAAAATGGATTAAAACAGATTTTAGACATTTTAGCAAATATATTGAAATGAAACAACTGAAATATCACATTTACATAAGTATTCAGACCCTTTACTCAGTACTTTGTTGAAGCACCTTTGTCAGTGATTACAGCCTCAAGTCTTCTTGGGTATGACGCTACAAGCTTGGCACACCTGTATTTGGGGAGTTTCTCCCATTCTTCTCTGCAGATCCTCTCAAGCTCTGTCAGGTTGGATGGGGAGTGTTGCTGCACAGCTATTTTCAGGTCTCTCCAGAGATGTTAGATCCGGTTCAAGTCCGGGCTCTGGCTGGGCCACTCAAGGACATTCAGGGACTTGTCCCGTGTGCTTAGGGTCATTGTCCTGTTGGAAGGTGAACCTTCGCCCCAGTCTGAATACTTTCCGAAGGCACTGTATATTTAGTGTATGCTGTGTAGCTTCGACAGTAGCCTCCAGTATCTCCAGCCTGTATCTCTATACCCTCCTCTCTGTCTCCTCTCTACTCCACTCCAGGTGTTAGTAAGATAGTCACAGTGGATGTGAAGGGCAGCACCCCCCTGTGGATGAAGATTAAGGACCTGGCTGACGGGGTGACCTATAACTTCAGGATCCGGGCCAAGACACTCACCTACGGGCCGGAGGTGGAGGCTAACATCACTACCGGACCAGGAGAAGGTATGTAACACAGTATCTCTGGTCCAGCTACCAGGAGAAGGTATGTAACAGAGTATCTCTGGTCCAGCTACCAGGAGAATGTATGTAACAGAGTATCTCTGGTCCAGCTACCAGGAGAAGGTATGTTACAGAGTATCTCTGGTCCAGCTACCAGGAGAATGTATGTAACAGAGTATCTTTGGTCCAGCTACCAGGAGAAGGTATGTAACAGAGTATCTCTGGTCCAGCTACCAGGAGAAAGTATGTAACAGAGTATCTCTGCTCCAGCTACCAGGAGAAAGTATGTAACAGAGTATCTCTGCTCCAGCTAACATCATTACTGGACCAGGAGAAGGTATGTAACAGAGTATCGCTGGTCCAGCTAACATCATTACTGGACCAGGAGAAGGTATGTAACAGAGTATCTCTGGTCCAGCTAACATCATTACTGGACCAGGAGAAGGTATGTAACAGAGTATCTCTGGTCCAGCTAACATCACTACTGGACCAGGAGAAGGTATGTAACAGAGTATCTCTGGTCCAGCTAACATCACTACTGGACCAGGAGAAGGTATGTAACAGAGTATCTCTGGTCCAGCTAACATCACTACTGGACCAGGAGAAGGTATGTAACAGAGTATCTCTGGTCCAGCTACCAGGAGAAGGTATGTAACACATCATCTCTGGTCCAGCTAACATCACTACCGGACCAGGAGAAGGTATGCCTGGCTGGTCATGGGCCGTGTTCAGTAGGGAACACTGTAGCGAGATGTTTTGCAACAGAAATTGAAGATCTTATTGGACAAGTTCAGCTTGTACCTCCCTGTTTAAAAATGTTTAAAAATGTTTTTTCCCTACTGCTGGCTTTGTCAGTGCTCTGTTTGCCGTATTACAGTATGTACATATCCTGTCCTGCTCCCCTCATCTCCCCTTCTCTTCCCACTCCACCCCTCCTCTCCCACCCCTCCTCTCCTATCCCTACCCATCCCATCCCCTCCTCTCCACACTCCTCCCCTCCCCACCTCTCCTCCCCACCTCTCCTCCCCTCCCCACTCCTCCCCTCACCACTCCCATCCTCTCCCCTCCTCTCCCCACCCCTCCCCTCCAGGAGCCCCAGGCCCCCCAGGTGAACCCTTCATCTCCCGGTATGGCACGGCCCTCACCCTACACTGGACCAGTGGAGACCCAGGCCGAGCTCCCATTACACACTATGTCATCGAGGCCAGGCCCTCTGGTGAGTCCGGTGGATATTAGACCTTAGAGCTTGCCTGGTGCAATGGAACCAATGGAACCAATGGAACCAATGGAATAGTGTGAAAGTGCAAAGTCCGCCCATCTGGGACTCCAGGCTGGCTCAATCAAACACTCTGTATTTCCTGCTCCCCTCTAGATGAAGGACTGTGGGATATCCTCATCAAAGACATTCCAAAGGAAGTGACATCATACACACTGAACCTGGACATGCTGAGAGAAGGGGTTACTTATGACTTCCGGGTCATTGGGGTCAACGACTACGGCTATGGCTCCCCCAGTGCTCCTTCACCCTCTATCTCTGGTTAGTTACGCTCAGTTATTATAAATGTCTGATTATTACAACATACATATGGATGCCTTTCCCAGACCTGGATTGAGCCTATTCCAGGACTAAAAACTATTTTAATTTTTATAGATTTTCTATTTGACTTACTTTTTAACTGTACTTATCTTCATCTAGGTCCGGGAAACCAGCCCAAACAGTATAGGTTTAGTTAGTGACTTGTTCTTCCTCTTGGTACAGATATCTGTTATCTAGCTCTCTTGTGACTCTCATCTCCAGCCCAGAAAGTGTCTCCCTTCTATGAAGAGTGGTGGTTCCTGGTGGTCATTGCTCTGGTGGGCCTAATCTTCATCCTCCTCCTCGTCTTCATCCTCATCATCAGGGGCCAGAGTAAGAAGTACACCAAGAAGGCTGACTCAGGTAGACAACACAGAGAACTGCTCCATGTATAACTGTCCTCTCTGATACGTGTTTCTTTCCACTTGTTATTCCATTCCCAACATTCCATTCCCAACATTCCATTCCCATGTTATTGATACTTCTGAGGGGCGGTTTCCCGGACACCGATTAAGACTAGTCCTGGACAAAGAAATTATGTTTCGATGGAGATTCTCCATGATCTATCTTTTCCGTCCAGGACTAGTCTTAATCTGTGTCTGAGAAGCTGGCTCGTAAGGAGAATAGCCCAGATCCATCAGTCGTGATTGGAACATCTGAAAACTATTTATACAATTATACAAATTCTGCATGACCATTGTAATATAAGACCAAGCTAAAAGCACTATCAAATTTAATTATATCCCATTTAACAGCAACAGTTGTCCCAAAGTGCCTTCCATAAGCACAGGTAGACAGGAGAATGAGAGACGAGAGGTCATTATTGTCCCCTGTTTAGAAAGAATGTGCATCGATCTGCCAGTGTGAGTGTCCAGGGTTTGTTCTAATGTTTAAGCCAGTAGTCATTCCGTCAGTACACTGTGTGTGACTCTTGTCCATAACCCCACTGTGCCAGACTGACGCTCTGCTGAGTCATCCCAGGTTACATCACTGTTGGACTCACGGCTTGACTGCCACTGCTCCTCCTCTGCATTTTTTGTGGGAGCACTGATGGCCAAATCCAGTAAAATAATCACTTGGTAACAACCTGACGGAAGTCAGTTTTATTGTCTGTCAACACATGTTAGAACACACAGGGAAGTAGAGACAGAGAGGGTGAGAAACAGGAGAGAGGAAGGGAAGTAGAGACAGAGAGGGTGAGAAACAGGAGAGAGGAAGGGAAGTAGAGACAGAGAGGGTGAGTAACAGGAGAGAGGAAGGGAAGTAGAGACAGAGAGGGTGAGTAACAGGAGAGAGGAAAGGAAGTAGAGACAGAGAGGGTGAGAAACAGGAGAGAGGAAGGGAAGTAGAGACAGAGAGGGTGAGTAACAGGAGAGAGGAAGGGAAGTAGAGACAGAGAGGGTGAGAAACAGGAGAGAGGAAAGGAAGTAGAGACAGAGAGGGTGAGTAACAGGAGAGAGGAAGGGAAGTAGAGACAGAGAGGGTGAGAAACAGGAGAGAGGAAGGGAAGTAGAGACAGAGAGGGTGAGTAACAGGAGAGAGGAAGGGAAGTAGAGACAGAGAGGGGGAGAAACAGGAGAGAGGAAGGGAAGTAGAGACAGAGAGGGTGAGTAACAGGAGAGAGGAAGGGAAGTAGAGACAGAGAGGGTGAGTAACAGGAGAGAGGAAGGGAAGTAGAGACAGAGAGGGTGAGAAACAGGAGAGAGGAAGGGAAGTAGAGACAGAGAGGGTGAGTAACAGGAGAGAGGAAGGGAAGTAGAGACAGAGAGGGTGAGTAACAGGAGAGAGGAAGGGAAGTAGAGACAGAGAGGGTGAGTAACAGGAGAGAGGAAAGAGAGGAAGAGAGGTCAATCCTGCCGTGATCTCACACCATTACCTTTTAACGCCCCGTTAGTGTTTAGTGTGGTGTTGAGAGTTGTCCTATAGGGTCCAGGGGTCCTGTAGGGGTCAGGGGTCAGTCAACAGGGCTTTGGCTGGTCCAGGAGAGACAAGGACAGTGTTTGTCTGGGACACAAAGAGACCCTTTTAGAGCCTGCACCCCCAGCTACCCCCTAGCCACCCTTGGCAACACAGCCGTTTTGTACCACTGACAGGATGTTTGTTTTACTGTGGTCCAAACTCACCACCAGGACCAGGCACCAGCATGGTGAGTCACACTAACCAGCCAGGAGGAAGAGAGAGGAGAGCTCACTGCCCCCTAAACCCTGCCTCTACACCTCACTGTGTTTATACTGTGTATGAGGTGATACAGTTGAAGTCGGAAGTTTACATACACCTCAGCCAAATACATTTACACTCAGTTTTTCACAATTGACATTTAATCCTAGTAAAAATTCCCTGTCTTAGGTAGGTTAGGATCACCACTATATTGTAAGAATGTGAAATGTCAGAATAATAGTAGAGAGAATGATTTATTTCAGATTTTATTTCTTTCATCACATTCCCAGTGGGTCAGAAGTTTACATACACTCAATTAGTATTTGGTAGCATTGCCTTTAAATTGTTTAACTTGGGTCAAACGTTTCGGGTAGCCTTCCACAAGCTTCCCACAATAAGTTGGGTGAATTTTGGCCCATTCCTCCTGACAGAGCTGGTGTAACTGAGTCAGGTTTGTAGGCCTCCTTGCTCGCACACGCTTTTTCAGTTCTGCCCACACATTTTTTATGGGATTGAGGTAAGGGCTTTGTGATGGCCACTCTGTCAGGCTCTTGTGTAGCTGGTGCAAGAAGTCAGGCGCAGGAGAACATTGCTGAGTGAGCAAAATAATCAAGCAAAACGCTAAACGCGTAAATACAAAGACACATGCCAACACAAAACAGGCGAGGCAAAAATGAAATGCACCAGCCGGAAAGAAACGGCTTAACAATAAACAATCACACACAAGGACATGGGGGGAAACAGAGGGTTAAATACACAACAGATAATGATGGGGAATGCAAACCAGGTGTGTGAAAAACAAGACAAATGGAAAATGAAAAGTAGATCGGTGATGATTAGAAGACCGGTGACGTCGACCGCCAAATGCCGCCCGAACGAGGAGGGGAACCGACTTCAGTCGAAGTCGTGACACACTCCAATACCGTGACTTTGTTCTCCTTAAGCCATTTTGCCACAACTTTGGAAGTATGCTTGGGGTCATTGTCCATTTGGAAGACCCATTTCCGACCAAGCTTTAACTTCCTGACTGATGTCTTGAGATGTTGCTCCAATATATCAACATAATTTTCCTTCCTCATGATGCCATCTTTTTGTGAAGTGCACCACACCCTCCTGCAGCAAAGCACCCCCACAACATGATGCTGCAACCCGTTTGGGATGGTGTTCTTCGGCTTGCAAGCCTCCCCTTTTTTCCTCCAAACATAACAATGGTAATGGTATATGTCAATATAGGACTTGTTTCACTGTGGATATAGATACTTTTGTACCTGTTTTCTCCAGCATCTTCACAAGGTCCTTTGCTGTTGTTCTGGGATTGATTTGCACTTTTCGCACCAAAGTACATTCATCTCTAGGAGACAGAACGCGTCTCCTTCCTGAGCTGTATGACAGCTGCATTGTCCCATGGTGTTTATACTTGTGTACTATTGTTTGTACAGATGAACGTGGTACCTTCAGGCGTTTCACAATGGCTCCCAAGGATGAACCAAACTTGTGGAGTACTACAATTATTTTCTGAGGTCTTGGCTGATTTCTTTTGATTTTCCCATGCTGTCAAGCAAAGAGTCACTGAGTTTGAAGGTAGGCCTTGAAATACATCCACAGGTACACCTCCAATTGACTAAAACAATGTCAATTAGCCTATCAGAAGCTTCTAAAGCCATTACATAATTTTCTGTAATTTTCCAAGCTGTTTAAATGCACAGTCAACTTAGTGTACGGAAACTTCTGACCCACTGGAATTGTGATACAGTGATTTATAAGTGAAATTACTTGTGTCATGCACAAAGTAGATGTCCTAACTGACTTGCCAAAACTATAGTTTGTTAACAAGACATTTGTGGAGTGGTTGAAAAAACGAGTTTTAATGACTCCAAACTAAGTGTATGTAAACTTTCGACTTCAACTGTATATTTGGGCATGTGCGTCAGTAAAAACATGGTTTTGTTGGATCAGGGCCTGGCACTTCAGTAGAGTCTCTAACACTGAAGGTTTTATAGTGAGACTGCTAATTAACCTAGTGCTAAATCATTGCTGGTGTTGATGTGAGCCTTTCAAAAATAATTTCATGGCTACCAATGTGAGTGCTCCGGGGTGATGGTCATGTAAGCAAATTTACCTTGGCGTTCTTGGGCACAGGGACTATGGCGGTCTACTTGATACATGTATGTATTATAGACTGGGTCAAGGAGAGGTTGAAAATGTCAGTGAAGAAACTTGCCAGTTGGTCAACGCATGCTCTGAGTATGCGTCCTGGTAATCCGTCTGGCCCTGCGTCCTTGTAAATGTTAACCTGTTAAAAGTTCTTACTCACATCGGCTATGGAGAGCATGGTCACACAGTCATCTGGAACAGCTGGTGCTCTCATGCATGGTTCAGTGTTGCTTGCCTCGAAGCGAGCATAGAAGGCATTTAGCTTGTGTGTGTGCCCTGCCCCTACAATGGACTAACCTTCTCCCAGTGTCATCTTACCCCCACCTAGGGAGCCACAGTAACAGCACCTCCCTGCCCCTGTCCCATGGGGAGATGGTCAGGCTGGACGAGGGCCGTTTCCCCGCCCTGGAACTCAACAACAGACGCCTGTCAGTCAAGAACTCCTTCTGCCGCAAGAACGGCATCTACACACGGTCAGTAACACACATACACATACGCGCACGCACACGCATGCACACAGACCCGCACACACAGACCCACACACACACACAGATTAGCACACACACACACAGTCAGTTCACACACAGATGATTTCTGCATGCCGTCAATTTGTTGTTGTATTCAACTCTCTTCTGAAGCTCAAATAGCTCTAAAGCATTATGATGTTTCACAGTAAACCATCTATTCTGAGGGTCATGTTTCACAGTAAACCATCTATTCTGAGGGTCATGTTTCACAGTAAACCATCTATGGGGTAACACAGTAAACCATTCTGAGGGTTCATTGCTGAGATTAAAGTTCACATTCTGAGGGTTCATGGCTGAGATTAAAGCTCTCATTCTGAGGGGTCATGGCTGAGATGAAAGCTCACATGCTCAGTGCATACTTATTGATTAGGAAGAAAATTATTCAGGAGATCAACTGCAGTTGAAACATGCCTCTTTATCTTCAGACAATAACAACCACAGGATGTGATGGATTAGCTGTTATACAGCCTGATGAACCAATTATACATACAGCATCAGCTCCATCATGGGTTCTGTTCTGTTGTGGTTTCTCTCTCTGATCTGTGTGGAAGGACTGAGGTGTCTGTATTGAAGCACAGGCAGGGAGAGAGGTGGGGGAGAGGGGGTAAGTCAGAGGGAGAGAGGAGGAAGGAGAGGGGGGTAAGGCAGGGGGAGAGAGGAGGAAGGAGAGGGGGGAAGGCAGACTGATCACCAGACACAAGCTCCTTTAAAGATCATCCTCATGGAAGACTTCTCTCTCGGTTGATTAGGTCTGAACTCAATGAATAGACAGATAGATCCAGGGCCAGAGCCTTTGGGTTGCTTTTCATGGTCAATGACTGGGGTAACTAACCGTGTTCACTGTTCACATATTATAAAGTTATTTCAGGAGTGCAGGTTGAGGAAAATGACCCCTTCCTTCTAGACGCCCCTCAGTCATCAAGAACATAAAGTAAAGCAGAAAAACATCTGTTAGGTCATTGATTTTCTCCACCGTAATGTCTGTTCTGTTGAAGGGCAGGGTGAGATCTGTGGATATGTTTACTGTAGTCTGTTAAGTTGACGGTCAGGATGAGGTCTGAGATGTTTACTGTAGTCTGTTCTGTTGAAGGCTAGGATGAGGTCTGAGATGTTTACTGTAGTCTGTTAAGTTGAAGGCCAGGATGAGGTCTGAGATGTTTACTGTAGTCTGTTCTGTTGAAGGCTAGGATGAGGTCTGAGATGTTTACTGTAGTCTGTTAAGTTGAAGGCCAGGATAAGGTCTGAGATGTTTACTGTAGTCTGTTAAGTTGACGGCCAGGATGAGGTCTGAGATGTTTACTGTAGTCTGTTAAGTTGAAGGCCAGGATGAGGTCTGAGATGTTTACTGTAGTCTGTTAGGTTAACGGCCAGGATGAGGTCTGAGATGTTTACTGTAGGGCCTGTAACTCCGAAGGTGTAGACCACACTCCCTCCCTCTTTATGTTTCTTTATCTATCTCTTTATTTCTCTCTCTCCATTTCTCTTTCCGTCTCTCTCGCTCCCTCACATCAGTAGTTTACATCCGTGGGCTTAATGTTGGATCTACAACAGCTCAAAGAAAAGAGGTTTGTAAGGTCAATCTGTACAAAATACTAATGAAGTACAGAAACCAGTCATTGTCTTTATATGAGATTAGAATCATTTGAACGTGGTGTATAAAGGTGGAAAAGAGGTGAGCCTGACACGGTTTGTACCGCAGAGCCATTTAAACCACATTAAGCTGATGACAGCACTGGAGACATCTTTCACGTACCAGGTTACAAGGGGGCCTTTACATAGGCCACATGAAATGTCTAAATCATTGAGATTGGCTAAGGCGTTTGGAAGACACTACATAACAGTGTAGCCTATGAAAGGGTTAAGGCAACAAAAGGATTTGGGCTAACGAGGAGGACATGAGGAGGAGGGAAGTTGTGATGAAGGAGCTACTTAAAATTCAGAGGCGATAGGAAAGAGAGAGTTTAAATAATTGATCAGTACTGTCTACCCATTTACTCATTCCTCCCCTCCCGCCTTCCCAATCACTTCTACTCCTCTCTCCCTTTCCTCTACCTCCTTCCTTCCATCCCTCACTCCCACCCATCCTCTACCCTCACCCCACCCTCTCCCTCTCAGGGCAGCCGGT
Source organism: Brachymystax lenok tsinlingensis (assembly GCA_030435695.1). Lineage (NCBI taxonomy): Eukaryota > Metazoa > Chordata > Actinopteri > Salmoniformes > Salmonidae > Brachymystax > Brachymystax lenok. Next base: position 111,088,073 of record CM059791.1, read on the forward strand.
CGTTAGCGGAGCTGCACCCGACTGGAGCACTTCAAAGAGAAGGGAGGCAGGATGCAGCACTGGTTCCTTTGATCCCCATTCTGGGCCTCCTCAGTCAGGGAGAGACCAGACCACCCCCACTTCTTTTGACCAGGGCCAATATGAAACAGGGTGCCATTTGAGACACAGCCTCTCTCTGGTTTCCCCTGCCCTGGAGGAATCGGACTCTGAACCTAACACTATATCCAGTTAGCTTAGCGCCCAAACACATGACCAGCCATACCACAGGTTGTTTACCCCAGCTCTGATAGGCCCAGTAGAACCATAGCACAGGTTGTTTACCCCAGCTCTGATAGGCCCAGTAGAACCATAGCACAGGTTGTTTACCCCAGCTCTGATAGGCCCAGTAGAACCATAGCACAGGTTGTTTACCCCAGCTCTGATAGGCCCAGTAGAACCATAGCACAGGTTGTTTACCCCAGCTCTGATAGGCCCAGTAGAACCATACCACAAGTTGTTTACCCCAGCTCTGATAGGCCCAGTAGAACCATACCACAAGTTGTTTACCCCAGCTCTGATAGGCCCAGTAGAACCATAGCACAGGTTGTTTACCCCAGCTCTGATAGGCCCAGTAGAACCATACCACAAGTTGTTTACCCCAGCTCTGATAGGCCCAGTAGAACCATAGCACAGGTTGTTTACCCCAGCTCTGATAGGCCCAGTAGAACCATACCACAAGTTGTTTACCCCAGCTCTGATAGGCCCAGTAGAACCATACCACAAGTTGTTTACCCCAGCTCTGATAGGCCCAGTAGAACCATAGCACAGGTTGTTTACCCCAGCTCTGCTAGGCCCAGTAGAACCATACCACAAGTTGTTTACCCCAGTTCTGATAGGCCCAGTAGAACCATAGCACAGGTTGTTTACCCCAGCTCTGCTAGGCCCAGTAGAACCATACCACAAGTTGTTTACCCCAGCTCTGATAGGCCCAGTAGAACCATACCACAAGTTGTTTACCCCAGCTCTGATAGGCCCAGTAGAACCATACCACAAGTTGTTTACCCCAGCTCTGATAGGCCCAGTAAAACTACACTATCTGTGTTTCATAAACGTCACAGAAACGTTGCTCTGCTATCAAAGTCCTAATGTAGTGTCTGTCTGGAGGACAGTGTTCAGTGTTCTCACCCTATAACTAAGTATGCATACAGTGATGTATAGAAACCCTGGATTGCTCATGCTATGTATAGGCCATTGAGAAGCCACCGGTCAGCCATTGGAATAAATTGGAATTCAACAGTATTTCAATGAAGTGTTTCAAGGACATAATATAATTTGAAAGTATCTGCATTAAGGTGCCTGTAATAGAGCAAAATCTATGCATTTCTACGTTGGGGGAGTACCAAGATGGAGGCGTGGCGGCTTCAAAACAGCGCCCCTGTCTTTCATCTAGTGTATATATAAGTCAATGGATGCTTTCCAAATGGCACCCTATTCCCTATATAGTGCACTACTTTTTACCATAGGCTCTGGTCTAAAGTAGTGCACTATATAGGGAATAGGGTGTCATTTGCACTAAGAACTCTCACAGAGCTGCTCCATGTGTCTCAGAGGAGATCTGTGCCAAGAGGGCCAGAGGAGCAGGGTCTGTCCTGACCAATAATAACTGGTCTTTGTCTAACGCTGTGACAAACACTCAACAGAACACAAGCAGAAGGAAGCCTGTTGAATGTTAAGGCAACAGCGTTGTTTTGGCCTATTATATAAAGTGTAACTTGACATGCACATAGAATGTCAATGAGGAACCGGAGGGAGGCTGGTCTTGGCTGCTTGAGTTCCTACTACAGTCTTTGTAGGCTGTTCTCAAGACTGACTGGCTGACTGACTGATATACTGACTGACTGACTGACAGAGAGACTGACTGACAGAGAGATTGACTGACAGAGAGACTGACTGACTGACAGACTGACTGACAGACTGACTGGCTGATTGATTGCACTGACAGAGAGACTGACTGACAGAGAGATTGACTGACTGACTGACTGAAAGAGAGACTGACAGACAGAGAGACTGACAGACAGAGAGACTGACAGACAGAGAGACTGACTGACAGAGAGACTGACTGACAGAGAGACTGACTGATATACTGACTGACTGACTGACAGAGAGACTGACTGACAGAGAGACTGACTGACTGACTGACAGACTGACTGACAGACTGGCTGACAGACTGACTGGTTGACTGGCTGAGAGTCTGCACTGAGGAAACAAACAACAATACATTATAGAAAACAGCCAATAGGCCAAGCCAATCAACTTAATGGAAAGGGAGAACTTGGAGTCCTATGAGCAGCAAGCTTGAATAGTGCAGAAGACATTCTGTACTCTACATAACTGAGAATGGCCACTGAATGTTTTCTATTCAGGACACTAACATTGCGACTTAAAGAACTGTCATGGTTGACAGTGACCCTCATGTTCAGTGGGCTATGCTGTCAACCTCACGAGCTGTTTGACTTTCCAACTGTTAGATAAGACTGTATCAGATAAACAATACCAAGTTGTCTAACACTTCAAATTGACCTTCAATTTCTCTCTCTCTGTATTTGTCTTTCTCTTTCCCCCCTCCTCTCTCCCCCCTCCTCTCTCCAGGTCTCCCCCGAGGCCCAGTCCAGGCAGTCTACACTACTCTGATGAAGATGTCAGTACCAAGTATAACGATCTGATCCCTGCAGAGAGCAGCAGCATGACTGAGAAGCCCTCTGAGATATCAGACTCACAGGTACAGTACAGTTGCCGTAGACAACAGGTACAGTTACTGTAGACGACAGGTACAGTTACTGTAGATTATAGCAGCCTAACTGAGAAGCCCTCTGAAATATCAGACTCACAGGTACAGTTACTGTAGATGACAGGTACAGTTACCGTATACGACAGGTACAGTTACTGTAGACGACAGGTACAGTTACTGTAGACTACAGGTACAGTTACTGTAGACTACAGGTACAGTACATAAACCCATCATGTGCTGAATTCTGTCAGAGTTTAGCGATCACTTAGAACACTGTAACATCTTTAACTATTGTCATGTCTTGTTCTATCCTCACCTTCCCTCCTCTCATGTAGAATTGGTGAGAACCAATACATTGTCAGTAGGAGGGGTCAGTTTCAAGTGAGAACCAATACATTGTCAGTAGGAGGGGTCAGTTTCAATTGAGAACCAATCCATTGTCAGTAGGAGGGGTCATTTTCAAGTGAGAACCAATACATTGTCAGTAGGAGGGGTCAGTTTCAAGTGAGAACCAATACATTGTCAGTAGGAGGGGTCAGTTTCAAGTGAGAACCAATACATTGTCAGTTGGAGGGGTCAGTTTCAAGTGAGAACCAATACATTGTCAGTAGGAGGTCAGTTTCAAGTGAGAACCAATACATTGTCAGTAGGAGGGGTCAGTTTCAAGTGAGAACCAATACATTGTCAGTAGGAGGGGTCAGTTTCAAGTGAGAACCAATACATTGTCAGTAGGAGGGGTCAGTTTCAAGTGAGAACCAATACACTGTCAGTAGGAGGTGTCAGTTTCAAGTGAGAACCAATACATTGTCAGTAGGAGGGGTCAGTTTCAAGTGAGAACCAATACATTGTCAGTAGGAGGGGTCAGTTTCAAGTGAGAACCAATACACTGTCAGTAGGAAGGGTCAGTTTCAAGTGAGAACCAATACATTGTCAGTAGGAGGGGTCATTTTCAAGTGAGAACCAATACATTGTCAGTAGGAGGGGTCAGTTTCAAGTGAGAACCAATACATTGTCAGTAGGAGGGGTCAGTTTCAAGTGAGAACCAATACATTGTCAGTTGGAGGGTCAGTTTCAAGTGAGAACCAATACATTGTCAGTAGGAGGGGTCAGTTTCAAGTGAGAACCAATACATTGTCAGTAGGAGGGGTCAGTTTCAAGTGAGAACCAATACATTGTCAGTAGGAGGGGTCAGTTTCAAGTGAGAACCAATACATTGTCAGTAGGAGGGGTCAGTTTCAAGTGAGAACCAATACACTGTCAGTAGGAGGTGTCAGTTTCAAGTGAGAACCAATACATTGTCAGTAGGAGGGTCAGTTTCAAGTGAGAACCAATACATTGTCAGTAGGAGGGGTCAGTTTCAAGTGAGAACCAATACACTGTCAGTAGGAAGGGTCAGTTTCAAGTGAGAACCAATACATTGTCAGTAGGAGGGGTCATTTTCAAGTGAGAACCAATACATTGTCAGTAGGAGGGGTCAGTTTCAAGTGAGAACCAATACATTGTCAGTAGGAGGGGTCAGTTTCAAGTGAGAACCAATACATTGTCAGTAGGAGGGGTCAGTTTCAAGTGAGAGCCAATACATTGTCAGTAGGAGGGGTCAGTTTCAAGTGAGAACCAATACATTGTCAGTAGGAGGGGTCAGTTTCAAGTGAGAACCAATACATTGTCAGTAGGAGGGGTCAGTTTCAAGTGAGAACCAATACACTGTCAGTAGGAGGTGTCAGTTTCAAGTGAGAACCAATACATTGTCAGTAGGAGGGGTCAGTTTCAAGTGAGAACCAATACATTGTCAGTAGGAGGGGTCAGTTTCAAGTGAGAACCAATACATTGTCAGTAGGAGGGGTCAGTTTCAAGTGAGAACCAATACATTGTCAGTAGGAGGGGTCAGTTTCAAGTGAGAACCAATACATTGTCAGTAGGAGGGGTCAGTTTCAAGTGAGAACCAATATACTGTCAGTAGGAAGGGTCAGTTTCAAGTGAGAACCAATACATTGTCAGTAGGAGGGGTCAGTTTCAAGTGCGTCACCACCAACTAGAACGGCGACTTATTGACATAAGATAGCTGACATAACTGACATTTCTCCCTCCCACTCTGAGTTTCATATTTATCATGATGTCTCTCTCTGTCTCTCTCCCCCTTTTTTTCTCTCTCTCTCTCTCTCTGTCTCTCTCTCTCTGTCGCTCTCTCTCGCTCTCTCTCGCTCTCTCCCGCTCTCTCCCCCTTCTCTCTCTCTCTCTCTCTCTCTCTCTCGCTCTCTCTCTCTGTTTTTATATGAGTTATTATTTATCCCATGGGAAGGAAGGACTGGTCTGATTCTCATGTCTCAACCCCTCATGTCCTGTCATGGCTTCAGCACCAATTCATTCTCAGACTCAAACAGGAAATGTCAGGTTAATCTGGAGTACTGGACGTGTCAGTGTGTAGTAGACTGAGTTTTTCACTTTTAGGACTATTCTGTTGGTTCCATCGCACTGGGCAAGCTCAATCACACACAGCTCAAGCCAGGATAAGGAACAAAATACAATGAGAACCCAGGTGTAGCATGTAGAATAGTCAAACAGACTGTTCAGGGACATTGAGAAGGTTCAATAGTAACATGCTGTAAAGCAATACATCCTTCTAATTGGCTCTTTTGTGCACAGCAATCATGATGTCACATATGTAAGCACATCGTACAATCAGGTCAAACAAAAACATCTATCTTACCAAAGAACAACAAATCTAAGTGTGTGTGTGTGTGTGTGTGTGTGTGTGTGTGTGTGTGTGTGTGTGTGTGTGTGTGTGTGTGTGTGTGTGTGTGTGTCATCCCCTGTACCCTCAGCAATATTAATGGTCTATTAGCTAGACAGACAGATGTTGTAGTTTCCAGCGAGAGAGAGACAGTTCATTTATTTGTCTTGGTGTCAGATAAACAGTGACTGCCATGCAGGGGAGTAGAATAACAGTAGTTTGTGGCTCCCGGGAGAGAGAGCAGTGTTTATTCAGAATTGGGTTGAACAATGTTGTGACTGTGCTGTACAGGTACCTGCAAACAGAGACAGCCAGGGTGTTGGAAGACAGATGTTACCGTTGACAGAGTCCCACACCCTCCCCTCTCTCCCCCAACGTTCCCTCCGCTTCCCAGCGCTCTCCATCTCTTCCCAGCGTTCTCCCTCTCTTCTCAGCGTTCTCCCTCTCTTCTCAGCGTTCTCCCTCTCTTCCCAGCGTTCTCCCTCTCTTCCCAGCGTTCTCCCTCTCTTCTCAGCGTTCTCCATCTCTTCTCAGCGTTCTCCCTCTCTTCCCAACGTTCTCCCTCTCTTCCCAGTGTTCTACCTCTCTTCTCAGCGTTCTCCCTCTCTTCCCAACGTTCTCCCTCTCTTCCCAGCGTTCTCCCTCTCTTCCCAACGTTCTCCCTCTCTTCCCAGCGTTCTCCCTCTCTTCCCAACGTTCTCCCTCTCTTCCCAGCGTTCTCCCTCTCTTCCCAGCATTTTCCCTGTCTTCCCAGCGTTCTCCCTCTCTTCCCAGCATTCTCCCTGTCTTCCCAGCGTTCTCCCTCTTTTCTCAGCGTTCTCCATTTCTTCTCAGCATTCTCCCTCTCTTCCCAGCGTTCTCCCTCTCTTCCCAGCGTTCTCCCTCTTTTCTCAGCGTTCTCCATTTCTTCTCAGCATTCTCCCTCTCTTCCCAGCGTTCTCCCTCTCTTCCCAGCGTTCTACCTCTCTTCTCAGCGTTCTCCATCTCTTCTCAGCGTTCTCCCTCTCTTCCCAACGTTCTCCCTCTCTTCCCAGCGTTCTCCCTCTCTTCCCAGCATTTTCCCTCTCTTCCCAGCATTCTCCCTGTCTTCTCAGCGTTCTCCATCTCTTCCCAGCGTTCTCCCTCTCTCCCCAGCATTCTCCCTGTCTTCTCAGCGTTCTCCCTCTCTTCCCAGCATTCTCCCTGTCTTTTCAGTGTTCTCCATCTCTTCCCAGCGTTCTCCCTCTCTTCCCAGCGTTCTCCCTGTCTTCTCAGCGTTCTCCCTCTCTTCCCAGCATTCTCCCTCTCTTCCCAGCGTTCTCCCTGTCTTCTCAGCGTTCTCCATCTCTTCCCAGCGTTCTCCCTCTCTTCCCAGCGTTCTCCCTGTCTTCCCAGCGTTCTCCCTCTCTTCCCAGCGTTCTCCCTCTCTTCCCAGCGTTCTCCCTGTCTTCTCAGCGTTCTCCCTCTCTTCCCAGCGTTCTCCCTCTCTTCTCAGCGTTCTCCATCTCTTCCCAGCGTTCTCCCTCTCTTCCCAGCGTTCTCCCTCTCTTCCCAGCGTTCTCCCTGTCTTCTCAGCGTTCTCCATCTCTTCCCAGCGTTCTCCCTCTCTTCTCAGCGTTCTCCATCTCTTCCCAGCGTTCTCCCTCTCTTCCCAGCGTTCTCCCTCTCTTCCCAGCGTTCTCCCTCTCTTCCCAGCATTCTCCCTGTCTTCTCAGCGTTCTCCATCTCTTCCCAGCGTTCTCCCTCTCTTCTCAGCGTTCTCCCTCTCTTCTCAGCGTTCTCCATCTCTTCCCAGCGTTCTCCCTCTCTTCCCAGCGTTCTCCCTCTCTTCCCAGCGTTCTCCCTGTCTTCCCAGTATTCTCCCTCTCTTCCCATTGTTCTACTTCTCAGCAGATGTAATAAAGTTCAGTGGAGGGGAAGACATTTCAGAATAATGTCTGGAACGGAGTGAATGAAATGGCATCAAACAGATGGAAACCATTCCACTCATTCCACCCATTCCACCCCAGCCATTACCACGAGCCCATCCTTATGTGACAGTTGTATTGTTCTCTGTCCATCTATAGGAGACTCTTGTTTACACGTATCAGATTGGTGCTCCTCAGGGCTTTGGGTGAGGTCCTGCTGTCTGTTAGCTGTGTGTTTGCTGTCTGTTAGCTGTGTGTTAGCGGCTGGGAGAGAGATCCCAGATGGTAGTAGGTCCTGCTCTGTTAGCTGTGTGTTAGCGGCTGGGAAAGACATCCCAGATAGTAGTAAGTCCTGCTGTCTGTTAGCTGTGTGTTAGCTGCTGGGAGACAGATCCCAGATAGTAGTTCCCTAATCCATAGTCTTTAGTTTTCTTAGTTAGATGAAGACCATTATTACTTGTTTGTAATCATGCCCTTTAGACCTGTAGAACAAAGCTGTTAGTAAATCAGGTTGACAATAAATCATCATTCCCAATAATCTTCTTATTGTGTGTTTGCTTTGAGATACCTACACCCACCAACTAGAGTCCTCACTCACCTACACCCACCAACTAGAGTCTTCACTCACCTACACCCACCAACTAGAGTCCTCACTCACCTACACCCACCAACTAGAGTCTTCACTCACCGACACCCACCAACTAGAGTCTTCACTCACCTACACCCACCAACTAGAGTCTTCACTCACCTACACCCACCAACTAGAGTCTTCACTCACCTACACCCACCAACTAGTCTTCACTCACCTACACCCACCAACTAGAGTCTTCACTCACCTACACCCACCAACTAGAGTCCTCACTCACCTACACCCACCAACTAGAGTCTTCACTCACCTACACCCACCAACTAGAGTCTTCACTCACCTACACCCACCAACTAGAGTCCTCACTCACCTACACCCACCAACTAGAGTCTTCACTCACCTACACCCACCAACTAGAGTCCTCACTCATCTCCACCCACCAACTAGAGTCTTCACTCATCTCCACCCACCAACTAGAGTCCTCACTCACCTACACCCACCAACTAGAGTCTTCACTCATCTCCACCCACCAACTAGAGTCTTCACTCACCTACACCCACCAACTAGTCTTCACTCACCTACACCCACCAACTAGAGTCTTCACTCACCTACACCCACCAACTAGTCTTCACTCACCTACACCCACCAACTAGTCTTCACTCACCTACACCCACCAACTAGAGTCCTCACTCACCTACACCCACCAACTAGAGTCTTCACTCATCTCCACCCACCAACTAGAGTCTTCACTCACCTACACCCACCAACTAGTCTTCACTCACCTACACCCACCAACTAGAGTCTTCACTCACCTACACCCACCAACTAGTCTTCACTCACCTACACCCACCAACTAGTCTTCACTCACCTACACCCACCAACTAGTCCTCACTCACCTACACCCACCAACTAGAGTCTTCACTCACCTACACCCACCAACTAGAGTCTTCACTCATCTCCACCCACCAACTAGAGTCCTCACTCACCTACACCCACCAACTAGAGTCTTCACTCATCTCCACCCACCAACTAGAGTCCTCACTCACCTACACCCACCAACTAGAGTCCTCACTCACCTACACCCACCAACTAGTCTTCACTCATCTCCACCCACCAACTAGAGTCCTCACTCACCTACACCCACCAACTAGTCTTCACTCATCTCCACCCACCAACTAGAGTCCTCACTCACCTACACCCACCAACTAGAGTCTTCACTCATCTCCACCCACCAACTAGAGTCTTCACTCACCTACACCCACCAACTAGTCTTCACTCATCTCCACCCACCAACTAGAGTCTTCACTCACCTACACCCACCAACTAGAGCCTTCACTCATCTCCACCCACCAACTAGAGCCTTCACTCATCTCCGCCCAACAACTAGAGTCCTCACTCACCTACACCCACCAACTAGTCTTCACTCATCTCCACCCACCAACTAGAGTCTTCACTCACCTACACCCACCAACTAGAGCCTTCACTCATCTCCACCCACCAACTAGAGTCCTGATGTAGCTAGTGTCTACACCTACCGTTCTCACTCCTTATCTGAAACTGTGTTTGATGTATCTAGTATCTACACCTACCCACTAAGTTCTCATTCCTCAACTAAAACCACTATTCCTTTTTGTCCGACCCCAGGGCAGCGACAGCGAGTACGAGGTGGATCAGAACCGGGGCGGGCAGCAGAAGACCCACTCCTTCGTCAACCACTACATCAGTGACCCCACCTACTATAACTCCTGGCGTCGCCAGCAGAAGGGCGTCTCCCGCCCTCCGGCCTACGGATATGCCCAGCCAGAGCCGCTGCACCCCAACCCCCTGGCCGAGCAGGACCCCATCCAGCCCACCACCAACACCACCCCGAGACACCCTCCACCCCTGCCCCCACTACCCCCCCTGCTGCCCCGGGCCCTCTCTCCATCCCCCCAGCCCCAGGTCCTCCAGGGGCTCCATAGCCAAGGGGGTGTCATCAAGGGTCTGGCACCCCAGGGGCAGGGCACACTATTCAGGCCAAAGGGCAGCCGGACTCCCACTCCCTCGCTGCTGTCCTGTTCTGTGTCTGAACCCCCCAGCCAGCACGAGACCCTCCTGTACAGCAGTAGGCCTCCAAGCAGCCTGGGCTGTTCCTCCACGCAGCAGCCTCCTACCGCGGGCTTCTCCTCTTTTGTTTGAACCACATTTAACACACTGCTCCCAGTAGGAACATACATCCCAGAGGTCTCTTTTATCCCTCATTCACACTATAGGGCTGACCCTGAGCCCTACTGTGCTGGCTAGCTCTCATTCATACTATAGGGCTGACCCTGAGCCCTACTGTGCTGGCTAGCTCTCATTCACATTATAGGGCTGACCCTGAGCCCTACTGTGCTGGCTAGCTCTCATTCACACATTAGGGCTGACCCTGAGCCCTACTGTGCTGGCTAGCTCTCATTCACATTATAGGGCTGACCCTGAGCCCTACTGTGCTGGCTAGTGCCCATTCACACAATAGGGCTGACCCTGAGCCCTACTGTGCTGGCTTGGATAGTTTCTTTTCACATGATCCTGTCCAGCATGGTTCCATCTACAATAGTGGATGTGTAACCTGGCCAGCGCCGTACAGCTCGCTTTGGCTCATAGTGAAAAGGGGATTATTTTGTTGTAGTTGGTTTTACTCGCGTTTACATTTTTTCTGCTTGTTTCTTAATGATGACGATTCTTAAAGGTGTTCTCTCAATATTATAGTAAACATTGCAGGCATCTTGGATAGTATTTTCGCTCTCTTGTGTGTGTGTGTGTGTGTGTGTGTGTGTGTGTGTGTGTGTGTGTGTGTGTGTGTGTGTGTGTGTGTGTGTGTGTGTGTGTGTGTGTGTGTGTGTGTGTGTGTGTGTGTGTGTGTGTGTGTGTGTGTGTGTGTGTGTGTGTGTGTGTGTGTGTGTGTGTGTGTGTGTGTGTGTCTATTAGTGAGCGAGAGAAAGAGGGAGAGAAAGAGAGAGAGAGAGATTTAGTTTAATTTCTGAAAAAAAGACAATCATTCAGAATGTTTCTGATGCTTGGCACATTAATAATACTATTTTACAATATGACAGCCACGACACGTAAACAAGGAGATGAGTATTTAAAGTGCAGCCTATATATGAACACGAGAACAGTATTGCATCACAAAGGATCAATCATTGGACTATGGACTTTCTTACATAGAATGACAGAAAATACAATTAAAGGGAAAAAGACTCAATGTGGGCTAGAAATATGAACCAAGGACGAACGTAAGAGACAACTGTAACATGATGAATGACATTTGGTACCACGACACTCAATCAGCTACAACCCCTTTGATGTTCTTCTCAATTAAACCCAAAATATTGTTGCTATTTTATATGTACATATGTGATATGTATTTGTCTTCATTTTGTTGAACAGATATTTATTTCTTAACGGTATCTATCAATCACTTCTGTAATGGTAATGTTATCAATCTCATTAAGAAAGCATTGCGTAATGTTATCAATCACATTAAAAAGCATTGTGGCACCTCTATATCAGTGTGGTGGATGTATTGGTTGCTTTACTCTGCAGCCTGTGGGCTTCAGATGATTTTATTTATTTAAAAAATTATTTAACCTTTATTTAACCAGGTAGGCAAGTTGAGAACAAGTTCTCATTTACAACTGCGACCTGGCCAAGATAAAGCAAAACAGTTCGACACATACAACAACACATAGTTACACATGGAGTAAAACAAACATACAGTCAATAATACAATAGAAAAAAAAATCTATATACAAAGAGTGCAAATGAGGTAGGATAAGGAAGGTAAGGCAATAAATAGGCCATGTTGGCAAAGTAATTACAATATAGCAATTTAACACTGGAATGATAAATGTGCAGTAGATGAATGTGCAATATAGAAAAACTGGGGTGCAAAGGAACAAGATAAATAAATAAATACGGTAGGGGATGAGGTAGTTGTTTGGGCTATTTACAGATGGGCTATAAACAGGTGCAGGGGTCTGTGAACTGCTCTGACAGCTGGTGCTTAAAGCTGGTGAGAGAGATAAGTGTCTCTAGTTTCAGAGATTTTTGTAGTTCGTTCCAGTCATTGGCAGCAGAGAACTGGAAGGAAAGGCGGCCAACGGAGGAATTGGCTTTGGGGGTGACCAATGAGATATATCTGCTGGAGCGAGTGCTACGGGTTGGTGCTGCTAAGGTGACCAGCGAGCTGAGATAAGGCGGGGCTTTACCTAGCAGGGACTTGTAGATGACCTGGAGCCAGTGGGTATGGCGACGAGTGCAAAGCGAGGGCCAGCCAACGAGAGCGTACAGGTCACAGTGGTGGGTGGTATATGGGGCTTTGGTAACAAAACGGATGGCACTGTGATAGACTGCATCCAATTTGTTGAGTGTGTCATTAGTCTGGGTTTCAGTCTTTTTCATTAGCATTCCTCTTCTTGACATTCCTGTCGTTTGTCAAAGACACAGAGTGCAAGGAGTGGAATGGCATATCTGAGCAGAGATGACAATCAGGCTACTGAATCATTACTGTGTTTCTTTATTATGTTACTTTTTAAACTTGTCATTTATAGGTAACCCATCAGACCGCTTGGTCACTATGACATCATGTCACTTGAAACCAATGGCAGCCCAGAGAGAGCTATTTCCATGCAAGTGTTTCAGTACTTGAAACATGCAAGGTTACACGTTCGAGTTGCATCGTGGGACAACTGTAGCGTTATAGCTGAACCTTTGTCTAATTCCTTTGATGTTACAGCGCAACAAGCCACCTGGTCTCAGATAAAGACGTGCAACACTATAGGTCCTCCAAGACCTATGATAAGTTACGTCATCCATTACGGATGCCATTGTATGCCAGCTATTCCATTCATAATGTAACGTAACGTAACATAGCATACTAAATGGAGTGTCACAGATTTACATAGAGCATCATACGAATTGCCCTGAGACCACGTTGAATCATCACTCTGTTTTCAGTTATAAAAAATCTCTACTCTGTTTCAGTTAATTATCATACGTACTATTTTAGTACTGAATCACTTCTCTGTTTTTGTCATGCTGTTAACCATCAGCCCTGTTGGTACCTATGACATCCGGTTGCTTGCAGTTACACCAGTCACTGTACGGTAAATGATCAACAAATGTAGGCCTCGTCATTTAATGTAGTTAGTAAAACTATTTGGATGACATCATGCTAACAAGTGTCTCAAGTCTACAGACTGTTTCAGAATGAGCTGACTGGGGTTGTTTGTAAGCCAGAGGGTTATATACAGGCCTCAGCTACAGTCGGTTGAGCTACAGCCTTGCTAATCATTGACCTTATACAGTAAACCCCTGAGTCACTCTCCACCAGTCATACCATGTGAATCTCCCCCTCACCTTGCAGGTGGTGCGTTAGGGAAACACATGACATATGACCTGTCTATGTGTCTGGCAGAAGGATTCTCTTCTGTGAGTTGGCTAATAGCGGATGTTTCCAGAGATTTATCAATACAACACAGACGACGACTAGGTGGACATGTCTTGTTTTTATTCATGACTGCATCATTCCTATTCTAGAATAGTTACCATGGTTACACACACAGCAACAGGATTGCATGTTTTAGCAGTAGGTAACACCTGTTGATTTATATATACTTATATCACTAAGGATACTTATGAGGGGTTGTGTGTTGCTTATATCACTAAGGATCCTTATGAGGGGTTGTGTGTTGCATATATCACTAAGGATCCTTATGAGGGGTTGTGTGTTGCATATGTCACTAAGGATCCTTATGAGGGTCGTGGTGTTGCATATGTCACTAAGGATCCTTATGAGGGGTCGTGTGTTGCATATATCACTAAGGATCCTTATGAGGGGTTGTGTGTTGCATATATCACTAAGGATCCTTATGAGGGGTTGTGTGTTGCATATGTCACTAAGGATCCTTATGAGGGGTCGTGTGTTGCATATGTCACTAAGGATCCTTATGAGGGGTTGTGTGTTGCATATATCACTAAGGATCCTTATGAGTGGTTGTGTGTTGCATATATCACTAAGGATCCTTATGAGGGGTCGTGTGTTGCATATGTCACTAAGGATCCTTATGAGGGGTTGTGTGTTGCATATATCACTAAGGATCCTTATGAGGGGTCGTGTGTTGCATATGTCACTAAGGATCCTTATGAGGGGTCGTGTGTTGCATATGTCACTAAGGATCCTTATGAGGGGTTGTGTGTTGCTTATATCAGAGACAGAGACGAGACAGAGAAGAGGCAGAGACAGAGACAGAACAGAAAAGAGAGAGACAGAACAGGTAGAAAGGGGGATGACAGAGGAGAAGGGGGATGACAGGGAGAAGGGAGGATGACAGGGAGAAGGGGGATGACAGGGGAGTAGGGGGATGACAGGGGAGAAGGGGGTGACAGGGAGAAGGGGGATGACAGGGAGAAGGGGGATGACAGGGGAGAAGGGGGATGACAGGGAGTAGGGGGATGACAGGGAGAAGGGGGGTGACAGGGAGAAGGGGGATGACAGGAGAAGGGGGATGATAGGGAGAAGGGGATGGCAGGGAGTAGGGGGATGACAGGGAGAAGGGGGTGACAGGGAGAAGGGGGATGACAGGAGAAGGGGGATGACAGGGGAGAAGGGGGATGACAGGGGAGAAGGGGGATGACAGGGAGTAGGGGGATGACAGGGAGAAGGGGGTGACAGGGAGAAGGGGATGACAGGGAGAAGGGGGATGACAGGAGAAGGGGGATGGCAGGGAGTAGGGGATGACAGGGAGAAGGGGGGTGACAGGGAGAAGGGGGATGACAGGTGAGATGGGGGGATGACAGGAGAAGGGGGATGACAGGGAGAAGGGGGATGACAGGGAGTAGGGGGATGACAGGGAGAAGGGGGTGACAGGGAGAAGGGGGATGACAGGGAGAAGGGGGATGACAGGAGAAGGGGATGATAGGGGAGAAGGGGGATGACAGGGAGAAGGGGGTGACAGGAGAAGGGGATGACAGGGGAGAAGGGGGATGACAGGGTAGAAGGGGAGAAGGGGACGACAGGAGAGATGACGGGAGAATGGGGGATGACGGGAGAAGGGAGGATGACAGGGGAGAAGGGGGGATGACAAGGGAGAAGGGGATGACAGGGGAGATGATGGGATGACAGGGTGAGAATGGAGGATGACGGGGAGAAAGGGGGATGACAGGGGAGAAAGGGGATGACGGGAGAATGGGGGATGACGGGAGAAAAGAGAAGAGGGGATGACAGGGGAGAAGGGAGGATGACGGGAGAATGGGGGATGACGGGAGAAGGGGCGATGACAGGGAAGAATGGGGGATGACAGGGGAGAAGGGGATGACAGGGGAGAAGGGGGATGACAGGGGAGAAGAGGGGGTGACAGGGAGAAGGAGGGATGACAGGGGAGAAGGGAGGATGACAGGGGAGAATGGAGGATGACAGGGGAGAAGGGAGAAGGGGGATGACGTGCCTACTTAAATATAGGTTAAATAAAATACAAATGTAAAATTACGTGACTAAAATCTCCTCTGCAAAACATCAAAATTAATTAGAGATTTCTTGAGTTATCTTAGATTAATTCTAACTATTTTGAGGAAGTATACAGCGTCTGAAAATGGACAAATAGTACTATTGCCACTTTTTTCTCATTTTTCAATATCTATTTTAAGGTAGTATGCGAGCACACTCGTTCGGTTCGGCTAGCCGGGTTAGGTTAGGTGCCAGCCGAACTGAAGCATGCTGACGCCTTAAAGCCGTCCGGCCTCACACACACCAGGAACCTCCCTCTTAAACTGTTCATCCTCTACTTAAAGGCTGTTATCACCCCCTAGAGAGAAGCCCTTTTCCAGAGGCTGAAACATGTTACCTCTCACGCCCCGGAGTCGAACCAAACGCAGTGCTCGGTCCCTCTGGTTGACGCTATCATAATGAATCTGCTATCATAATAAATCTGTTGATAGACTGCATTCACCCCAGCACACTATCAACCCACCTCCACAACGCATGCGTGTCATGCCCCTTTGTTCTATAAATCCTGCACCTATTGTAAATCATCTTGTAAGTCATGTGACTATAGGCCTACCTATCCCCTCCCTTGGCTGTAAGTCATGTGACTATAGGCCTACCTATCCCCTCCCTTGGCCGTAGACATGTGACTATAGGCCTACCTATTCCCTCCCTTGGCCGTAAGTCATGTGACTATAGGCCTACCTATCCCCTCCCTTGACCGTAAGTCATGTGACTATAGGCCTACCCAGCCCCTCCCTTGGCCGTAAGTCATGTGACTATAGGACTACCCAGCCCCTCCCTTGGCTGTAAGACATGTGACTATAGGCCTACCCAGCCCCTCCCTTGGCCGTAGACATGTGACTATAGGACTACCTATCCTCTACCTTGGCTGTAAGACATGTGACTATAGGCCTACCCAGCCCCTCCCTTGGCCGTAGACATGTGACTATAGGACTACCTATCCTCTACCTTGGCTGTAAGACATGTGACTATAGGCCTACCCAGCCCCTCCCTTGGCCGTAGACATGTGACTATAGGACTACCTATCCTCTACCTTGGCTGTAAGACATGTGACTATAGGACTACCCAGCCCCTCCCTTGGCTGTAAGACATGTGACTATAGGCCTACCAGCCCCTCCCTTGGCCGTAAGTCATGTGACTATAGGACTACCTATCCTCTACCTTGGCTGTAAGACATGTGACTATAGGCCTACCCAGCCCCTCCCTTGGCCGTAAGTCATGTGACTATAGGACTACCTATTCCCTCCCTTGGCTGTAAGACATGTGACTATAGGCCTACCAGCCCCTCCCTTGGCCGTAAGTCATGTGACTATAGGCCTACCTATCCTTGGCCGTATGTTATGTGACTATAGGCCTACCCAGCCCCTCCCTTGGCTGTAAGACATGTGACTATAGGCCTACCCAGCCCCTCCCTTGGCTGTAAGACATGTGTGAGATATGGTACCCCTCGACACATACATACATGCATGAATTTTAATGTGACAATGATTCATTGCCCATCTCCGTTTGGAAAACACATGGTGGAAAACACGCAGGTTGGTGTCAGTAAAGTGAGAATAGCCTAAATTCTAGAATACCTCCTCTGTTGCTTTAAGACGCCATGTGGGAGGGGCGTGGTCAGACTCACGAAAGGAGTGGAAAAGGCGATGAACGTTGCACCGGTGTACAGCAACCCCTGGCAGAAGCACAGAGGATGCAAAGACATCATAGCTGCTATTTTACCCTGTAAATCAACTTCACTATCTTATTTTTGTGTTGTTGTGGACTTGGGAGTTTGGAAGAGTCGATAGGATCTATATTCTCTACATTTTGCCTGGTCCCTTTGTAGAGCGGATGCTAGCCTACTACAAGACAAGCCAACAGACAACGTTGTTGTGTGATGAACGCGCCCTTGTCTTGAACCTGGGGACCCGCTGAAACTGTCACGCGGATCAACGCCTTGTGAATGGGATGCTTTTCACGGTGAGTTCCGCGTGGCCTATGCATGCGCTTTAAATTAGATTCATAAAAAAAAAACTTAATTATGGATCTTTTATTCCGTCTTGATCATAGTGCATGCAGCTTACAAACAGACAAGCGCAGATAGGGGGGGACCACGGGGGGTGAATATTGGGAGGGGAGACGCTTCTGTTATCATCCACCAGGCTACTTATTGTTCCCTCGTCAGTGATCCTCTGATGTATTGAAACGGGGCTTAACTAGGGTCATTTCATGATTCTATTTTTAACAGCTTAGTTATCAGGGGATAACAGGTAGTTATCCCCTTTCTGTCGGCTGCAGACTTCCCAACATTACAAAGAACAGACAATTGCAACATGCAGTGGTTTTGGGCGCTGCCGGGTGCCTGATTATTGAATGCAACGATGTTGCAAAAATGACGGTAGTCGGGTTTCTTTGTTGCCTTTTCTGTGTCTGGGTTCATGATCATTTGCTTTGCGTCTTGAAATCACTAGAATAAGACGGTGTTTTAGGTTTTCTGTTAGAATGCTGCTTTCAGTGGACTTATTTTCATATTTCTTAACTTTTTATATTCGACTGATTCATTTAGAAGTTGTGTAGCTTAAAGGAAATATGGTGCGACTCACTTTTTTTTTTATTATGGCAAAACGAAAAGCATCGGTTGTATTGAAGGCAGTGGGGCTGCAGTTCCTGGGTAGCTTGTCTAGAGGGGAGCATGATGGCCTAAATCTATCATGATGGTGACCCCGCTGATATCTTTTCTGATGTACTCCATCATACCATATCCACGAACAACGTCCTCTTTGATAGCCTAACTACTAATTGGTTGCACCAGAGCACTTTCTTAAAGAACATGCATTTGACAGAATGGGAGAAAATGCATTTTTGCCAACTCACTCTGCAGCATTGGGAGAGTGAGTTTGGATCTCAGGCCAGAGAATTGTTCAATCATTAACCAACAGACGTTAGATAAAGTGGAACTGCTGAATGGACAAACTGACCCTGTTAAGTCCAAAACTGTGCACAAAGTCACCATTATTAGTCAGTTGTACAACCGAATGTCTTCAACTGAAATGTGTCTTCTGCATTTAACCCAACCCCTCTGAATCAGAGAGGTGCGGGGGGCTGCCTTAATCGACATCCACGTTTTCAGCGCCCGGGGAACAGTGGGTTAACTGCCTTGTTCAGGGGCAGAACAACAGATGTTTTTCCTTGTCAGCTTGGGGATTCGAACTTGCAACCCTCCGGTTACAAGTCCAACGCTCTAACCACTAGGCTACCTGCCGCCCCTAGTGGAACACACACACTTCGTAGCAGACAGTTCACCTACTGTTTAGCCTCTCGCCGTGCGTGTGCGTATGCGCTGGTACACTGGTCAATGTGCATCCCATTCTCACAAACCATTACCCTCCCAGCCAGAGAGACTGTTGACTTGGCAACCAGATCTGTGTCACTGGGCATGGCTGTCAGTCATGGCATCAGATCAGCTCATTGGCTGGAAGTCCTCTACTGTCTGTGTTCCAAATGGCACCATAGTCACTATACAGTGCACTACTTCTGACCAGGGCCCATAGGGTCGGATATAGAGAATAGGGAGCCATTTGGGACGCAGATCCTCTGGTCCTCCTGTCATAATGGACCATGGGGGTTGTGGAACATATAAAAAATGTGCATCGGAAAATGAAACCAAACCAATAGTTTCTCATTGGACAAATTTAGGTAGTAGCCTACCCCCAGTTTCACTCAGGTTACTTCCGTTTTGTTGAATCAAGAATATTGGCGGATAAATCAAACGTTTCAATTGTCATTAAATGAATGGATCTTTTCATTTGTCTGAGTCTGTGTTCTTTTTTTACTGTTATTTTACCAGATAAGTTGACTGAGTACACATTCTCATTTACAGCAAGGACCTGGGGAATAGTTACAGGGGAGAGGAGGGAGGATAGCTGTGAACCGCTGTGTTCTGTCTTTCACCATGTACTGTGTTGGGGGGAAGGCCATGCATCCTGCTTTAAACTGAACTTTGTCATAGAACATATTTGTGGAGTGTGTGTGTGTGTGCATGCACATGTGTGTATGGGGGGGGGTTGACACTCCAGGAAATTCCAACATGAACTGTTATTTTCTCCTAGGACTGTCTCTGTGTCCTGCGACACTGAGCTGAATGATACTGAGTGTGGTGAAGGGTTGTACCCTGCAGTTTAGTTGACTGATGCTGCGTTGCCAGTTCAACACTTAGAAGTAGGTCTTTCAGCGGCCATGGACGCTTTGAAGTTGGAATGGATCCATCCAAATCATTGGTTCCCCTCCTCTGATCCTGACTGTTTACCATTCTGACAGGCTGTATCCCAGCTGACACCCTGTCCCCTATAGTATGTATCCCAGCTGACACCCTGTCCCCTATAGTCTGTATCCCAGCTGACACCCTGTCCCCTATAGTATGTATCCCAGCTGACACCCTGTCCTCTATAGTCTGTATCCCAGCTGACACCCTTTCCCCTATAGTCTGTATCCCTACTGACACCCTGTCCTCTATAGTGCTCTACATTAGACCCTGCTAGGGAATAGGGTGTTGTTTGGGATGCAGAAATAATTTGACCGTATTGTCCTCTCTTGCTTTTGGCACACAGTTCTAAGGGTCTGTAACTAACTAGGTCCATGATTTGTGCACAGGGGCCAACCTTTGAGCTGTGGTTCATTAGTTGACTGCGGCACAGCAAACTTCATGTAACCCTGTTATGTTCCCCGACATCTACATTCCAAGGGGGGTTGGTGAGTCTCAAATGGCACTGTGAATACTGTGTTTGTTCCTGGGACACTTTTGTTTCAGGCCTGATAATAATACTGTGTGTGTGTGTGTGTGTGTGTGTGTGTGTGAGAGCATACTAGCGTGATAGTAGAGTTTGTTCACACGCCAGAAGAAATGTTTATTCAGCAACCCTCTGCTATCTGGGGTCCTAAGGACATCCGACTCATTATACTGTCCTCTACACTCTCTCGTCGTTATACTGTCCTCTACACTCTCTCGTCGTTATACTGTCCTCTACACTCTCTCGTCGTTATACTGTCCTCTACACTCGCTCGTCGTTATACTGTCCTCTGCACTCTCTCGTCGTTATACTGTCCTCTACACTCGCTCGTCGTTATACTGTCCTCTGCTCGCTCTGAACAGATGAGTGTCAACATTCTGATGCATGTAAAGCACAGGTAACAGTGAAAGGTCAGGAAGCACGCACACTCACAGTTAAGAAGTACAGTACCACGTAATTAAAACCTTATTGCTGCTGGTTGATTTACATTAGTGTCTGTTTATTTGTTTAGAGTATGGATTGATGTGTGTGTGTGTGTGTGTGTGTGTGTGTGTGTGTGTCCAAGTTAATTTCTGTTGAGAAGGGAGACTCCTACTTCCCCTGCTCTTCCTGTGGGCTCAGACCTTTATGCACTCACACACACACACACTCCCCTGTACCGCCACAGTGTGTGTCAGCAGTAATTGCCATGTTGAGTTAAGTTAACTGGTGTCAGCTATCTTTCTAGTGTAATTAGGACCATTCCTTTAGCGCTGTGCAATGCAGAACACAGTTCAACAGCCATGGATGTGTGTCTCAGATGTTCACCAATTAGTCCAACCAATGAGGTCAAGTCTTTGGTCCAGCTGGTGAACTGGAAGGCCAAGCCTTGTGGTTTAGGAACCGAGGACAGCAGTAGTTTTATGGCGGAAAACTTAACCATCCCCCATATCTTCTAATATGGCTGAGAATTAGAATGCATTTTAATATTCCTTGAATGTTCTGGAGTTCCACTCTGTTCTAATCCCCTTCACCCCCACTGTGCCCACTCTCTTTAGGCTGTGTAGTGTATTCTAGATGCTATGGAGGGAGGTACCCCTCTGAAGGCCTCTGCCTGTTTACTTCTAGATGCCACGCTCAGTGCCATTACATCACTCTGTGCAATGGTTTGAAAGGGAGGATATATTGCTGGAAAATGTCAACGTTTACCAGTAAACTACCAGCATTTTGGTAACGTTCAAGGATTTTATGTAATTTTTTTCACAAGACATCTAGTGGCCCTTTTGGGTCCTTCAGATTATCACAGATGTGTGTTGTCATCTCCGGCCCTCTGTGTGGCCTTGTCACACAAAAAAAAAAACATTAAAACATTATCCTGAATACAAACGGTCAACTTAGTGAATATCATTGGTATTTAATGAGGGTTTCAGCATGAAATATCCTTTTGTTTTCTTTAAACACGTTTATTTATTCTACTATATCACTATGTCTTTGTTGTAAATGTGTTGGCGCCAAACTGGTGGCAGTTGTGAAAAAAGTGAATAGTTAGTTGCAGAGTTAATTGAAAATAATGCCTGTGTGTGTATGTACAGTGGCAAGAAAAAGTATGAATAAACCAATTGGAATTACTGGGATTTCTGCATAAATTGGTTATCAAATTTGATCTGATCTTCATCTGTCACAACAATAGACAAACACAATGTGCTTAAACTAATAACACACAAATGATTGTATTCAATATAGACACGAAAAATGCATCATTTAAACATTCACAGTGTAGGTTGGAAAAAGTGTGTGAACCCCTAGGCTCAGGAGTCAGCTAACCTGGAGTCCAATCAATTTTGTTTGTTCTCTAACCCCATTGCATACATTTTCAGAATGGAATATTCTTAGTCATTACTTAAACATACAAACATCCCTATCAGTTGCACATTGGAAACTCTCTGTGGGAATTAACGGGAATAGATGGGAATTAATGGCAATATATGCAAAATAATACTAATACCATTTAAATGTAGATGTTTTTTTTACATTGGACATATTTACCATATCATATGGAGACAAACAAACCCTGTACCTTTTCTTAAGTAGACATAATTGCAAATTATTAAATACTTACAATATAAAAAAAAATCACTTCACTTGAACTCTGTTGAACTCTGCATCCAACAAATGAGTAGATAACGCATGTCTGGTTGGAGGGGTGTATGCTGGGCAAAAAACATTCAGAAATATCTTCCAATACACATTGCCTGTGAGCATCAGAGGTGAACCAGTTGCATACACTGCTCGAGCAAGACATTCAGCAGCATTTCTCTGACTACGTTCCTCCACTGAGTCAAAAAAAACTTCTGATTCCAGGAGGACCATGAGCTGTTACTATTGATAAGGTGTCTGATTCATCATTTTACTTTTGTCAGAGGTTGCTTGTTGTGAGTGCTGAGGGAACTTTATGCACTTGGCCAGATGATTCTGCATCTTTGTTGCATTCTTCACATATGATTTGGCACAGTATTTGCAAATGTACATAGATTTTCCTTCTACATTAGCTGCAGTGAAATGTCTCCACACATCAGATCGTGCCCGTGGCATTTTCCTGTAAAGATGAGAAAAAAAATAGTAAAAAAAACACAGATAAATAGTTACGCAGTTAGATTAAACAACTCCTTTTGTAAGATAAATGTTTTAAAATGAAACATGTTTGGAAACAGGTGAATTAACACTCCTCAGTTAACAGGCTCAAGCAAGATATAAAACCCACATGGTAGCAAAAACTAACTAGCAGAAATTGTTAGAAATGATTTAAACACACTTTGCTGTAGGCTACTATTTACTAGTAACAAATAAATAATTTATGTCATAAAATATATTCACCCCACCCAGTATTGTAATCAAAACCAGATAGCATGTTGTCCTTGGCTCAGACAGTGTAGTAGTGTGGGCTCAATAGCATCTCATTAGTGCAAGATCTTGAGAATCAGCTGTACATGTGATGGAAGAATGCACTGTGCATGCAGAGGGTTACAATTCCATTGAATTGGGGATAGTTTAACCAAAATATGCCAGAAGACCTAGAATTGCCTTGTGTATCCCACAAAAAAAGGTTCACTGTTATAAGCTGACTTCTTTTGATGAATTTAAGCAGAATTCTCCAAATTCCAGGGCTTAACTTCCCATGGAAATTTCAGAGGAAATTCACTATAAAGTTTCCAACCCTTTGCAACCCTATTCACTAGAAGCATTGCCTGATGGGAACCATGCCCTGAACAAAATAGATCTCAGAAGACCTAAGAATAAGAATTGTTGACTTGCATAAAGCTGGAAAGGGTTACAAAAATATCTCTAAAAGTCTTGATGTTCATCAGTCCAAATTGTCTATAAATGGAGAAGGAGTGGCCATCCTGCAAAGATGACTGAAAGAGCACAGCACAGAATGCTCAATGAGGTTAAGAAGAATCCTAGAGTGTCAGCTAAAGACTTACAGAAATCTCTGGAACATGCTAACATCTCTGTTGACGAGTCTAAGATATGTAAAACACTAAACAAGAATGGTGTTACTGGGAGGACACCACGGAAGAAGCCACTGCTGTCCAAAAAAAAACATTGCTGCACATCTGAAGTTTGCAAAAGTGCACCTGGATGTTCCACAGTGCTACTGACTAAATATTCTGTGGACAGATGAAATTACAATTGAGTTGTTTGGAAGGAACACACAACACTATGTGTGGAGAAAAAAAAAGGCACAGCACACCAACATCAGAACCTCATCCCAACTGTAAATATGGTAGCTGCTTTGCTGCCTCAGGGCCTGGACAGCTTGCCATTATCAATGTTTATCAAGACATTTTGCAGGAGAATGTAAGGCTATCAATTGAAGCTCAACAGAAGTTTGGTGATGCAACAGGACAACGACCCAAAACACGGGTAAATCAACAACCGCATGGCATTCCATAGAACACACTTCCTCCCCTCTGTTGTCCGTGTGGGAGGTGTGACACGAGCATGACCTCACACACACACACACA
This sequence comes from Brachymystax lenok tsinlingensis, assembly GCA_030435695.1. Lineage (NCBI taxonomy): Eukaryota > Metazoa > Chordata > Actinopteri > Salmoniformes > Salmonidae > Brachymystax > Brachymystax lenok. The sequence continues at coordinate 111,112,341 of CM059791.1, forward strand.
CACACACACACACACACACACACACACGTACGTTAGGTGAGAGCTGATGGTTGGAGGTGATTGGTGTAGCAGCACTATGGTTTAACACTACGACATTCATTCACACCACGGGATTGCTTCACACACTGCAGGGTTCACAACACACACCACTGTGTGGGTCGAGGTGTGAGGAGAGACAGCGGAGTAACCAGCTCACACTTTTTTTATTTTATTTTTATTTCACCTTTATTTAACCAGGTAGGCAATTTGAGAACAAGTTCTCATTTACAACTGCGACCTGGCCAAGATAAAGCAAAGCAGTTCGACACATACAACAACACAGAGTTACACATGGAGTAAAACAAACATACAGTCAATAATACAGTAGGAAAAAACAATAATACAGTAGGAAAAAACAAATCTATATACAATGTGTGCAAATGAGGTAGGATAAGGAACATAAGGCAATAAATAGGCCATGGTGGCGAAGTAATTACAATATAGCAATTTAACACTGGAATGGTAAATGTGCAGTCGATGAATGTGCAAAGTAAAAATACTGGGGTGCAAAGGAGCAAGATAAATAAATGACTATGGTAGGGGATGAGGTAGTTGGTTGGGCTATGTGCAGTGAGCTGCTCTGACAGCTGGTGCTTGAAACTAGTGAGGGAGATAAGTGTCTCCAGTTTTAACGATTTTTGTAGTTCATTCCAGTCATTGGCAGCAGAGAACTGGAAGGAAAGCGGCCAAAGGAGGAATTTGCTTCGGGGGTGACCAGTGAGATATACCTGCTGGAGCGAGTGCTACGGGTTGTTGCTGCTATGGTTACCAGCAAGCTGAGATAAGGCGGGGCTTTACCTAGCAGGGACTTGTAGATGACCTGGAGCCAGTGGGTTTGGCGACGAGTATGTAGCGAGGGCCAGCCGACTAGCGCATACAGGTCGCAGTGGTGGGTAGTATATGGGGCTTTGGTGACAAAGCGGATGGCACTGTGATAGACTGCATCCAGTTTGCTGAGTAGAGTGCTGGAGGCTATTTTGTAGATGACATCGCCAAAGTCGAGGATCGGCAGGATAGTCAGTTTTACTAGTGCAAGTTTGGCAGCATGAGTGAAGGAGGCTTTGTTGTGAAATAGAAAGCCGATTCTGGATCTAATTTTGGATTGGAGATGTTTAATGTGAGTCTGGAAGGAGAGTTTACAGTCTAGCCAGACACCTAGGTATTTGTAGTTGTCTAGGTCAGAGCCGTCCAGGGTAGTGATGCTAGTCGGGCGGGCGGGTGCAGGCAGCGAACGGTTGAAAAGCATGCATTTGGTTTTACTAGCGTTTAAGAGCAGTTGGAGGCCACGAAACGAGTGCTGTATGGCATTGAAGCTCGTTTGGAGGTTAGTTAACACAGTGTCCATAGAAGGGCCAGAAGTATACAGAATGGTGTCGTCTGCATAGAGGTGGATCAGAGAATCACCAGCAGCAAGAGCGACATCATTGATGTATACAGAGAAGAGAGTCGGCCCAAGAATTGAACCCTGTGGCACCCCCATAGAGACTGCCAGAGGCCCGGACAACAGGCCCTCCGATTTAACACACTGAACTCTGTCGGCAAAGTAGTTGGTGAACCAGGCGAGGCAATCATTAGAGAAACCAAGGCTGTTGAGTCTGCCGATAAGGATGTGGTGATTGACAGAGTCGAAAGCCTTGGCCAGGTCAATGAATACGGCTGCACAGTAATGTCTCTTATCGATGGCGGTTATGATATCGTTTACTACCTTGAGCGTGGCTGAGGTGCACCCGTGACCAGCTCGGAAACCGGATTGCACAGCGAAGAAGGTACGGTGGGATTCGAAGTGGTCAATGATCTGTTTATTAACTAGGCTTTCAAAGACTTTAGAGAGGCAGGGCAGGATTGATATAGGTCTATAGCAATTTGGGTTTAGGGTGTCACCCACTTTGAAGAGGGGGATGACCGCAGCAGCTTTCCAATATTTTGGGATCTCGGACGACACCAAAGAGAGGTTGAGCAGACTGGTAATAAGAGTTGCAACAATGGCAGCAGATATTTTTAAAAAGAGAGGGTCAAGATTATCTAGTCCAGCTGATTTGTACGGGTCCAGATTTTGCAGCTCTTTCAGAACATCTGCTATCTGGATTTTGGTGAAGGAGAAGCTGGGAAGGCTTGGACAAGTAGATGCAGGGGGGGCGGAGCTATTGGCCGGGGTTGGGGTAGCCAGGAGGAAAGCATGGCCAGCCGTAGAGAAATGCTTGTTGAAATGTTCGATTATCATGGATTTGTCGGTGGTGACCGTGTTACCTAGCCTCCGTGCAGTGGGCAGCTGGGAGGAGGTGCTATTGTTCTCCATGGACTTGACAGTGTCCCACACTGTGGTCTATATTTAGTCTGGCTCTGGCCTATATACTCTGGACATCAGTCTAGCCAACAGAAAGGCCTGTTTTGTACGTCATGACAATTTATCCTAGACAGACTGCTAAATATAGAACATCTATTTGGCTACCAATGATTCATAAATGTGCATTTTGACGGACCCGACTGAAAGTCATTATTGTGCTGCTGTCTGCATGGTCCCACCCTGTTGGTCTGATGGAGAGATAATGGGCTGTTTCTCTCTGATGTGTTTGGGCTGTTCCTCTTCTAAATGGGACGTTCAGCTCTGGTAAGTGGCTGTGTAGCATGACCCAGAGGCATACATTAAGAGTTTGGCCTGGTTTGACAACGGCTCCCATGGTAACGCCTTTTATTCTCTAGATGTTGGTGATGTGAGTGACAGTTCTCTATGAAATGACCCACTGTAAACAAACAAAACAGAGCAGCGAATTTCAGATGGTTTTATTGATTAGCGTTCGGGATACTGTGCATCCAAGTCGGTACTGTGTTGTGGTGTCAAATAAATGGCGTATCTGGACATCTTCATAGATTTTTAAACCTATCAGAAATAAACCGTGCAACTCTAAGTGTGGCAGTGGCTACAGAGCCTTATCACTTGGCTACGGAGGAGAAAGTGGCACTCAGAACGTTCAGACAGAAACCTCTCTAGATACATGTATAGGACTCTGGCACAGCCCAGCAGCCTGCCAGGACTCTGGCACAGCCCAGCAGCCTGCCAGGTCTCTGGCACAGCCCAGCAGCCTGCTAAGTTACTTGGTGCAGTAGAGACGGACATCTAGCAGAGACCAACGGTCTGGTGAGTTACTGGGACTAGTGGCAGATCTCTAAATGGTGTAATATAACCCCGGCCAGCGATGTCTGGACACTTCAATGTCATCAGTAGTCTAGCTAGAGGACTCTACTGTAAAAGATTGAAGAAGACTAGTCTGTTCTTATTCCAAGGTCTTATGTATGTCCAACAGAAAGCCCAACAGTCTGGGGAATGACTGGGATAAGAGGCAGATCTCTGAAGAAACCCAGTCTGGGGCAACCCATACCAGTGTAGAATGGGGTTGGATGGGCTGCATGGTGGGGGAGGGTGATACCACCTTCTCTGTGGTTGGATGGCCCGCATGATGGGGGAGGGTGATACCACCTTCTCTGGGGTTGGATGGCCCGCATGGTGGGGGAGGGTGATACCACCTTCTCTGGGGTTGGATGGCCCGCATGGTGGGGGAGGGTGATACCACCTTCTCTGGGGTTGGATGGCCCGCATGGTGGGGGAGGGTGATACCACCTTCTCTGGGGTTGGATGGCCCGCATGGTGGGGGAGGGTGATACCACCTTCTCTGGGGTTGGATGGCCCGCATGGTGGGGGAGGGTGATACACTCTGGAGGAATTGATTATCAGGGAAGTGTGTCAAGTATTGTCAATACTCAATTAGGGAAATGGTATGTAGGAGTCATGTTTATGAGTGGAGTGTCAGTGTATTGAAAGAATGTGAAGAATGATGTCAGTCCTGAAACCCAGGAAGCTGTATAGGAAACTCCCTCTAATGGAGCTGGGCTGTTAGTAATGTAGAGTTCTGTAATCTGAAGGGTCAGTAAACTCCCTCTAATGGAGCTGGGCTGTTAGTAACGTAGAGTTCTGTAATCTGAAGAAGTGAATGAGGTATTCAGTAGAGGGTTGTAAAACATCATGCACAGTGTTATTTATGGAGATTAGTGAATGTTTCTCCTCGTAACTCAGTTTACAGCTCCCACAGCGACTGTTACTGCTGTCATTTCCTCACAGTGGGGGTGTGTGACGGAATAACTTATTTTATTAACTACAGTACAATTCAACAGCATTTTCCTTTCAACGCAATCAAGCCAAGTGTGTTTTGCCTCTAATTCACTCTGATTCAAGTGGAGGAAATCTGTCTGTTTAGAGGAAGCTGAAAGTTAAAGCCTTGTGGAACCCACTCATTGCCCTTTCTCATGATGCCTTAGTGTTCAGGGCTATCTCTCCCCATAATGTTGGGTCTTAATAAACCAGAAATGTATCACAGTCAGATTTACAACCCTCCTCAGACCTATATGTTGATCATTCTGTGTTGTAACCTATAAACACCTAACATTTAGAGTGTACGTCCCCATATGGCACCCTATTTCCTGTATAGGGACGGGCCCTATGGGCTCTGGTTAAAAGAAGTGCACTACATAGGGAATAGGGTGCCCTTTGGGAAGCAGAGAAAGTTAACACGGCGTTTCCATGGCGTTCCCAGGGTAAGAATACTGTTTGGAAAACCCTTGAATTCCAGAATGTGTCTTCCTGACCAGATGTCACATGATGAGAAAAAGAGGAACATATTTAGGGACGGTTTGGAACGTCTCTCTCTGTCTCTCTCTCTCTGTGTGAGAGAGAGAGTGAAGGCTGTTGGTGAGTCACCGTGGGAACTCTGGGGTCACTGCTTGGGGATTGACTTTACAAACACACATTTACAACACGCACAAAATGCAACATCCATATCACGTGGACAAGAACACAGAGAAGAGAAACAGCTGGGGTGTCTGTACTTTAATGGACATTCATAGATTGAAGTATCCACTGTACTAAAGTATTCATGATCCCCTATGAGATTTAAATACTTGAATTTCCTGTAGTGAAATATGGTTTGCAACATACAGACTATGTTCAGAGAGAGAGGGAGTTTGAAAATGGTGGAGAGAGACATTCAGACTAAACATGCCTTCCTCTCACACCCCAACGCACTCAGCACGACCCTGACCTTTGACCCAGAAGTGAATTATGGGGCCTGAGCTAGGACGATGTCAGAGAGATGAACCGTGCATAACACTGTGGGTACTGTGAAACATCTCAACTGATGATCTGACATTCAACACACACACACACACACACACACACACAAACAGTCTTGTATAGCTACCCACATTTGCAGTGAAAGTAGAGGGGTCTTGGTCTTTGCAATTTGTGGTTTATAACCCTTTCACAAAAGTGTATTATATAATGACATTTGCCTATGTTTGGTTTACTGTTTGAACTTTCGCTGAGATGATATTTGGTTATCAATGCAAAATAGGCTTCTTTGATGACTAGCCTATAGATGAGATGAAGGAACCAAGCGACAACCCTGCCCCCACGGCTGTGGAAGGCCTGATACGCGTGTCAAAATGTTCACATAGTCAAAAAGTCAGTAGAATGCTGGAGCGTATTACAAGGAGCCTCCCCTTTTTATGACAAAACAAATGACATCGCAATCCTCCGATTCTTGAGTCTGCGTAGAGCTTGTAGTAAACTTAACACCTGGGTCCCCATGTCGGGTGCCACTGAAGCAGCGTGTGCTTGAGGCCTGAGGGGAGGAGTAGAGGGAGGGAGGAGTAGAGGGAGAGGTAGAGTGAGCTGCTTGAGGCCTGAGGGGAGGAGTAGAGGGAGGGAGGAGTAGAGGGAGAGGTAGAGTGAGCTGCTTGAGGCCTGAGGGGAGGAGTAGAGGAAGGGAGAGGGAGGGCTTTCCTAGTTCCTTTCCATTGGACTACTACATCTTTCATGTACTGGTTGCTTTCTTGTCAGATCATCGTCATGCCACCCAGAAGCAGCGTCTCGTAAATAGACAGCTGCTTTGAATTATTCCTGCTGCCATTTTCTTTCCATACAAACATGTCAGTGGAGGATGCTGGGTAACAACAAACATGTTTGGGTATGTATCCGCTGTAGTCCCTGTGTTTGTGTGTTTTAGAACGGCCTATCGGCAGACACATCACATGCCATGGAAACTCAAACAGACTTTTATTTACTCACTACAGCTAGACGGATGTTGTTCCATAACATGGCTGGTGTTATTAGATCAAGTTATTTGGCTGCCAACATATGTGCAGTCGGTGTCATCAGGAAACTGTATATACTTTCACTATATTAGTCAGGATTTGAACATACTGTGCAGTGTGTACCAAGAAAAGCAAGTCAAGGTGAAGTGGGTATCTGATCAAATGTATTACTTGTGGTTAATATCAGTGCAGTGTTTCCCAGTCTTTTCCAAACCAGGGACCGGCAAGCTATGGCTTTTCACTGCTCAGAGGACTTCTTGTAAGAAAGAGGGCATCTTGCGTCGATCAGATAGAAGGCATCTGGTGTGGATAGGGTTGCAAAGGGTCGGAAACTTTCTGGTAAATTTCCGAATTTTGCTTAAATTCAGCAAAAAAGTTAGCTTATAACAGTGAACCTTTTTTTGTGGGATACACAAGGCAATTCTAGGTCTTGTGGCATATTTTGGTTAAACTTTCCCTCTGCATGCACAGTGCGTTCTTCCATCACATGTACATCTGATTCTCAAGATCTTGCACTCTAATGAGACTCTATTGAGCCCACACTACTACACTGTCTGAGCCAAGGACTACATGCTTTCTGGTAAGTTTTGATTACAATACTGGGTAGGGTGAATATATTTTATGACATATACATGATTTATTCTTTAACTACTTAGGGAGCAGTGGGGCGCTCCCGACACTACCCGGTGAAATGCAAGGCGGCAAATTCAAAATCCCAAAGTTGAATTATTAAACATTCATCAATATACATATGGACAGCCCCATCAATATTCCCTTCATTTTGTTGTTCAGTGAAATCATCCCATGTGAAGAGTCAACTCACTTAAATAAAGTTCAATTTGTAACTACATTTTTTTTTTCTATGGGAAGGATTTAATAATTTGCAATTATGTCTACTTATGATAAGGTAAAAGGTTTCTGTCTCCATATGATATGGTAAATATGTCCAATGTAAAAAAAACATCTACATTTGAAATGCTATTAATATTAATTCTCATTAATTCCCATGGGAAAGTTTTTGAATATTCCACAAAATGTGCAACCCTAGGTGTAGACCAGGAAGAGGACATGTGGTGTAGACCAGGAAGAGGAACATGTGTTAGCATGCGTGCAAAGATTTTTTTTGTTGAAGGCTGATGCCTTCTGCAGCACACACACTTGATGCCTCTGCAGTGTACACACACACACACACACACACACACACACACACACGCTTGATGCCTCTGCAGCCCTCAGACATTCACACAGACAGGAAGTAGGGTAGTCCGCTTGCCTTGCAAGGGGGGGGGTTGGTAACCACGGAGACAGAAGCAGCAGGAGTGTGGTTGCCGTGGAGACAACAGCAGGTAAGGGCATTATAAACAGGAAGTGGATTGAGGCGGTGCCTCGACTGGCATTTAGAGGGGCGGAGCCTCAGAGAGAGAACGAGGTTGACGGCTCTGCTGGGCTGCACACTGCTGCCTGCTACCAGGAAACCTCGGCAGTCAAAGTCTGTGGCTTCCCCACCACCCATCCTAAAACCGAGACTTTCTACATGTGTTATGAGAGCAGAGCTAGAGGAGAGAGATCTAGAAGGAGTGAGGAGTAAAGCCTGACTGGAGTAAACAAAGGAAAAGGTCAAGCAATACAGGGATTGGCAGTGGAGCAGGTCAGTACATGAGTGATGGGTTGAAGCAGTGGAGCAGGTCAGAACATGGGTGATGGGTTGAAGCAGTGGAGCAGGTCAGAACATGGGTGATGGGTTGAAGCAGTGGAGCAGGTCAGAACATGGGTGATGGGTTGAAGCAGTGGAGCAGGTCAGTACATGGGTGATGAGTTGAAGCAGTGGAGCAGGTCAATACATGGGTGATGGGTTGAAGCAGTGGAGCAAGTCACTACATGGGTTGAAGCAGTGGAGCAAGTCACTACATGGGTTGAAGCAGTGGAGCAAGTCACTACATGGGTTGAAGCAGTGGAGCAAGTCACTACATGGGTTGAAGCAGTGGAGCAAGTCACTACATGGGTTGAAGCAGTGGAGCAGGTCAATACATGGGTGATGGGTTGAAGCAGTGGAGCAGGTCAATACATGGGTGATGCAGTGGAGCAGGTCAATACATGGGTGATGGGTTGAAGCAGTGGAGCAGGTCAATACATGGGTGATGGGTTGAAGCAGTGGAACAAGTCACTACATGGGTTGAAGCAGTGGAGCAAGTCACTACATGGGTGATGGGTTGAAGCAGTGGAGCAGGTCAGTACATGGGTGATGGGTTGAAGCAGTGGAGCAGGTCAGTACATGGGTGATAGGTTGAGGCAGTGGAGCAGGTCAGCACATGGGTGATAGATTGAGGCAGTATTTGAGTGTGTAATCATTTGTGTGTGGTACAAATATTGATTTGTCGGGACCCTTATTAGGGTGTGCTTTCAGCATTGCATGTGGCATAATTTTCATGTGTGACTGTTTCCTGGTTGACTTTCACAGCAATGCAGCTCTTTCTATTAGCCAACCTGTTTTTCTATTGTACTGCCCCTCTCCTTCAGGTCAGTAGCCTGGGGTGACTATAGCAGCAGCCTGGGGTGACTATAGGGGTGAGGTCAGGGCAGTAGAAGAGTGGTCTGAACACTGCAGGTCATAACAGTGATGCAGTAATGTGTGTTGTCAGGTCAGCTGCCTGTCAGGACTCATCTCTCTCTCCTGGAGGAATGCTCTGAGTACACACACACACACACACTCTCTCCTACTGCGTCACCTGCCTTCCCTAGCTGAAGGGTCTAGTTCTGTCTGTTCACTAAAAGCAGCATGGCCTCTATATCAGCCTGATCTGGTCTGTTCCCTCAGGTCAAGGCTGTTTCTCACTGGTTACACCACTATAGTGTCAAAAAAGATTACAGGGACAGTTTCATGTTTTAAAGTAAAAGTAGGGACGTTTTTGTTTTCCGCCTCCGGTCGAGGCTATTTTTCACTGTTTACACTACATTCTGCTACTGTTGTGTCTGCAACGATTACAAGGACAAGGGCATTTTCAAAGTCAAAATGAAACATTTAGCTTTCTCCACCATTATGTAGTATTAGAAGGCCACTGGCAACGGTTTGGTTCTTTCTCTCTGTTCATATAGGACTGTGTGTTATGTATGGTACGACATGCTGTCCGTCGTACTATACGTTGTTATGGTTTACGACAGTGTGCTGCTTAACTGATGAATGGGTTGTCAGAATGAGTGGCACATGTCATTAAACCACAGAGTGATGTACAATGTGAAACTGTGCAGATGTGCGTTCTTTGACAGCTAAGCTAGATATAACACTGGTCTGGGGTTTAACAGTTTGGATTTTCCAGTCCAGTCTCCTGCTACATCCCAAACACCCCTCTATAATGTAGCAGTGGTCCAGTCCAGTCTCCTGCTGCACCACCAGGTGTCAGAGAGCGGTCCCTCCGTGTCAGTCAGACAGGAACACAAACAAAGATGGTAATACTGACTGTGGTCTAGGGTTTAACAGTTTGGCCCTTCCTCTGTGCTCATATAGGACTATGGTCTGTGGTTTTTGAACCTCAATTGCAATACATGGTGGCAGTATAATCCCCTACAGTTCAGTGTCCTTTCCAATGCACAAAAACATGGATGTGCCCCAAATATACCCTATAATAGTACACTTCTTTTGTGCAGAGTCCAATGGGCCCTGGTCTAAAGTAGTGCACTATGTAGGGAATAGGGTGCCATTTTGGGCCACGTATCATGTCACATTTAGATGCCAGAGCGGTAATAGTTATCATTCCAGGGTTGAGCCATGAATGCTTATGCTTCCTGTAATTAGACGGATGTTTTAGCCTGTTCGATTCTTAGACTGTTTGTTTATTGGGAGTTTACATTTTGTGAAGGCTGTTAAACGTTCTTTTAAACATCAAATCTGAGATGGTTACGGCTCTTGTTCGATTGGTCATTTCACTGCAATAAATAATGTTAAAGGCACAGAATAGGACAATGATTGTACAATCTGGGATATGTACTGCTGTTTTACGTTGATATTTCACTGCAAAATGAAGGTTAAACTGCAGATGAATAAGTTAGTAGCCTAAACTATCCTCCAGGATGTGTTCTGTTCCACTGCAGCACGGCTATCAGTATTACTGATTGAACTGTCTTTGTTTGTGTTCCTGTCTGTCTGACAGACACGGAGGGACCTCTCTCTGGCACCTGGTGGTGCAGCAGGAGACTGGACCACTGGTCCATTATAGAGGGGTGTTTGGGCTGCATCAGGAGACTGGACCACTGGTCCATTATAGAGGGGTGTTTGGGCTGCATCAGGAGACTGGACCACTGGTCCATTATAGAGGGGTGTTTGGGCTGCATCAGGAGACTGGACCACTGGTCCATTATAGAGGGGTGTTTGGGCTGCATCAGGAGACTGGACCACTGGCCCATTATAGAGGGGTGTTTGGGCTGCATCAGGAGACTGGACTGGACCACTGGTCCATTATAAAGGGGTGTCAGATCTGTGCCTGTTTTGATCTAAAACACTGTTGTTATCCACTCTTGTTTCAGAGCAATGATTCGATGACATGGCATGAAACAATGTCTTGTCGCGATCATATATATCTAATGTTGTTTTCCCCTCTATTTCTTTTCAGATTGAGCCACCCTGGAACTGAAGACATGTGCTATTGTTTCTGGGGACAGCAATGAGTGTGACACGGACTGACTTGAATTGGTGTCTACCTTGAAGACTTCCCAAACACTTATCTTTGAATTCCTTACAAAGAGAGAGATCTGTCCTTCTGGGCTACTGACTGACTGTGTGTGTGTCTGTGTGACACTGAGTGTCTGAGGTGTGTGACCTCAACCAGCAACCATGCCCATCCTAAAGCAGCTGGTATCTGGTTCGTCCCAGACCAAACAGCGCCGCTCCCGAATGGACCTGACCCGGGAGATGATCAGCGCTCCCCTGGGGGACTTCCGCCACACCATGCATGTGGGGCGCAGCGGGGATGCCTTCGGGGACACCTCATTCCTCTCCACCCACTCCGGGGAGGCCCCCCACCAGGCCGAACCCCATGCCCATCCCCACTCCCCCCGCCCGGGGCTTTTATCCAGAACCTTCCGCAGCAGCAAACGCTCCCAGTCCGTCACCAGAGTGGACCAGAGAGACTGCTCGCTAGCGCCACCCGGTGGCTCGCCCACCTTCGTGAAGAACGCCATGTCTCTCCCCTTCCTCAATGATGAAACCGGTGACCATGTTGATGGAGGACACAGGGTGCCTAAGAGCCTCTCGTCCAGCCCACTGAAACAGCTGAATGAGCAGGATGGAGGTGGAGGTACCAGGTCGTCTAACGGGGCCGCTGCTGGGGCTCGCTCTCTGGAGCTGGATGAAAGGAGCTTTGGGGAGCTGACTGACCTGCCATGCCCCAGCCGCGGGTACTACGGAGGGGGGATGAAGCACGCGGTGTCGGTCATGTCGTTCCACATCGACCTGGGGCCCTCCATGTTGGGGGACATCCTGGGGGTGATGGAGAAGGAGGATGATGATCTGGGATACGAGGAGGGGAAGAGCAGTGAGGGACGGGCCTCTCCTACACTACTCCTGAGAAGAGAGGTGGGAGGAGAGGAGGAGGGAGAAGAAGAGGAACCGGAAGCTGAGCTACTGCAGCTGCAGGAGGAGGCGGTCCCTGTACCTGTGAGTCCAACCAGCTCTGTAGAACCTGAGGTGGGAGAGGACGAGGGAGCACCCTACACACCAGAGTACACCCCAGAGCCCCGCCCTAAACACCTGCAGCACCAATTAGATACCTGTTCTGTGTCCAGCTCCGCCTCTGGCTCCGCCCACATGGAGCAGGAGAAACTAGCCAGACAGCTCCACGGGGGGGATACGGACAGCGCCACTTTCAGCGCCCCACAGGAGGAGGAGGAGGAGCTGGGAAAGTTTTCTTCCTTCTTGGAGGACGAGGATGATGAGATCCGTGTATGAAATGAGACGTACAAGCTCAAACCATATACGGAGCGGATAAGTGTGGATTAATACAGATGGATGAGTACAGATGGATAGATTGTATACTGGATGGATGTGGATGAGTACAGTACAGTATAAAGTGAACTCTATAAAGCCCCACATCACAACAGAGACGTATAGACTGGGTGGCTTACAGGATGGTGTGGACAACGTGTTGAGTTGATACAGGAAGGAATTAATTACTACTGTGGATGAAACTCTACTCTGTCAAGGCCCATATTATGACAGAGATGCACAGTCTGTACTGGGTGGATATGGATCACAGTGCAGTAGCAATACCTCCTCTGGTAGAGTGAATGATGTGTTGATACAACACAAACTAATACTGTGGATGAAACTACTCTGTCTAGTCTGGATAGAAGGGTTATAGTACAGCACCTCCTCTGGTAGTGCGGATGACGTGTTGAAGTGAATAGAAGAAGAAACTGCTACTGCTCCCTATGTCCTTCCTGTGAGAATACAAACATCTGGGCAGAGTCATGTGGACTGGGATCTGTGGACTGGGATCCTGCTTAGGGAGAAAACAGTCTGTAGGACACTGGCTCCTTCTGGATGAATACGAACCCCATCTGTTACATACAGAACAGCTTGCTAACTTCTCCCTCACACACACCACATTACAGCTACTGTCTGTCTGTCTGTACACTGAGAGAACTGACATGGAAGAGCAGTCCAAGTGTGAAACTCATGAATTTAGGAGAGACACTTAAGAAAATAATATTTTGATAAACAGCAACGTGACTTTATTAAGCCTCTGTCCAGTGCTATTCATTCCCCTGACATGTCATAATAATGAGGGCTTTTCTTCATTGATAATCTGTGCCATTTCATGTGAAGTAGCTCCTCTCTGCCTGTTAAGTGGAACTGTTGGTGTAATCAGGTGGTCTGGCCAGAACAGAGAGCTACTGTTACCGTGGTGATGGGGACCTGGCTGCCCGTCTGTCACAATAAAAGGCTTGTGTTGTGTGGATCCTCCATCAGCTGTGATGAGCCTGGTATCCCTCCACCATGCTAGAGCCTGGTAGAGAATCTTTACTAGAGCCTGCTAGCTATAACATATTGACTAGAGCCTGCTAGCTATAACGTTACCATCTTGACTAGAGCCTGCCAGCTATAACGTCGTGACTAGAGCCTGCCAGCAATAACATCGTGACTAGAGCCTGCCAGCAATAACATTGTGACTAGAGCCTGCCAGCAATAACATTGTGACTAGAGCCTGCCAGCAATAACATTGTGACTAGAGCCTGCCAGCAATAACATCGTGACTAGAGCCTGCCAGCAATAACATCGTGACTAGAGCCTGCCAGCAATAACATCGTGACTAGAGCCTGCCAGCTATAACATCGTGACTAGAGCCTGCCAGCTATAACATCGTGACTAGAGCCTGCCAGCTATAACATCGTGACTAGAGCCTGCCAGCTATAACATCGTGACTAGAGCCTGCCAGCTATAACATTGTGACAAGAGCCAGCTAGCTATAACATCATGACTAGAGCCTGCTAGCTACACTACTGTTCAAAAGTTTGAGGTCACTTAAATGTCCTTGTTTTCCATGAAAACATACCTGAAATGAGTTGCAAAATGAATAGGAAATATAGTCAAGATGTTGACAAGGTTATAAATAATGATTTTTAATTGAAATAATAGTGTCCTTCAAACTTTGCTTTCCTCAAAAAATAATCTTCCGTTTGCAGCAATTACAGCCTTGCAGACCTTTGGCATTCTAGTTGTCAATTTGTTGAGGTAATCTGAAGAGATTTCACCCCATGCTTCCTGAAGCACCTCCCACAAATTGGATTGTTCTTGATGGGCATTTCTTACGTACCATATGGTCAAGCTGCTCCCACAACAGCTCAATAGGGTTGAGATCCAGTGACTGTGCTGGCCACTTCATTATAGACAGAATACCAGCTGACTGCTTCTTCCCTAAATAGTTATTGCATAGTTTGGAGCTGTGCTGAGCTGAGCTGTGACATTGTCCTGTTGTAGGAGGACATTGGCTCCAATTAAGTGCCGTCCACAGTGTATGGCATGGCGTTGCAAAATGGAGTGATAGCCTTCTTTCTTCAAGATCCCTTTTACCCTGTACAAATCTCCCACTTTACCACCGTCAAAGCACCCCCAGACCATCACATTGCCTCCACCATGCTTGACAGATGGCGTCAAGCACTCCTGTGTCTGTGTTCTTTTGGCCATCTTAATCTTTTCTTTTTATTGGCCAGTTTGAGATATGGCTTCTTCTTTGCAACTCTGCCTAGAAGGCCAGCATCCCGGAGTCGCCTCTTCACTGTTGACATTGAGACTGGTGTTTTGCGGGTACTATTTACTGAAGCTGCCAGTTGAGGACGTGTGAGGCGTCTGTTTCTCAAACTAGACACTTTAATGTACTTGTCCTCTTGCTCAGTTGTGCACCGGGGCCTCCCATTCCTCTTTCTATTCTGGTAAGAGCCAGTTTACGCTGTTCTGTGAAGGGAGTAGTACACATCGTTGTACGAGATCTTCAGTTTCTTGGCAATTTCTCGCATGGCCTTCATGAAGAGCCATCCTTAATTTCTCAGAACAAGAAAAGACTGACGAGTTACAGAAGAAAGTCCTTTGTTTCTGGCCATTTTGAGCCTGTAATCGAACCCACAAATGCTGATGCTCCAGATACTGAACTAGTCTATAGAAGGCCAGTTTTATTGCTGCTTTAATCAGAACAACAGTTTTCAGCTGTGCTAATATAATTGTAAAAGGGTTTTCTAATGATCAATTAGCCTTTTAAAATGATAAACTTGGATTAGCTAACACAACGTGCCATTGGAACACAGGAGTGATGGTTGCTGATAATGGGCCTCTGTACACCTATGTAGACTTTCCATTAAACCTTTGAACGGTAGTGTATAACATCTTGACTAGAGACTGCTACCTTTAGCATTGTGACTAGAGCCTGCTACCTATAGCATTGTGACTAGAGCCTGCTACCTATAGCATTGTGACTAGAGACTGCTACCTATAGCATTGTGACTAGAGACTGCTACCTATAGCATTGTGACTAGAGACTGCTACCTATAGCATTGTGACTAGAGACTGCTACCTATAGCATTGTGACTAGAGACTGCTACCTATAGCATTGTGACTAGAGACTGCTACCTATAGCATTGTGACTAGAGACTGCTACCTATAGCATTGTGACTAGAGACTGCTACCTATAGCATTGTGACTAGAGCCTGCTACCTATAGCATTGTGACTAGAGACTGCTACCTATAGCATCGTGACTGTCAGAACGCTAGATCATCTAGTTAGTTCATTGTTACATCAACACCAGTTCTGTTTCACATTCTAACTGATGTTTTCCTAACATTATCAGTGACATGTTACACACATTCATTACTGTGACATGTTACACACATTCATTACTGTGACATGTTACACAAGTCGCCTATTTGTCGGTTGGTGTTTGTGCCTCAACCTCTGTCATTTCCTGTAATAAAGTGGACTGTATAACATGGGCGGGAGGAGCTTCCCCCTGTTTACCTAGCGTTGAGAGTTAAGCCTTAACTCTCCCAGCCTGATGCTGTTGGTAAACTAGCGTTAGGATGGTCGTAAAGCAGACAGATGGAAGCATAGGACCTGTGGTGGTTTAAAAACACTGGTTACAGCAGGACGTTTAGAGCAGAGAGAAGTGTGTGTACACCAAACTGAAGAGGGGAGGTGTGTGTTCCTTTTTTTCCACCTGCAGATCAGGTTAGATCAGTTTTGTGAAACTCTGATGCAAATTCTCTGATTCTATTTGCCGATGATTTGTCCATAATTCTCTGCAATGAAAATCCTTCTGCAAGTGTGTGTCAGTCAGGTTCTGCGATCATGTCAGAGTGAACAGGCTACCGAGTGTCTGATAATAAGAGCTAACCACTTCCTTCCTTCCCCACTTAAACAGAGAGTTAGAAACTGTTCAGTGCTGCAGTAGTCTAGTGCACCTGGCTTAACTCCATCAACATGTCGGTTGCCTCCCAAATGGCACCCTGTTCCCTAAATTGGGCCCTGTGGGCCCGGGTCCAAGAGTGCACTATATAGGGTGCCATTTGGAATGCAGTTTTCACTCACCTCAAGGGCCCTCACTAGGACGGTCCAGCTGTTTCACTCTTAAACTGAACCTTTTTAGTGTTCATTAGGGCACACCGTAGCAAAATGTTTTGCAATAGAAAATTAACATTTGTGTTATTGGAGACGTTCAGGTAGAATCTCAATTTTAAAAAAATAAACATCCACCTAAATACGACCTTGGCTGGTAATTATAGCCTTTTGTTTTGAACCACACCGATGCATCAGCAAGCTCTGCTCTGTTAAACCAGACACTGACTGTGTTGTGGTCTGTAACATGTTGATTATGCTTTGTATCTGGACATACAGACAGAATATCTGTTGAAATTAGTATTAAATTACACAGTGTTAATGGAAGATGTGTATAAACAGGGGCGCAACTTTCACTGGGGACAGGGGGGACAAGTCACATTCTGAAATTTTATTTTTGTCCCCCCAGTTTTATCATTGGAATGTGATAGTAAATGAGGCAACGGTGTGCTTTAGGACCATGCGGACGCCTCCGAGATGTTGGGTAGGTTGTTTTGGAGTGTGTATCCGACTGGATAAAACAAAACATTTCCCACTTCTAAAACCAAAGATTTGTCCCTGTGTATAAATATGTGTGTCTGGATTCAGAAATGAAAGCATTATTGAAGAAGACTGCTTCACAGGTATCTGTACAGAGATGCATTAAGATGGCTGACTGTTCCTTTTTTACACTGTGATTTGTTATTTTTCTGGTGTGGGCAGCAGTGAGTGATATGCCAGTGAAGAGATGTTATTCCCGGTATCTTAATAGTGACGTCTATATTCATTCTCAGTCATAACTCCGTCTAGGTCCCAAATCGCACCATATTCCCTTTATAGTGCACTACTTTTTACCAGGGTCCATAGGGAATAACCAGGGTCCATTCATCCCAAATGGCACCCTATTCCTTATATAGTGCACTAGGGACCAGAAGTAGTGTACTGTAAAGGGAATAGGGTGCCATTTGGGACGAATCCTAAGACTGACCAATGAGCATCAGTAATATAATCACAAATAACTTTGGTTATGGAGCTCAAAGTTATGAGCGCCTGTCTAGTCTTCTGGTCCTTCCTCCGTGATTGGTTAATCACTGTAGATATCCAGTTAATTAAGGTCAAATATTCTGGCTCTGCTTCTTGTTGATTCATCATTGTACTTTCTTTTTAATCCGTTATTAAAGGCTCCAGCTCTGATTTCAGTCCAGCCAGCCAGAAATAAATACTGTATAATTGTTTCAACATTTTTATCTCCTATTCACACTTCTCTTTCCACTTTAACACTAACAGTCAAATATTCACAATTACCCACGTTTAAAGTGATGAGGCTGCAATGAAAGCAAAATGGAGGATTCTGTTGCTATTTCCTATGAATATGTGTTGAAGCTGTATATTATCGCTTGTTATTTCTCTTTGTATGAATAATGTGTGTTTACACGCTCTCCTTACTCCCAAATAACTGCTCTATTTTGTGCTAAAATAAAAGCTGACCATTACTCCACCCATCTGGTATGCTTTAGTCATGTTGCTGTTTTTGCTTTCTGATGTACTGTACTCACCTGCTGTGTTTTGAAGCAGATGCTTACTGGATCAAATAATATGTTCTACAAAAGGCAAACCAAGTCTCTAAGGCTGTGTTTACACAGGCAGCTCAATTCCAATCTTTTTTCCACTAATTTGTCTTTTGACCAATCGCCCAATTATTGGCAAAAGATCTGATCCAAAGGATCAGAATAGGTCTGCCTGGTGTAAACGCAGCCTATTCTCCCAGGTGCTTTGTCGTGGGGGGAAGGACCAGAGGGGGGAGGGACCAGAGGGAGGAGGACGGGGGAGGGACCAGAGGGAGGAGGACGGGGGAGGGACCAGAGGGAGGAGGACTGGGGAACACATCTGATGTGATGGCTGTTTGTTAGGCTGCTGCTTTGAGGGCTGTGTGAACTCAGCTGGGGCCTTGGGGAGGATGGAGGAGGGTCCTACTGTCAACATGGCTGTACTGTACCTGTACATGGAGGTCCTGATAGACAAACTGATTGTACCTGTACATGGAGGTCCTGATGGACAACCAGTTTGAAATAAATAAAAAATATATACAGTGGGGAAAAAAAGTATTTAGTCAGCCACCAATTGTGCAAGTTCTCTCACTTAAAAAGATGAGAGAGGCCTGTAATTTTCATCATAGGTACACTTCAACTATGACAGACAAAATGAGGATAAGAAAGTATTGAGAAACTTTTGTTATTGACCAAATACTTATTTTCCACCATAATTTGCAAATAAATTCATAACAAATCCTACAATGTGATTTTCTGGATTTTTTTCCCTCATTTTGTCTGTCATAGTTGAAGTGTACCTATGATGAAAATTACAGGCCTCTCTCATCTTTTTAAGTGAGAGAACTTGCACAATTGGTGGCTGACTAAATACTTTTTTTCCCCACTGTATATATCTCTACGCAGAGGCCCTCATAGACAACCAGTCACCTTATTCTGGATTCCCCTTTCCCTGCCAGTTTGTGTATGGAAATGTTTTAGTGATCAGATGTTTGTATGTTTTGCAATGTGTGTGTTGTGTAAGCCTGTGATATAACAGTTTCTGAGGCTCAATAAATTCAATTCAATTCTACACTCGGGCATACAGTCGTGGCCAAAAATATTGGCACCCTTGCACTTTTTTCAAATAATGCACAATTTCTTCCAGAAAACTGTTGAAATAAAAAAACATTCTGGTATCCACAGATGAATGTATTTAGTTTGCAGTTGAACGAAACAAAAAAAATCGAAGTTATTGAGTAAATGTTAGCTTATTCCACAAAGAAATCCTAAAATGTCCCAGACAATATTATGAGCACATTCCAGAAGTAGTTAGGAATAATTAGAAGCAGGTGATTCTCCTTTACTTTGGAATTGAACTCACCTGTGGTGAGTTGCAGGTGCCTACAATATAAACATCACTCATTCAACCAGTTTGAATAGAGAAAAGGACTCATTCTCCTGTTTTGTGTCACTATGTGTACCGCAATGAGCATGGAGAAAAGAAAGGAGGTCAGACAAGATGGTAGCCAAGCATGGACAATCAAGGCTACAAGTCCATCTCCAGAGACCTTGATGTTCCTGTTTCTACCACACGTAATGTTATCAAGAAGTTTAAGGTCCATGCCACTGTCGCCAACCTCCCTGAACGTGGCTGCAAGAGAACTTGATGGAAGATTGCAACGAAGGATTGTTTGAATGGTGGAGAATACACCTCGATCAACTGCCACACAGATTCAAGCTGACCTTCAGACAGAAGGTACGAAAGTTTCAACTCGCATCATCTGTCGCCAACTCAATGAAGGGGAGTTATATGGTAGGAGACCCAGGAAGACCACACTGCTGAGAGAGAGACATAAGAAAGCCTGACTTCAATTTGCCAAAACACACGTGAACATGCAAAAATCATTCTGGGAGAATGTCCTGTGGACAGATGAGACCAAATTAGACCTTTTTGGTAAAGCAAACCATCTCTATGTTTACAGAAAGAAAATGAAGCCTTCAAAGAAAACACCTTCCCTACAGTCAAACAATGAGGAGGTTCAGTGATGTTTTGGGGTTGCTTCGAACATGTACATGGCATCATGAAATCAGGAGAATACCAAGGCATTTTGGAGCGCAAGTCAAGGGTCTTCCAGCAGGACAATGACCCCAAACACACTTCAAAAAGCACCCAGGAATGGTTCAAGACAAAACACTGGACCGTTCTGAAGAGGCCAAATCAAATTGTATTTGTCACATACACATGGTTAGCAGATGTTAATGCGAGTGTAGCAAAATGCTTGTGCTTCTAGTTCCGACCATGCAGTAGTATCTAACAAGTAATCTAACAATTTCACAACAACTACCTTATCTATTTAGGGAGCGGCAGCCGAGGTGTCGATTTTGGAGAGTCTGGCATGCCCAAAGTAAAATACCTGCCACTCAGGCCCAGAAACTAGGATATGCACATAATTACTATTGGATAGGAAATTGGATATTGGATAGGAAACACTCTGAAGTTTCTAAAACCGTTAAAATAATGTCTGTGAGTATAACAGAACTGATATAGCAGGCGAAAACCCGAGGAAAATCCATCTGGATTTGCATTTTTTTTTTTTTATCCCCTTATTCTTCTGGCTGCTTATGGGATTCAATGTTATCTAGGACTTAGACTGCAGTGCCTATGGCTTCCACTGGATGTCAACAGTCTTTAGACAGGGTTTCATGACGTTAGGTTGAATTAGAAGCGAATAGAAGAAGAATTTAGAAGTGGACCCCGGAACTCAATAGAATGACATGCGCGTTCACGGTCTTGCGCGCTCTGTGTTTTTTTCCTTTCCTATTGTTTACGTTATCGTCTGGTTGAAATATTATACTAAATATACATAAAAGGATACCTAAGGATACATTAAAAAAATTTGATTTGTTTGGACAAAGTTGATAGGTATAATTTGAACGCGTTCTCTTCACGGTTCAATGGGTGACTCGACGGGGGATTTTCTGAACATAACGCACCAACCAAACGGAGATTTATGGATTTAAAAAATGAACCATTGGATGTCTTCGTTGGACACTTGGGATGCCCTCAGCAGAAGTTCTACGAAAGGTAAGTGATTTATTTTAGCTCTTATATGGGTTTTGTGTGACCCGCGCTGGATATGAATTTATGCTAATGCATAAATATTAGAGGTTCTAGCCTCATACAATCAAATGTTGTGCTTTGGCCGTAAATCTGACAACGCTGTGATATTGCCAAGAATCAGAGCTTTTGATGACTATGCAACACTTGTATATTGATGAATGTTTAATAATTCAACTTTTGGATTTTGAATTTGGCGCCTTACATTTCACCGGGTAGTGTCGGGAACGGCCCGCTAGCGCGCCATTTATCCCTAAGAGGTTATACACACAGTGTAAAGGAATGAATACAAGTCCAATTTGCATATACTCCAGAATGTCATGAAGAGTGATCAGATGAATTGCAAAGTCCCTCTTTGCCATGCAAATGAACTGAATCCCCCAAAAACATTTCCACTGCATTTCAGCCCTGCCACAAAAGGACCAGCTGACATCATGTCAGTGATTCTCTCGTTAACACAGGTGTGAGTGTTGATGAGGACAAGGCTGGAGATCACTCTGTCATGCTGATTGACTTTGAATAACAGACTGGATGCTTCAAAAGGAGGGTGGTGCTTGGAATCATTGTTCTTCCTCTGTCAACCATGGTTTCCTGCAAGGAAACACGTGCCGTCATTATTGCTTTGCACAAAAAGGGCTTCACAGGCAAGGATATTGCTGCCAGTAAGATTGCACCTAAATCAACCATTTATCGGATCATCAAGAACTTAAAGGAAAGCGGTTCAATGGTTGTAAAGAAGGCTTCAGGGCACCCAAGAAAGTCCAGCAAGCGCCAGGACCGTCTCCTAAAGTTGATTCAGCTGCGGGATCGGGGCACCACCAGTACAGAGCTTGCTCAGGAATGGCAGCAGGCAGGTGTGAGTGCATCTGCACGCACAGTGAGGCGAAGACTTTTGGAGGTTGTCCTGGTGTCAAGAAGGGCAGCATAGAAGCCACTTCTCTCCAGGAAAAACATCAGGGACAGACTGATATTCTGCAAAAGGTACAGGGATTGGTCTGCTGAGGACTGGGGTAAAGTCATTTTCCCCTTTCTGATTGTTTGGGGCATCCGGAAAAAAGCTTGTCCGGAGAAGACAAGGTGAGCGCTACCATCAGTCCTGTGTCATGCCAACAGTAAAGCATCCTGAGACAATTCATGTGTGGGGTTGCTTCTCAGCCAAGGGAGTTGGCTCACTCACAATTTTGCCCAAGAACACAGCCATGAATAAAGAATGGTACCAACACATCCTCCGAGAGCAACTTCTCCCAACAATCCAGGAACAGTTTGGTGACGAACAATGCCTTTTCCAGCATGATGGTGCACCTTGCCATAAGGCAAAAGTGATAACTAAGTGGCTCGGGGAACAAAACATTGATATTTTGGGTCCATGGCCAGGAAACTCCCCAGACCTTAATCCCATTGAGAACTTGTGGTCAATCCTCAAGAGGCAGGTGGACAAACAAAACCCCAGAAATTCGGACAAACTCCAAGCATTGATTATGCAAGAATGGGCTGCCATCAGTCAGGATGTGGCCCAGAAGTTAATTGACAGCATGCCAGGGTGGATTGCAGAGGTCTTGAAAAAGAAGGGTCAACATTGCAAATATTGACTCTTTGCATCAACTTCATGTAATTGTCAATAGAAACCTTTGACACTTATGAAATGCTTGTAATTATACTTCAGTATTCCATAGTAACATCTGACAAAAATATCTAAAGACACTGAAGCAGCAAACTTTGTTGAAATTAATATTTGTGTCATTCTCAACTTTTGACCATGACTGTACATGCATACATACACCACCCACCCACCTAGACACACATACACCACCCACCCAACCAGGCATACATACATGCACTACCGTTCAAAAGTTTGGGGTCACTTAGAATTTCTTTTGTTCATTAAAATAACATCAAATTGATCAGAAATACAGTGTAGACATTGTTAATGTTGTAAATGACTATTGTAGCTGGAAACGGCTGATTCTACATGTAATATCTACATAGGCGAACAGAGGACCATTTTCAGCAACCATCACTCCTGTGTTCCAATGGAACGTTGTGTTAGCTAATCCAAGTTTATCATTTTAAAAGGCTAATTGATCATTAGAAAACCCTTTTGCAATTATGTTAGCACAGCTGAAAACCTTTGTGCTGATTAACCTCTTAGCGCGCCGATCCCTTTAGCGGGATCGTTTTCAGAGCAAACATAACGCGCCAAATTCAAAATACATATTCGTAATACATATTCGTAATATTTAACTTCGATATACAAGTGTTGCATAGTGTTGCATAGCCATCAAAAGCTCTGCTTCTTGGCAATATCACTGCGTTGTCAGATTTTAAAAAGGCTTTACGGCGAAAGCACTACATTTGATTGTTTGAGGCTAGTACCTCACATATTTTCCACATTAGCATAAATTCATATCCAGCTCGGTTCTCAAAATATCCATATCACAGCTAATATAAATCGCTTACCTTTCAAATAACTTCTTCTGAGGTCTTCCCAAGTGTCCAAACAAGATAATCCATGGTTCTTTTGTTAGAAAAAGTAAATAATTATATCCATAAATATCCGTTGTTTTTGGCACGTTACGTTCAGCTACTCCACCAAGCATTGTCAGTCTACTCGCCCGTTTTACAGTGAAGGGATTGCGTTCAAATTATACCTCTCATCTTTTCACAAACAAATCAAATATCATTAATAATGCATCCTTATGTATTCTTTTATGAATAATAGTGATCATATTTTACAAGAACGGTAAGTGAAACGTTAAAAGACGAAAAGAAAGTTGGTCGCTGGGCTGCGTTCACGTTCTCGTGAACGTGCACGCCTGTTTACCTTTTTCCCTACCGGTAGTAATTCTCTCTCTAAGGATCTGGTCAGAGCTTTTTCCTCCATACCCTTTCCAGAGACTGTTGACATCTAGTGGAAGCCATAAGTACTGCAACCTCGGTCCTATTCCCCATAGAAAAATATTACATGGGCTTCAAAATGAGAGGAGAGCAACAGAAAAATAAATTCCGGACAGAAATTTCTCTGGTTTTTGCCTGCTAAATCTGTTCTGGAATAGCCACAGACTATATCTTAATGGTTTTATAAACTTCAGAGTGTTTCCTATCCAATAGTACTAAATATGTAAATATCCTAGTTTCTGGCCATGAGTGGTAGGCATTTAACTTTGGGCACGTCAGACAGGCGAAAATTCGGAAAATGGGACCCTAGCTGGAAGAGGTTAAAGAAGCAATAAAACTGGCCTTCTTTAGACAAGTTGAGTATCTGGAGCATCAACATTTGTGTGTTCGATTACTGGCTCAAAATGGTCAGAAACAAAGAACTTTCTTCTGAAGAGGCAACTCCGGGATGTTGGCCTTCTAGGCAGAGCCATATCTCAGACTGGCCAATAAGAAGAAAAGATTAAGATGGGCACAACACAACTAATTGGCTCAAACGCATTAAGAACTAAAGACATTCCACAAATTAACTTTTAAGATCGCGCACCTGTTAATTGAAATGCATTCCAGGTGATTACCTCATGAAGGTGGTTGAGAGAATGCCAAGAGTGCACAAAGCTGTCATTGAGGCAAAGGGTGGCTATTTGAAGTGCACAAAGCTGTCATTGAGGCAAAGGGTGGCTATTTGAAGAATTTGTTTAACACTTTTTTTGGTTACTACATGAGTCCATATGTGTTATTTCATAGTTTTGATGTCTTCACTATTATTCTACAATGTAGAAAATAGTAAAAATAAAGCAGAACCCTTGAATGAGTAGGTGTTCCACAACTTTTGACTGGTAGTGTACATACACTACCCAGGAATACATTCACCAGCCACCCAGGTGCAGCAGAGGTCAGACCTGACGGCTCTTAGAACTCCTCATTCTACAGTTCTCTCTCTCTGGTGCTTTATGATGGACTGGGTCTTCTCCCCCATTGAAATGCATCCGTCCTTGTACAGCTCCAGATCTCAATCACTTAACAGCTGTTCTATCTCTTTCCCTCCCTCCTCTCCTCTTTCTCTCTGCCTGTCTAATCCTTCTCCATCCCCTCTGTACTGCTGGGTGTTCCTCCACTGCTAGAGGAACTGCTGTTCTATCTCTTTCCCTCCCTCCTTTCTTCTTTTTCTCTGTCTAACTGCTCTTCCAACCCTGGGCGTTCCTCCACTGCTAGGACTCTGTTCCAAATAGCACCCTATTCCCTACATAGTACACTACTTTTGGGGCCTGGTCAAATAGGGAACATTTAGTAGTGATTATGGTTATTGATGATGGCGATCAATACAAAACGGAGTGCCTTAATTGATCCTTGTTCTGTCTGACTGAATATAAACCATTAGTGGTTACTGGATGTGTGTTTATGCCATTTTGGTTTACTGTATGTGTTTTTGGGCATGCAGATCACAGGAGGCTGGTGAGGGGAGGATTCTGTTCCAGCCATTACTTTGAGCCTGTCCTCCCCAATTAAGGTGCCACCAGCCACCTGTGATGCAGATAAATACAATTCTAAATTCTCACCATCTTTTTGTGTCATTTTCAGCAGGCGTTCTCCAAGTCACTGAATTCAGATTCCATTATTCTCATCATCAAGTTGAATTCCAAAGCAACCTCCAGCCTCTACACGCTCCCGAGTGACGCAGCGGTCTAAGGCACTGCAGCTCAGTGCTGGAAGTGTCACTACAGACCTGGTTCGATTCCAGGCTGTATCACAACCGGCTGTGATTGGGAGTCCCATAGGGTGGCGCACAATTGGCCCAGCGTCGTCCGGGTTAGGGTTTGGCCGTGGTAGGCTGTCATTGTAAATAAGAATTTGTTCTTAACTGACTTGCCTAGTTAAAGGTTAAAAATAAATAAAAAATCCACCCAAGCCTTAGCCTCCCTCTCTGACTGTTGTCTTCTGCCACCTAGTGGACTCTGGAGGAAAGACATGGATAGGGGTGTGTCTGGAAACATTAGATCAGTCTACAGCAGTGCTTCTCAAATAGTGGGGCGCGACCCTCTGGGGGGGCTCGGAGCAATGCCAGGGGGGGGGGCGCGCGAGACCCCGGGGAACATGCTTTTTCAGGAAGTGTTTTTTTTTGCACCGAAAAAGAGCACACAGCACATAGCAGGAGATATGAAGTGCAGATAACAAACCCTTAAGAGACACCATGGAACAATATTTAACAGGGATGAAAAGAAAGGCGGAGAGAGACGGAGATAATGAGACAAACGTAAGTCTCCCGAAAGCTAAGACGAGGAAATATGACGAAGCGTATGTTGCACTTGGCTTCACTGTGACTACGATGGGAGACGAAGAAAGACCGGTATGTTTACTGTGTCTAAAAATGTTGGCAGCGGACAGCATGAAGCCAAATAAATTAAGGCGTCACTTAAATACATTACACCCCAATCACGCTGATAAGCCGCTTGAGTTTTTTCACCGAATATTGCCAACAATCGTCTAGCTTTGTGAATGCTACTTCAGTAAACCAGCGAGCACTGTTAGCATCATATAAGGTGTCGTACCAAATTGGTCAGTGCAAAAAAAACCACTCCATAGGAGAGGAGCTGATACTGCCTGCAGCATTAGACATGTCTTCCTTTTGCAACATCTTATCTTTGTGAGACTGGCTTCTCTGCTGTTGCTGCACTGAAGACCAAGTACAGGTCCCAGCTAAACATTGAGCAGGAGCTGAGAGTTGCAGTATCATGCTTCAAACCCCGCTTCGAAAAGCTGTGCACTGCAAAACGTGCTCATTGTAGCCATTAATCCTGACTTCTTCATTTTGATAAAAACAAATCAGCACAAATTGTTTTATTCATTTTTGTTTTATAGGTCAAAGTGTTTTATATATTGTGCTCCTGAGTTAATGTTGCTGATCAATTTGAATTTATTATTATTTATTGATTATATTTAATTTTATTTTTCAGTATCAAATGTTCAAAAGAAATGTACACTTTAAATAAGGATTTAATTTTTTTTTTTTTTTTTTCAGGCAAATTGATGCACTTTAAGTCTTTTCTGTTACAGACTAAAAAACAATGTTAATAAAGTTATTCTTTGTTGTAAGTTGATCTATATTGATTTCTTTTTTCTTTTTTTGTTTTCTTTAATGTTAATAAGGATACACTGTTATGCAGAGGTGTACTTATAACAATTATATAGACAAATGATACTATTTACAGTCGCGGCGGAGAGTTGGGGGGCGTGAAATGTTTACTTCTTCCTAGGGGGGGCGTAACAGAAAATAATTGAGAAGCACTGGTCTACAGGATGTTAGAGTTGTTTGACAGTTTTTCTCTCTGATGACATCTGTTTGTTTCAATGCACAACATGTTACAATCATTTTAAGTATATGGCATTGGTTATTATGTAGTTCTGCTTAGGCTATAATTTAATTAAATTGTATAATTTTTTTCACCTTTATTTAACCAGGTAGGCCAGTTGAGAACAAGTTCTCATTTACAACTGGGACCTGGCCAAGATAAAGCAAAGCAGTGCGACAAAAACAACAACACAGAGTTACACTTGGGATTAACAAAAGTATAGTCAATAACACTATAGAAAGATCTATATACAGTGTGTGAAAATGGAGTAAGGAGGTAAGGAAATAAATAGGCCATAGTAGAAAAGTAATTACAATTTAGCAAATTAACAGATAGATGAGCAGATGATGATGTGCAAGTAGAAATACTGGTGTGCAAAAGAGCAGAAAGTAAATAAAACCAATATGGGGATGAGGTAGATATAATCTCTTCTTGGGGGACAGACTGATCTCAGGAAATCACATCTGATTAACATTTGGTTATAATTACAACCTTGATATATTTGTAGTTTTAGTCATCCAACTTTTAAAGTACATGGGAAAATGTTTATTGCCATTTTCTTCATCACTCCCTGAACTGTTATTCTCTCTTTCCACCACTAGGGGGTAATCACAGCCTTCCAGTGGGTTCCCCTATGTAGGCCCTGGTGGGACACAACAGCCTTTTTCCCAAATTCCATGATCAGACTTGGGCTGAGTTCCTATGGGCCCTGGTCAAAAGTAGTGCACTATATAGGGACTAGGGTGTCATTTGGGACGTAGCCTTGCAATGCTTCCAGGACAACGGCATGCGGAAATCTGGAAAGCATTAAGCAACCTGCTGGTAGAAAGAACTGGGGAAAGAGGGGGGAAGGAGGGAGAGAGGGAGGGAGGAGGAAGGAAAGGAAGGGAGAGGGATGGAAGGAAGGAAGGAAGGAGGGAGAGAGGGCGGGAGGAGGAGGATGGAAGGAAGGGAAGGAAGGAAGGAAGGGAGAGGGAGGGAGGGAGGGATGGATGGATGGAAGGAAGGAAGGAGAGAGGGATTGGAGTTGGATGTGTGGGATGGGAGAGAGAACCAGGAACAGAATGATTGATTGTTTACAACTGTTTTTAGCCTAGCTGTTGTTCCCTCTCTAACACACACACACACACACACACACTCCCTAGTGTGTAATTCTCTACCTCCATACTAGACCTAACTGAACCACTCCAAACCCCCCCCACCCATAGCAGATCCTATTTTGTCTTGGCTGCCTGCAGAGTTTGTGGGTGCTGTTTTATGGCTCAAAAACATACCGTTTCTGCTGTAATCCAGATTTTACTGAGGGAGGGAGAGAGGGGTGTGTGTGTGTGTTTGAGGTTGGGGTGAGAGAAGGAAGATTTGAATGCTATCCAGACTTTCCCAGGGTCTGCTACTCATTCAGTGTCTATGACCAAATATACACACATGGACTTGTGTGGCTCAGTTGGTAGAGCATGGCACGTGCAACGCCAGGGTTGTCGGTTTGATTCCCATGGGGGACCAGTATGAACAAATATGAAAATTTATGCACTCACTACTGTAAGTCTTTCTGGATAAGAGTGTCTGCTAAAATGTAAATGTAAAAATGGTGCATATCTGGGAGAGGGAATACTGTACTGTATGTTGGTGAGAGTCCTCGTATACTCCTGTACATTTGTGAGAGGCCTCGTACTGTATGTTGGTAAGAGGTCTCATACAGTATTTACATGTGCAAACAGGGAAAGATTAGTAATCAATCAACACTTTATTGTACAAAGAGAAGTTTTGGTCTTTAAGCAAGGGTGACATGATAAAAATCCACATACAGTCCATGTGTCTGGACAT
Organism: Brachymystax lenok tsinlingensis; assembly: GCA_030435695.1. Classification (NCBI taxonomy): domain Eukaryota; kingdom Metazoa; phylum Chordata; class Actinopteri; order Salmoniformes; family Salmonidae; genus Brachymystax; species Brachymystax lenok. The sequence continues at coordinate 111,141,352 of CM059791.1, forward strand.
ACTAAATCACATCATGTGTCATGATGCCAAAACAACTATCAATTAGAGAAGGAAATGGAGATAAGTAGTAGGGGAGAAGGAAACGGAGATAAGTAGTAGGGGAGAAGGAAACGGAGATAAGTAGTAGGAGAGAAGGAAACAGAGATAAGTAGTAGGAGAGAAGGAAACGGAGATAAGTAGTAGGGGAGAAGGAAACGGAGATAAGTAGTAGGGGAGAAGGAAACAGAGATAAGTAGTAGGAGAGAAGGAAACGGAGATAAGTAGTAGGGGAGAAGGAAACGGAGATAAGTAGTAGGAGAGAAGGAAACGGAGATAAGTAGTAGGGGAGAAGGAAACGGAGATAAGTAGTAGGGGAGAAGGACACAGAGATAAGTAGTAGGAGAGAAGGAAACGGAGATAAGTAGTGGGGGAGATGGAAACGGAGATAAGTAGTATGGGAGATGGACACAGAGATAAGTAGTAGGGGAGAAGGAAACGGAGATAAGTAGTGGGGGAGATGGAAACGGAGATAAGTAGTATGGGAGATGGAAACTGAGATAAGTAGTAGTTCTATGCAATAGAATAAATAAAATAAGTTTGTTGATCTTAAAATGGTTTACACTAACATGGAGTCTGATCTTTCTATTGCCCTGGGGATTTCAGCTGAATGTGGAGTTTGGTTAGTCTACTCTAGAGATCTGTCAGCACATTCTATTGATTCAGTTGATCAGAAATAAATGCTATTATCACTTTCTCTCTCTATTCAGTCTCCTTTCTGTACCAGACTTGAATAACACACACACAAGTTATACTCGCTAGAGTACAAATTTGACGTGATAAGACGGAGGAAGACTGAGCTTCGACTTTGTGTCAATGTGAACTTTCTGTTGACCAATTTCTCTGGGCCCATTTATCCATTAATCCATCCATCCATCCACCTATTCATCCATTCATTCATTCATTCATTCATTCATCCACCCATTCATCCATTCATCCATTCATAACCAGTCTTTCCTCAGTTTTCCAGAGTTAAATCAATGGGAAAATCTAATGTAAAGAACAGATGAAGTAGGTTGTCTAGAAGAGATGAACCAGGTTGTCTAGAACAGATGAACTAAATCAAATCCAATTTTATTTGTCACATACACATGGTTAGCAGATGTTAATGCGAGTGTAGCGAAATGCTTGTGCTTCTAGTTCCGACCATGCAGTAGTATCTAACAAGTAACATCTAACAAATTCACAACTACCTTATACACACAAGAGTAAAGGAATGAATACGAGTATGTACATATAAATATATGGATGAGCGATGGCTGACCGGCGTAGGCAAGATGCAGTAGATGGTATGGAGTACAGTATATACATATGAGATGAGTAATGTAGGATATGTAAACATTATATAAATGGCATCGTTTAAAGTGGCTAGTGATACATTTATTTCATCCAATTATAATTATAAAAGTGGCTAGAGATTTGAGTCGAAGGCCGAACGGCATAGGCAAGATTCAGTAGATGGTTTAGAGTACAGTGTATACATTTGATATGAGTAATGTCGGATATGTAAACATTATATACAAAATTGTTTAACGTGGCTAGTGATACATTTGTTACATCCAATTCCTATTATTTAAAGTGGCTAGAGATTTAAGTCAGTATGTTGGCAGCAGCCACTCAATGTTAGTGATGGCTGTTTAACAGTCTGATGGCCTTGAGGTAAAAGCTGTTTTTCAGTCACTCGGTCCCAGCTTTGATGCACCTGTACTGACCTCACCTTCTGGATGATAGCAGTGTGAACAGGAGGTGGCTCAGGTGGTTGTTGTCCTTGATGATCTTTTTGGCCTTCCTGTGACATTGGGTGGTGTAGGTGTCCTGGAGGGCAGGTAGTTTACCCTCGGTGATGCATTGTGCAGTCCTCACTACCCTCTGGAGAGCCTTACGGTTGTGGGCGGAGCAGTTGCCGTACCAGGCGGTGATACAGCCTGACAGGATGCTCTCGACTGTGCATCTGTAGAAGTTTGTGAGTGTTTTTGGTGACAAGCTGAATTTCTTCAGCCTCCTCAAAGTCAAAGTCACCATTATTAGACAGTTGTACAACCAAATGCCTTCAACTGAAATGTGTCTTCCGCATTTAACCCAACCCCTCTGAATCAGAGAGGTGCGGAGCGCTGCCTTAATCGACATCCACATCTTCGGCGCCCGGGGAACAGTGGGTTAACTGCCTTGTTCAGGGGCAGAACGACAGACTGACGATAGCCCTAACCCTGTAGGTCTCCAGACAACATCCAGCTCGTGGGACCATAAGACTCAGAGAGGCCACCCCTGGTCACACCCCAAGGGGAGCAGGCAGGTCACCCGCGATACAAGTCAGTATTAGATGTTCATCCATGTCTGAGGATGTCGGGAGATGTTGTGAAAAGTGGCCACTAGAGGAAACAGTGAGCGCTGTTACCTCTCGTCTCCCCAACGGGCTCGGGAGGCGAAAGTCGAGTCATGTGTCCTCAGAAACATGACCCGCCAAACCGCGCTTCTTAACACCCACCCACTTAACCCAGAAGCCAGCCGCACCAATGTGTCAGAGGAAACACCGGGGTCAGCCTGCAGGCGCCCGGCCCGCCACATGGAGAGCTAGAGCGCGATGAGCAAAGTAAAGCCCCCCGGCCAAACCCTCCCCTAACCTGGACGACGCTGGGCCAATGGGACTCCCAACTACGGCCGGTTGTGACACAGCATGGGATCAAACCCGGGTCTGTAGTGGCGCCTCTAGACAGCTGCGCCACTCGGGAGGCCCAGAAAGTAATTTTTTTACATGTATTTTTAAGCTACCTCCCACACACACACACAGGGGCCACCCCAGTCCCAGAGGCCAACCCCTCAAGCATGACACAGCCCAGGCTTCTCAGGCATGCAGCAGGACCTAGATCTCTGCTCTCACAGCTATATAAACACACCCTGCCCTGCTCACTGGGTATGGATGTGTGTGGGGGGGTCAGAGAGAGAGAGAGAGAGAGAGAGAGAGAGAGAGAGAGAGAGAGAGAGAGAGAGAGAGAGAGAGAGAGAGAGAGAGAGAGAGAGAGAGAGAAATAGTGGGATGGGGTTGTAACACTGGGTTGTGTGCATGCATGTGTATCCTCTCCTCCCATCCCAGGGGTCAATAACAGTGTGACCTCACCCTGCTGCCTCCACCTCTCTATGTCACACTCCTCCTCTCCTCCACCCCTCTCCATCACACTCCTCATCTCCTCCACCTCTCTCCATCCCACTCCTCCTCTCCTCTGTACCACAACTCCCTCATTCCTCCGTTCCTACACCACTCCACTACTCCCCTTCACCCGTCCCTCTCACTCCCCTCCTCCTCTACTCCGCCTCCCCATTCCTCTAATCCTCCTCTCCACCCTTCAACTCCTCCACTACTCCATTCATCCTCCACTCCTCTTCTGTTCTCTTCTGTTTTCAGGAAGCAGGAGAATTGTTATTATAATATATTATATTACACATAAACACATTCCTACTGTATTCCTACATTATTCTCCTCTGTCCCGCCCTCTCTCTCTGACCCGCCCTCTCTCTCTCCGTCTGTCCCTCCCTCCCTCAATCTGTCCCTTCCACACCCTTTCTCTGTCAGCTCTCTCACGTACACACACACACAGACACTCTCATTCTGCAAACACACACCCACTCTCACAGCCCTTAAAGCCTTAGACATCTTTCTCAGTTTTTCTTTGGAGAATGACAGATACACTAGTTGATTTAGCTGAGTCTGTATCTTTCTCAGTTTTTCTTTTGAGAATGACAGATACACTAGTTCAGGTATTCCCAAACTGGGATACGCGCAATGCCGTCGGGGGTACGCCAAATAAAAATGTGATTCACTTCTTTTCTTTTTTTTACTGTCTGGGTGAGGATTTTGTCTCGCCTGGGTAGCCTCGTTTCACTGCCAAAAATAAAATGAAACCATCTAGTGTTCAGCGAAATAACAACACAATATCAAATACATTTAGCCTAGTCAAATGATTAACATCCAATCACATTAACCGTTAGTCTCTCGCAAGAATTCCACTAACGGTCCGTATGTAACCAAACGTAGCTGCTGCTCATTCCGTTTGCTCGAAAATGAATTAATTGTTAGAAAAAGTAAGGCCCGCGTCCATAGAGACACATACCAGCTCTACTACACCTGCACCTGTTGACAACACAAGTTGTTCTGCTTGCAAGAGCACATCCAATGCTAGCATCAGTAATTCTACATTTGTTGTTAGCCCAGCTAGCATGGACACTGACAGTTGTGAATCTGATGCAGCCGAAGATATACTGCCCCCTTACACGGGAAAGCACCAAACAACACAGGGACGTTGGAGAACTACATTGATTTGGGGTTCACTTATATTGGGAGTAGTGCCTTTCCTCAGCCACAGTGGGTTACATGTGCAAAAGGACTGTTTCACAACTTGATGAAACCTTCACTCTTGCGCAGACATTTAGAAACAAAACATGCCAATTTGAAGAATAAGCCACAGGAGTTTTTTGAGAGAGAATTAAGAGGACTTTCAAGTAGTAAGACTTGTATAAAAGCAACAGATACCATTAATAAGAAGGGGCTAGAAGCGTCTAATATGGTGAGCTACCGAGTGGCTAGGACAGGCTAGCCCCATACTATTGTGGGGGCTTAATTCTTCCTGCTGCCTCGGATATGGCTGGGACAATGCTTGGGGAAAAGGCCAAAAAAACTATACAGACAATGACTTCATCAAACAACACCGTTTCACGATGCATCAGTTTTGCTTTGAAACAAATACTGCTTTGCATACAAGCCAGTGAATTCTATGCATTACAGCTGGATGAGTCAACAGACAAGGCGGGCCTGGCACAGTTCCTGGTATATGTCTGTTACGTTTATGGGGGGTCAATTAAGGTAGACATCCTCTTCTGGAAACCAGGACAACAGGAGAATATATTTTTTAAGTACTGGACAGCTTTATGACATCAAATGGACTTTGGTGGTCAAGATGTGTTGGTATCTGTACTGATGGTGCAAAAGCCATGACAGGGAGACATTGTGGAGTGGTAACGCGCGTGGAAGCAGTTGCTCCCGACGCTACTTGGGTACACTGCAGCATGTTGTGGATGAGAAAACAGTTTTGTACTTCTGTTCCTCTGATACTGCACTCTCTACTGGAGAAGAGCATTCACTGAGATGCACTGTGCATACACACACCCACATGCACAATCGCGCGCACTCAAACACAGCCACGGGACCTGTTAAGTGTATTGAGTGAATCAGAGCTGGCAGCCCAAAGACAGCTGGTCACAGAAGAGCAAACTGTGTGTGTGTGTGTGTGTGTGTGTGTGTGTGTGTGTGTGTGTGTGTGTGTGTGTGTGTGTGTGTGTGTGTGTGTGTGTGTGTGTGTGTGTGTGTGTGTGTGTGTGTGTGTGTGTGTGTGTGTGGAGTCAGTTCATGGCGTATACAGTTGTTCAGAGAGCCAGAACCCTGCAGTACTTTCCCCCTTCTCCTCTCCAACTCTGTGACGATGAGGAAAAGAGGGTAGCTTCAGTAGTGGGTAACTCACTGTGCTGTTAAACGGGTGAGCAGTGAGCACCATGGCAGTATGTGTAGTTTAAATCGCTCAGTATGTGCAGTTTAAATCACTCAGTACATGTAGTTTAAATCGCCTCAGTAGTTTAAATCCCTCAGTATGTGTGGTTTAATTCCCTCAGCAGTTTAAGTCACTCAGTGTATGTAGTTTAAATCCCTCAGTATGTGTGGTTTGAATCCCTCAGTAGTTTAAATCCCTCAGTATGTGTGGTTTGAATCCCTCAGTAGTTTAAATCCCTCAGCATGTGTGGTTTGAATCCCTCAGTAGTTTAAATCCCTCAGTGTATGTAGTTTAAATCCCTCAGTATGTGTGGTTTGAATCCCTCAGTAGTTTAAATCCCTCAGTATGTGTGGTTTGAATCCCTCAGTAGTTTAAATCCCTCAGCATGTGTGGTTTGAATCCCTCAGTAGTTTAAATCCCTCAGTATGTGTGGTTTGAATCCTCAGTAGTTTAAATCCCTCAGCATGTGTGGTTTGAATCCTCAGTAGTTTAAATCCTCAGTATGTGTGGTTTGAATCCCTCAGTAGTTTAAATCCTCAGCATGTGTGGTTTGAATCCTCAGTAGTTTAAATCCCTCAGTATGTGTGGTTTGAATCCCTCAGTAGTTTAAATCCCTCAGTATGTGTGGTTTGAATCCCTCAGTAGTTTAAATCCCTCAGCATGTGTGGTTTGAATCCCTCAGTAGTTTAAATCCCTCAGTATGTGTGGTTTGAATCCCTCAGTAGTTTAAATCCCTCAGCATGTGTGGTTTGAATCCCTCAGTAGTTTAAATCCCTCAGTATGTGTGGTTTGAATCCCTCAGTAGTTTAAATCCCTCAGTATGTGTGGTTTGAATCCCTCAGTAGTTTAAATCCCTCAGCATGTGTGGTTTGAATCCCTCAGTAGTTTAAATCGCTCACTATGTGTGGTTTGAATCCCTCAGTAGTTTAAATCGCTCACTATGTGTGGTTTGAATCCCTCAGTAGTTTAAATCCCTCAGTATGTGTGGTTTGAATCCCTCAGTAGTTTAAATCCCTCACTATGTGTGGTTTGAATCCCTCAGTAGTTTAAATCCCTCAGTATGTGTGGTTTGAATCCCTCAGTAGTTTAAATCCCTCAGTACGTGTGGTTTGAATCCCTCAGTAGTTTAAATCCCTCAGTATGTGTGATTTGAATCCCTCCTGTGTGTAGAGCACTGACAGTTCGTATGAGTGTGAGTGTGTGGCCTTCAATCCCACAGCCACCTTGATTCATAAGGCTACTGAGATCTGCTGAGGAGGAACAAGGACAAGTCAATGTTTCCACCATGCAATCAGTGATCTCTGAGGCTATGTTCCAAATGGCCCTTATATTCCCTGTAGTGCACTACTTCTGATTAGGGCCCATAGGGCTCTTACTGACCCTTTAAAAATATTTAACAGAATGTGATGTCACAGTAATGGAAAAGTCTGCAATGTTATCTGGGCTTGCTGAACACACACACACACACACATACACACACACACACATACACTCAGCTCTGCCAATGCTGCTGATATTAACTGGGTCCATGCAGGCAGGATGACATCACCATGGTTTGCCCTATAAAAACACTGGACAGACTGATCCCAAAACAGCCAATAAAGGGACATACAGAACCTCATGGGCCCTGGTCAAAAGTAGTGCACTAAATAAGGAATAGGGTTCCATTAGGGAGGCGACCACAGTCCCCTTCTATAGGGCCAAGCTGAAGTCAAAGAGGTGTGGCCAGTCCCCTTCTATAAATCAAATCAAATCAAATTTTATTTGTCACATACACATGGTTAGCAGATGTTAATGCGAGTGTAGCGAAATGCTTGTGCTTCTAGTTCCGACCATGCAGTAGTATCTAACAAGTAACATCTAACAAATTCACAACTACCTTATACACACAAGAGTAAAGGAATGAATACAAGTATGTACATATAAATATATGGATGAGCGATGGCTGACCGGCGTAGGCAAGATGCAGTAGATGGTATGGATTACAGTATATACATATGAGATGAGTAATGTAGGATATGTAAACATTATATAAATGGCATCGTTTAAAGTGGCTAGTGATACATTTATTTCATCCAATTATAATTATTAAAGTGGCTAGAGATTTGAGTCGATGGCCGAACGGCATAGGCAAGATTCAGTAGATGGTTTAGAGTACAGTGTATACATTTGATCTGAGTAATGTTGGATATGTAAACATTATATACAAAATTGTTTAAAGTGGCTAGTGATATACTTGTTACATCCAATCCTATTATTTAAAGTGGCTAGAGATTTAAGTCAGTATGTTGGCAGCAGCCACTCAATGTTAGTGGTGGCTGTTTAACAGTCTGATGGCCTTGAGATAGAAGCTGTTTTTCAGTCTCTCGGTCCCAGCTTTGATGCACCTGTACTGACCTCGCCTTCTGGATGATAGTGGGGTGAACAGGCAGTGGCTTGGGTGGTTGTTGTCCTTGATGATCTTTTTGGCCTTCCTGTGACATCGGGTGGTGTAGGTGTCCTGGAGGGCAGGTAGTTTACCCCCGGTGAAGTGTTGTGCAGTCCTCACTACCCTCTGGAGAGCCTTACGGTTGTGGGCGGAGCAGTTGCCGTACCAGGCGGGGATACAGCCCGACAGGATGCTCTCGTTTGGGAATCTGTAGAAGTTTGTGAGTGATTTTGGTGACAAGTCGAATTTCTTCAGCCTCCTGAGGTTTAAAAAGCGCTGTTGCACCTTCTTCACCACACAGTCTGTGTGGGTGGACCATTTCAGTTTGTCCGTGATGTGTACGCTAAGGAACTTAAAACTTTCCACCTTCTCCACTACTGTCCCGTCGATGTGGATAGGGGGGTGCTCCCTCTGCTGTTTCCTGAAGTCCACGATCACTCTCTTTTGTTTTGTTGACGTTGAGTGAGAGGTTATTTTCCTGACACCACACTCCGAGGGCCCTCACCTCCTCCCTGTAGGCCGTCTCGTCGTTGTTGGTAATCAAGCCTACCACTGTAGTGTCGTCTGCAAACTTGATGATTGAGTTGGATGCGTGCTTGGCCACGCAGTCATGGGTAAACACGGAGTACAGGAGAGGGCTGAGAACGCACCCTTGTGGGGCCCCAGTGTTGAGGATCAGTGGGGTGGAGATGTTGTTTCCTACCCTCACCACCTGGGGCCAAGGCTGAAGTCAGAGAGGTGTGGGCTGTGGAAGACTGTGGCTTTAAATTACTTCTATTAACCAATCCGGAAGTCTTTAAGAGTGTATTTGAGAGATATCCATGTGCAGGTATCAGCTAATCCTATTGCCTGTACAGTTATCAGCTAATCCTATTGCCTGTACAGTTATCAGCTAATCCTATTGCCTGTACAATTATCAGCTAATCCTATTGCCTGTAAAGTTATCAGCTAATCCTATTGCCTGAACAGTTATCACCTAATCATATTGCCTGTACAGTTATCAGCTAATCCTATTGCCTGAACAGTTATCAGCTAATCCTATTGCCTGAACAGTTATCAGCTAATCCTATTGCCTGTACAGTTATCAGCTAATCCTATTGCCTTTAAAGTTATCAGATAATCCTATTGCCTGAACAGTTATCAGCTAATCCTATTGCCTGTACAGTTATCAGCTAATCCTATTGCCTGTACAGTTATCAGCTAATCCTATTGCCTGAACAGTTTTCCTCATATGTACTGATTATCAAAAGCATGTTACCTTATTTAAGTAGAACTAAAGGTCTGTCTTTCAATAAGCCTGTGACCATTTAACAAGAGGAAGTGCATTGCTATGGAACAGAAGCACTGTGATGTCTCTAATTCAGCACATATTACCAAAGACATGACTCTGCAGCCCATTGATGGCTGGTGGTCTAACTGGAAGATTTATATAGAGGGTCGTTGGGTAGGGTCAGGGGTTAATGCTGGCCTATAGGAAATTACCCTTCTTGATCCTTCACTACCGCCCCTACCAGTCTCTCCGCCGCCCCTCAAAGGACAGCATGGTCCGTGTCTGCAGTACAAAGAACGCATTCAAACTTAGGAAACTAAAGAGGCCTTTCTACTGACTCTGAAAAACACCAAAAGAAAGATGCCCAAGATCCCCTCATCTGCGTGAACGTGCCTTAGGCATGCTGCAAGGAAGCATGAGGACTACAGATGTGGCCAGGGCAATAAATTGCATTGTCCGTACTGTGAGATGCCTGAGACAGCGCTACAGGGAGACAGGACGGACAGCTGATCGTACTCGCAGTGGCAGACCACGTGTAACAACACCTGCACAGGATCGGTACATCCGAACATCACGTCTGCGGGACAGGTACAGGATGGCAACAACAACTGCCCGAGTTACAGCAGGAACACACAATCCCTCCATCAGTGCTCAGACTGTCCGCACTAGGCAGAGAGAGGCTGGACTGAGGGCTTGTAGGCCTGTTGTAAGGCAGATCCTCACCAGACATCACCGGCAACAACGTCGCCTATGGGCACAAACCCACCGTCGCTGGACCAGACAGGACTGGCAAAAAGTTATCTTCACTGACAAGTCACGGTTTTGTCATGGTCTGGGGCGGTGTGTCACAGCATAATCGGACTGAGATTGTTGTCATTGCAGGCAATCTCAACGCTGTGCATTACAGGGAAGACATCCTCCTCCCTCATGTGGTGCCCTTCCTGCAGGCTCATCCTGACATGACCCTCCAGCATGACAATGCCACCAGCCATACTGCTCGTTCTGTGCGTGATTTCCTGCAAGACAGGAATGTCAGTGTTCAGCCATGGCCAGCAAAGAGCCCGGATCTCAATCTGGGTAGCCTAGTGGTTTAAGCATTGGACTAGTAACCGAAAGATTGCAAGTTCAAATCCCCGAGCTGACAAGGTACAAATCTGTCGTTCTGCCCCTGAACAGGCAGTTAACCCACTGTTCCTAGGCCGTCATTGAAAATAAGAATTTGTTCTTAACTGACTTGCCTAGTAAAATAAAGGTAAAAATAATAATAATAATATCCCATGTCAGTGGAACTTGTTCAGTTTATGTCTCAGTTGTTGAATCTTGTCATGTTCATACAAATATTTACACATGTTAAGTTTGCTGAAAATAAACGCAGTTGACAGTGAGAGGAGGTTTTTTTTTGTTGCTGAGTTTATATGACATATGGTCTCTACAGAGATGTGACCAACAGGCAGGCAAGCCCCTCGTTGCAGCCCCTCGATACAGCCCCTCGATACAGCCCCTCGATACGGCCCCTCGTTGCAGCCCCTCGATACGGCCCCTCGATACGGCCCCTCGATACAGCCCCTCGATACGGCCCCTCGATACGGCCCCTCGATACAGCCCCTCGATACAGCCCCTCGATACAGCCCCTCGTTGCGGCCCCTCAATACGGCCCCTCGATACGGCCCCTCGATACAGCCCCTCGATACAGCCCCTCGTTGCAGCCCCTCGATACAGCCCCTCGATACAGCCCCTCGTTGCAGCCCCTCGATACAGCCCCTCGATACAGCCCCTCGGTACAGCCCCTCTGTACAGCCCCTCAGTACAGCCCTTAGTTATATCCAGAGTCATGTATTTAGAGAGTTGGGACATTGATGTTTCAGCATTATGATGCATTTACACGACACTACAACATTCTATGACAGCCATGTTAACTCTTAATTTACATGACACTACAACATTCTATGACAGCCAAGTTAGCTCTTCATTTACATGACACTACAACATTCTATGACAGCCGTGTTAGATCTTCATTTACATGACACTACAACATTCTATGACAGCCATGTTAGCTCTTCATTTACATGACACTACAACATTCTATGACAGCCATGTTAGATCTTCATTTACATGACACTACAACATTCTATGACAGCCATGTTAGCTCTTCATTTACATGACACTACAACATTCTATGACAGCCATGTTAACTCGTCATTTACATGATACTACAACATTCTATGACAGCCATGTTAGATCTTCATTTACATGACACTACAACATTCTATGACAGCCATGTTAGCTCTTCATTTACATGACACTACAACATTCTATGACAGCCATGTTAACTCTTCATTTACATGATACTACAACATTCTATGACAGCCATGTTAGATCTTCATTTACATGACACTACAACATTCTATGACAGCCATGTTAGATCTTCATTTACATGACACTACAACATTCTATGACAGCCATGTTAGCTCTTCATTTACATGACACTACAACATTCTATGACAGCCATGTTAACTCGTCATTTACATGATACTACAACATTCTATGACAGCCATGTTAGATCTTCATTTACATGACACTACAACATTCTATGACAGCCATGTTAACTCTTCATTTACATGACACTACAACATTCTATGACAACCATGTTAGATCTTCATTTACATGACACTACAACATTCTATGACAGCCATGTTAGCTCTTCATTTACATGACACTACAACATTCTATGACAGCCATGTTAGATCTTCATTTACATGACACTACAACATTCTATGACAGCCATGTTAGCTCTTCATTTACATGACACTACAACATTCTATGACAGCCATGTTAGCTCTTCATTTACATGACACTACAACATTCTATGGCAGCCATGTTAGCAGTCTCATTTGAACAAGAGGAATGTGGGTTCTGTACTGTATATTGACATAGACAGACAGGCAGACGAGAGAGAGAGACCTATGTGATCATTCTTAGTACAGACAGACTGTGTGAGTCAGGAGAGCTGTTCCTGGTTCCTGGCAAGGCTTAAGCAGTGGAGCCTCTACAGAGACAGCAGAGAGAGAGACAATATGTAGTAATTTATATAGTAGGACATAGTTCAGACAGAGTCAGGAGGAGAACTGTTCCTGGTTTCTGGCAATGCTTAGGCAGTGGAGCTTCCACAGAGACAGCAGAGAGAGAGACAATATGTAGTCATTACTATAGTACACAGTGTAGAGAGAGAGAGAATATGTAGTCATTACTATAGTCCACAGTCTAGAGAGATAGAGAATATGTAGTCATTACTATACTACACAGTCTAGAGAGAGAGAAACAATATGTAATCATTACTGTAGTACACAGTCTAGAGAGAGAGAGAGAATATGTAGTCCTTACTATACTACACAGTCTAGAGAGAGAGAGACAATATGTAGTCATTACTGTAGTACACACATGAACCACAGGGCTGCAGACCAGGACCAGGGTGTCCTGCAGGAAGAACACACACACATGAACAACAGGGCTGCAGACCAGGACCAGGGTGTCCTGCAGGAAGAACACACACACATGAACCACATGGCTGCAGACCAGGGCCAGGGTGTCCTGCAGGAAGAACACACACACATGAACCACATGGCTGCAGACCAGGGCCAGGGTGTCCTGCAGGAAGAACACACACACATGAACCACAGGGCTGCAGACCAGGACCAGGGTGTCCTGCAGGAAGAACACACACACATGAACCACAGGGCTGCAGACCAGGACCAGGGTGTCCTGCAGGAAGAACACACACACATGAACCACATGGCTGCAGACCAGGGCCAGGGTGTCCTGCAGGAAGAACACACACACATGAACCACATGGCTTCAGACCAGGACCAGGGTGTCCTGCAGGAAGAACACACACACATGAACCACATGGCTGCAGACCAGGGCCAGGGTGTCCTGCAGGAAGAACACACACACATGAACCACATGGCTGCAGACCAGGGCCAGGGTGTCCTGCAGGAAGAACACACACACATGAACCACAGGGCTGCAGACCAGGGCCAGGGTGTCCTGCAGGAAGAACACACACACATGAACCACATGGCTGCAGACCAGGGCCAGGGTGTCCTGTGGGAAGAATCAAAAGGCTGCAGGCTACAGTTGTTCTTCTCTTCATGGAGTGAACTGGGGTCAGAACTAAATAGAAGTTACAGAGAGACAGAGAGAGGAGAGACAGAGCAGAGAGAATGGAAAGGAATAAGGAATGGAAAGAAATAGGGGAAGGAAAAGAATAGGGAATGGAAAGGAATAGGGAATGGAAAGGAATAGGGAATGGAAAGGAATAGGGAATGGAAAGGAATATGGAATGGAAAGGAATAGGGAATGGAAAGGAATATGGAATGGAAAGGAATAGGGAATGGAAAGGAATATGGAATGGAAAGGAATAGGGAATGGAAAGGAATATGGAATGGAAAGGAATAGGGAATGGAAAGGAATATGGAATGGAAAGGAATAGGGAATGGAAAGGAATATGGAATGGAAAGGAATAGGGAATGGAAAGGAATAGGGAATGGGGAATGGGGAATGGAAAGGAATAGGAGGGAATGGAAAGGATTGGGAATGGAAAGGAATAGGGGAAGGAAAAGAATAGGGAATGGAAAGGAATAGGGAATGGAAAGGAATAGGGAATGGAAAGGAATAGGGAATGGAAAGGAATATGGAATGGAAAGGAATAGGGAATGGAAAGGAATATGGAATGGAAAGGAATAGGGAATGGAAAGGAATAGGGAATGGGGAATGGGGAATGGAAAGGAATAGGAGGGAATGGAAAGGATTGGGAATGGAAAGGAATAGGGGAAGGAAAAGAATAGGGAATGGAAAGGAATAGGGAATGGAAAGGAATAGGGAATGGAAAGGAATATGGAATGGAAAGGAATAGGGAATGGAAAGGAATATGGAATGGAAAGGAATAGGGAATGGAAAGGAATAGGGAATGGGGAATGGGGAATGGAAAGGAATAGGAGGGAATGGAAAGGATTGGGAATGGAAAGGAATAGGGGAAGGAAAAGAATAGGTAATGGAAAGGAATAGGTAATGGAAAGGAATAGGGAATGGAAAGGAATAGGGAATGGGGAATGGGGAATGGAAAGGAATAGGGAATGGGGAATGGGGAATGGGGAATGGGGAATGGAAAGGAATAGGAGGGAATGGAAAGGATTGGGAATGGAAAGGAATAGGGGAAGGAAAAGAATATGTAATGGAAAGGAATAGGGAATTGAAAGGAGTGGGGAGTGGAAAGGAATAGGGAAAGGAATATGGAATGGAAGATGTGATGGAAAGAAAGATAATCTCTGTGCTTTGGTTTTAGGTCAGATGATGATGAGTAGTGTAAATTCAGTTTTGGTATTAAATGTGTAGGAAACATTAAAACATGGAGAGGGAAGGGAACTGACAGTGCCAGTCAGATAAGACCATATGTAAAACTAGGACATTATGGTGTTAGAATGAGCATGTGCTTACATATTTGTTACATCTTTCATCCATACTAAAAGGATCAGTAATAATCTATTGCATTGAGTCTCCTGCATAGAGAGTTGAAGTCTGAGTGAGTCTGTCCACTGCCAGATGAGAGATGAAAAAGCTGGGTTTTGATTTGAGCCCAGCCCAAAAAAGTTACGACAGAATCTCCAGATTCAATAATGGAAACAGCTGTCTATTGCACAATCCAGTCTGGGCTGACTGGAGGAGAGAGAGAGAGAGAGAGAGAGAGAGAGAGAGAGAGAGAGAGAGAGAGAGAGAGAGAGAGAGAGAGAGAGAGAGAGAGAGAGAGAGAGAGAGAGAGAGAGAGAGATAGGAGGGAGGAGGGCGAGGTAGGGGGAAGGGGGGAGAGAGAGAAATATAGAGAGGAGAGAGAGAGATAGTAGGGACTGTGGCTATGCCTCAAAACCAGATGTTTACCTGGCCCACCACTCCACCCTGGACTTCACAATCAGGTCCACCTATACAAGGCAGCATTGCCCACCTTCGCCAGGACCGTTAAGGACATCGCCCTCAACCCAACACCTCACACAGGAGCATCAGATCAACAGACACTTGTTATGGATGATTTTATATGATTTAAAATGATTAATGATGACTAAATGAATTATAATCCTAGAATGATGAGATAACTGATAGTGTTTTTATAAATGTGCATTGTGTATAGAAAAAGAGGAACCAGTGACAGACGGCATGTGATCGCTGTGGAAACTGATAGAGAGGAAGAGGGCCCCTCCAGACAGAGAGGGGGAAGTACAGTTGGACTTGTAATAAGATTGCGTAACATGTTGCAGGACAAGATTAGTAAAAGTGAAGTGGACAAGGAGGGACATGTGACACTATTTGTATGGACATTTATGACGCTATGTGTGACTATATAAACGAATGTGCATTGTATCTCAGTATAATTCTCATGAATAAACACTTCTGGACCAATTGCAGATGTGGGGTTTTGTCTAAATTCTCTATTGACCAGAGCCTTACAACCTCTGGGAATTATTCAAAACTTGAGTGATAGTTTGTGTCAACAATTGAGATAGCAAAATTCTCATGACAATTTGGTCCTTCGAGCCGGATCTCAATACCTGTTTCTGTCTAGTTCCAGTGGACACCGAAAACCGTGCACGGGCGGATCAGAGATCCGTGAGATAAAGACCTGACCTCTGAATTGAGGCCGGTGGGAGACTGGAACATGACCGAGAGAGTGACGGGATCCAACCTATATTGCTTTTCCCAGTCTGCAAGAATAAGGTCAGTAGTTTTTATTAATTAATTTGGGGGGTGTAATCTAAACTTATATTAGACATTTATAATAACTTATAAAAAAAGGTTGTTTAAATGCTGGTATCGGTAAAGTAAAAACCGCTCAGATAAAGGAGGATATTTGAGTTTGGTATACCGTCTTTAGGAGTTTGTGTAGAGAAAGTCCATGAATAACTAGTATCTATACCTACAGGAGACTGCACTAGACATCGAATACGATCATAATTTGGGTCCTCAATGACCCAAGGTAGCTGAGGCCATTACCAAATAAACTATTCGATACTTAGATGGTCTGGGACCATTAAGTGTTAGTCTGGGACTATTTAGGTGTTGGTCTGGGACCATTAAGTGTTAGTCTGGGACTATTTAGGTGTTGGTCTGGGACCATAAAGTGTTAGTCTGGGACTATTTAGGTGTTGGTCTGGGACCATTAAGTGTTAGTCTGGGACTATTTAGGTTGTGTTGGTCTGGGACCATTAAGTGTTTGTCTGGGACTAATTAGAGCTTAATAGATCCAGACTCTGTAGCAGTCATGACGGGTTATTAACGCAGAGGATATTAAATAGGTGGGTGCTCTGTGAAAAGATGGTGAATTTGTGAATAGGATAACTTAAATGGTAAATTAGCCGTGGTTTATGATTCAAAAGACATATTTTGTGAGATAGACGGTAATCCTATATGAACGAGATAACACCATCAATTCTACAGACTGGTCACTGAAATTAAATCCAAAATAGGAGGAAAAGAGAGGGAAGCCTAAAATAAAGCGGAGTGAGATAGAAGATATTGGCTTCAAAAGTCCCAAGAAACAAAAGAAAAATAAGCGGTTAACTAGGACTTTACGGCCCCTGGAAAATAGCTTATAGTTGTATATATGGGTGAGACCTAATGTCCGATTGAAAGGTTCCTCTATAGATAAAGTTTCCAGACCGGAGAAACCCACATGTAAGAACATATCACATAGAATGTGGGAATACACATAGAAGCATAACCTCTCAGGGATTGCTGGGGCGCTAGCGCCCCAATCCCGACACTACCAGGTGAAATGCAAGGCGCCAAATTCAAAATCCAAAAGTTGAATTATTGTTCAAATATTTTTATTGAGCACACACAAGACTGGTGTAAAGGTATAACAGACACGTGTATAATTCTTATCTAAACATAAAAGAGCAGACAGAAACAGTAAGGCCCAAAGTTCCAGGTGCACAGTAACTAATACAAAATAAGACAAAGTGAACAAGGACAGGTAGAAAGAAAGAGGGTAGATGTCACCCCTCCTCCCCATCACCCCCTATCATCCCCTCTATTATCCCCCCATTCCCCACAACTGCTCGGGTGCCGGGGCAAGCACACGCTGCTCTAAGGTATATTAAAATAGTACAATTGAGAGTGCGTTAAAATGTACAAATTCACAGCGCCGACTGGTCCAAGTAAGAGAGGAGAGGCTGCCAGATTTGATCAAATGTTGTTAATTTATTGTTCAGAATATATCTTATTCTTTCTAGGTGGACAGTGTTTGCCAATTCGCTGAGCCATAATTTGGTAGAGGGAGCTTCCCTCCTTTTCCAAAACAACAAGATTATTTTTTTTTGCCGAAATGAGACTGTAAGAGATTAGTTGTTTTTGGGGGGTTGGTTAATCCGTTTAGGGAATCGGACACTCCCAGGATTATCAGAAGCGGGTCTGGGTCAATTGAAGTCTCCAGAACTTCAGAGAGGATCCTAAAAATTCCACACCAATAGCCATGCAAGTTAGGGCAAAGGGCAAAGCAGTGGAGTAGTGTACCCTGCGCAGCATGACACTTATCGCACATAGGGGATGTGTCAGGAAATATCCTATGCAGCTTAGTTTTGGAATAGTGTAATCTGTGTAATACCTTGAATTGTATGAGACGATGTCTGGAGTTAAATGGAGCAGGTGTGGATATACTCCAAGCTATCTTCCCAGTCTGCCACAGAAATGTCAGACCCTAGTTCTTCCTCCCATTTTGCTTTAATGGCATCTGTAGAAGGTGTGCTAACAGATTGAAAAGCGTCATATAGACGAGATATCAATTTGTCTGAGGTGGGGCATATATTTATGCATCCGTCAAACATGGAAGGTTTAGCATTCTCAAATGTCGGAAGATGTTTTCTAACATAGTCTCTAATCTGTAGGTATCTGAAGAAGTTACTTCTGGGAAGATTATAAATTTCCCTCAGCAACTCAAAAGAGGCAAAGGTCCCTTCTATATATAGATCCCCTATGGTATTTATCCCTAGCTCTCCCCATCGCTCAAAGGTGTTATCAAGGTTAGAGGGGGCAAAGGAGGGATTCCTGGCAACAGGGAGCATGAATGATATTGGTCTAAGATCAAAGTGGACTTTAATTTGCTTCCAGATTCGGACTGTGCTATGTATAATAGGATTGTTACTGTAAAGTGACAACTCCAGTTTGACAGGCAATAAAATCACAGCGCCAATAGAGAAGGGGTGACAATCCTCACGCTCCATATTAAGGCAGCTAGACGACGGAAGTGCGTCATCCAGCAGAAACGTAACAGCCCGGAGGTTAGCGGCCCAATAGTAAAATATAAAATTTGGGAGAGACAATCCTTATTCCATCTTGGATTTACAGAGGTGTTTTTTACCTATCCTGTGTGTTTTATAATCCCAGATGAATGGATTGATAATTGAGTCCAGTTGTTTATGAAAGGACTTAGGTATAAATACTGGGATGTTTTGGAATAGGTAGAGCAGTTGTGGGAGGAAGACCATTTTAATGGCATTAATTCTTCCGAGCAGAGAAATTGGGAGAGTTCTCCAGAATTGTATGTTTGCCTTGAGTTTTTGCATCAGAGGGGGGAAATTCTCCTTAAATAGTGAGGAGTATTGTTTGGTAACTACAATTCCTAGGTAGGTAAATCTTTCTAAAGATAACTTAAATGGAAGACGTTCTAACCAAGAGGTGTTTTGCAACCTTATGGGCATTAATTCGCTCTTGTTCCAATTTATTCTGTATCCCGAGAAGGTACCAAACATATTAATCACATTGAGAATAGCAGGAATACTAGTTTGGGGATCTGTTACATAGAGGAGAATGTCATCCACGTATAGGGAAATCTTATTTAGAGTACCTTTAGTATTATAGCCGTGTATTGCTGCATGAGATCTGATCGCCTGAGCGAGAGGTTCAATAATTAAAGCAAAGAGCATAGGCGACAGCGCACAACCCTGCCTTGTCCCTCTATAAAGGTTAAATCGGGGTGACAGTGATTGGTTAGTGAGTATTCTCACAGGGGTTTCTATATAAAAGCTGGATCCAATTTATGAACCCCTCTCCAATATTACATTTCTGCAGGACCTTGAATAGATAGGACCACTCAACTTGATCAAAGGCCTTTTCAGCGTCAAGAGATATAACGGCAAGGTCCACGTTGGGTAACCTCTGAGAATACATAATGTTGAAGAGGCGCCTGAGATTGAAGAATGAGTTTCTGTTAGGGATAAAGCCGGTCTGGTCCGAATGGACCAGCTTGCCCATTAAAGTGCTAAGCCTGTTAGCCAGAGTTTTTGATAAAATCTTTTGGTCTGTATTAAGGAGAGATATTGGACTATATGACCCTACCTCTTCCGGATCTTTACCCTTCTTATGTATAACTGTAATAAACGCCTCATCCAAAGTAGGTGGGAGAGCTCCATCCTCATTGGCCTGAACCAACATTTTGTGCAGGTAGGGAGAGAGCATGTTGCTGAATGTTTTATAGAATTCACCAGGGTATCCATCTGGGTCCGGGGTCTTGCCACTCTTTAGAGATTTAATTGTTTCTCAAATTTCTCCAAGAGATATTTCCTTATTCAGGAAGTTGGAGGTAGGAGTACGCCGGGTAGAAGATCTATCCAAATATTGGTCTAGCACACAGTTAAGATCCCCTCCAATGACCAAATTAGTATGGGAGATATCTGGAATCAGGGCAAGGACTCTTTTGAAAAAAGAGGGGTTATCAATGTTTGGCCCGTAGATATTTAGTAGAGTTACAGAAGTAAAGTGGATCTCTCCTGTTACAATCATATAACGACCCTCTTTATCCGCAATAGTGGTTTTATGTAGAAAGGGAATTCCTTTCCGTACCAGAATCGCTGTGCCTCTCGTTTTGGCGGAGAGGTTAGAGTGATACACTTGCCCCACCCACCTACATTTAAGTCTGCTGTGGGAATTGTTTTTTAGATGGGTTTCTTGCAAAAATATAATATCAGACGAGAGTGCTTTCAAGTGGGCTAGGACCTTGCCTCTCTTAATTGGTTCTTTTAAACCCTTTACATTCCAGGAAGTAAACGTAAGCCCCGCCCTCCTCTCGTTTGTAGTTCCTATGGTGGCCTGCATAACATGTAACTCAATGAAAAGGTAAGAAAGCGCACCCAACCTTCACGATCAGCATATGTAGCACCTACACCCGAGCAGTATCCAACCAACCCCTCCCCCTGGCAAGCACCCTTACTCTCCACCCTGTCCTCCAACTTTCCCCAACATTTACCCTCCCCCTCAACCCACCTGTAACAGGCATGCACAAATAGGAGAGAAAAAAATATAAAAATAATAAACACATTGTCTGGCCGATGCCAAAAATGCACGGTGCGACCTCAAACAAGAGGGAAAACCAAAATAAAATCCCAACTATACGTTCACCTTTTACTATCCTAGAACTTCTACTAACATATGAACTGAGGAGGCTCCCGCAAATAAAGTGTTCAATTAGCATCTAATAAACCAAAACAGAATAAGTTGCAACTTAAACATATTGCGCACTTAAGTGTCATCCTGGGTCAATCCCTGAGATAAGCGAGACATAGCATCACAAGAATATATTGCTAAGCAGAGCCGGTCTAAACATAAACCATCAGCATGAAAGTGAAATTAACGTTAAATGAGAGCTCTGACCGCCCTCCATTGGTCGGCTCAGCGTCTTACATGTTCGGTAGCGACAATAACACTTCAGTCAGCAGCCCTTGCTGAGACAGTGTAATAAGGTTTCACCCGTTATGGCATAGTATGGATTTGAGTCCCTAATACACAGCGACAAGGCGCTCTAACCCGTACGGGGGATTGGCATATATTCCCGGATAAACTTCTCTGCATCCAAAATTGAGGAGAGCCAAATCTTCTCACCGGAAGGGGGGGTAATTCTGAGTCTTGCAGGGAAGAGCAAGGCTGGGCGAAGGTGGAGTTTGTAGAGTTTGGTCATGACCTCTCTGTAGCCGGCGCGATGCTTTGCAACATCGGGCGCATAATCCTCATAGACACGGAAGGGATGTCCTTTATGTAACAGGTTACCCCTCAATCGAGCCTCGCGCAGGATAAGGTCCTTGGTCTTGAAACTGTGACAACAGATGATTACTGGGCGAGGACGTTGGCCCGGGCCAGGCACTGGGACAAGAGCGCGATGTGCACGGTCCAGCTGGGGATCCGAAGCCAAAACATCCGATCCCATTGCATCTCTCAGTAGTTTGGCGAAGAAGTCGGTGGGGCGAGAGCCAGCCTCCACCCCCTCCGCCAGACCAACAAGGCGAAGGTTATGACATCTGGATCGGCCCATTTTCATGAGGGAGGGGTTCCAAATGAGCAATGTGTCAAAATCCCTTTTTCCAGGACAGAAATTCCTCGGGGTTTCGCCTGCCATATGCGTTCTGTTTTACTCACAGACAAATGGTTAACACTTTTGGAAAATTCAGAGTGTTTCCTATCCAACGGTACTAAATACGTGCATATCCTATTTTCTGGGCCTGAATGGGAGGCATTTTACTTTGGGCACGCCAGGCTCTCCAAAACGGTCACCTCATGAGCCGATCCCTAACAAGATAACTATAGTAGTTTGATAACATTAGGAACCACACACATAGATCATGGAAACCTAAAATAGATATACATATATTGGGAACATAGAGGGTCAGCCTAGACACTCACAGAGGGGGTAGTGACATATACATTACGTGTGAAACATATAGAAAGGTTTTTATTAATAACAATGGGCAGTAAATCCTCAAAAGAGGTTCCCGAACTTACGGGAGATGAGAGATACATGCAATCTAAAGGAAAGAAGGAAAAAGAAGAGAGAAATGATAGGAGAGGAAATGAGGATACAGAGTTCCGAGAACTGATCCGATGATGGGAAAAGGAACAACAGGAACGTGAGGAAAGGAAAAAGGGAGAAAGATCTAGACTTTTACGAAGGTTAGACTCACATAACCTTAGCCCAGAGAGAAGAGATAGGGGAAGGGAGTCAGACTGGGTAGAGAAGGAAGAACAGGCACAATATCCACTGATAGCCCTACCCAATCCCCGAGCGGGAGAGGATGATCAGAATGGACGTGTATAGGGCTTGGACACAACGGGATGTAGTGCGGGCAGTAGAGGGAGTGGTCCACCCTAAGACAGGGATAGAAGGTTTCAGGAGAGATTTGGAGGGGTTGGCTGCCAGTTTTAAACGAAATACCGGAGAACTGGAGAGAGCAGTCAGACAGTTAGTGGGAAAAGATTGGGCAGCCGTCCAAGGACAATGGGTCCCAGGACTTAACGGAGAGGTAGTCTTGCAGTGGGCTGAGGGTGGTGAATATCAGGCTAAAAGAGTACAGTTGTGTGGAAATCTGAGAGACTACTATCATAGACACGCTGACTTCTCCAAAGTACATGAGTGTAAGCAGGGAGACAGTGAGACAGTCAGTCAACACCTCGAGAGGCTAAGGGATGTGTTTAATGCTAACAGTGGACTCGTAGAACCCCCACCTGGGGATCGGCAGGATACAGCCTATCACCAACAGTTAAAGATAGCTTTTCTGAGTGGCATGAGGCCCGAACTATGTCAAACGATAAAAAAGACCCTTATTGGCTGGAGCACGGCCACACTAGCCGAGGTAAAACGATATGCCGTTCACCACGAACAGGATGAGAAGGATAAAAATAATAAGAAGGAACAGAGAGGGGCAGAGTATATAGCTACTCTAGACGAAATAACCGGGAGAGGAGAGAATAGGGGTGACTGGGGGAGAAGACCCAGCAGACCGAACAATCAAGAAAGAGAGAACAGATGTTATAACTGTGATAAGACAGGGCACTTTGCCAGGGGGTGTAAGGTGCCCTGCAACCACTGCGATAAGGTAGGGCATAACCACAGAAACTGTAGGTTGAAGGGTCGAGGTAGGAGAGAGTATAAAGGGGGAAAGAGGGACCAGAAAAGTACTAGGCGAGCACAGCCAGACTCTGAGGAAGAGGGATGGAGTTGAGGGGCATTTAGACGTAGACAAATTAGAGACCAGGATAAAACAGATCCACAAGGTCTGTGCAGACAGAGTAGGAAGACAGCAAGTGGAAGGGCTTGATGCAGCTAGGATGTGGCTCTCTGAAGCCCGAAAAATGAATAGCGTAACATGGGATGCTCAGTAATGTCGTTCAGGCTATTTTGGTTGGAGTTCGAAAGTACTAGATTGGATATACCAGTGTGCAGAATAATTATAGAAGTTTACGAATGCTCTTTGGTTCGAATATTGTTGGTGTAAGTAAATTTAAGGGAAATAACATAATTTGACGTGTTTAAATGATAACTGAAGAGCCTAACTAGCTTGCGAGGTGAGTAGGTTGAAGATGTATTTTCTTGTACCTGGAAATAACGTTAGCTAAATGAGTTGGTCACGATTAGCTAGAAACAAATGATGAGTTTCTTGGGTGCAGGGTGTGTGGGTCCCACATTTTGCTTTATATACTGGGAAACTTAGTGATCTGATCTATGGTAGGGCTATGACAGCCAAAGATAAAATTGAATGGACCTTTGAGGTTGAAGGGCAATTTGTTAAGATTAAACAGCTGGTGGTATCAGATATGGTTTTAGCATTCCCTAGATAAGACCGTCTGTTTGTAACTGAGATGGAGAAAGTTGTGTTGCATAGGCATGATTCCGAGGTTGTGTTGCATAGGCATGATTCATAGGTTTACCCTGCTTTGGGTAAACCTATGATATATGTACAACTAATTTTAAATTTATTAGAAGCTGTTCTCCTACCAGACAAAATATCTGCAATGGAGAACAGGGAAGGCAGATGAGGAAGCGAAGACGGCTAGTCTTACGACATTGCTACACAGACTCACACCTGAAAGACGAAGTAAACAAAGGTTCTACTCTGCTAAAAGATAGCCAAGATAGGGCACCAGTTTCTGATTAAATAAGTGGGAGCAGCTAGGAGCAGTTAGTAAGGAAGAAATTTGGCAAAAAGGAAATTTACCAATTTTGCCTAAGTAAAGCTAGTGGTTTTTGTTGTTTTAGAGATGCAGTAGTTTGATACAGGGGCAGAGCCTTGTATCAAAAGGAGGGATATGGTAGAGTATGGTAGAGATGAATGGTAGAGATGATTGTTAGATATGGTAGAGATTGTTAGACAACACAAATTACTTTGAATAAAAAAAAAAATTTAGCTCACCAGGAGCAAAGGAAAAAAACAGTGTTTAAGTGTTAATGTATTATAGGACGCATGAATTCTATGATTAAAAGTAGGTTAAGATAGACACACCTGAGTACAGGATGAAATTGGGTAAAATGTCTACCAATAGTATTAATGATTATTTGGATAACCCCAGTCAAGGAGGGATTTTCTCCATTTGAGAAAGTATTTGGTAGACCTTTTAGAATGAGAGTTAGGAAGAGACAGTAGCAGATCACATGAGAAGTTGTTTGCTAACCACACCTGTGTGTCAGAGATTTTATGCCCAACAGAAGAACTACAGAAGGAGGTGAGCCATACGATCCAGCCTGGTGACTGGGTGTGGGTCCAGTCTCTGGAGAAAAAGGACTGGAAGCAGCCCCGTTGGGAAGGTCCCTACCAGGTTATGTTGGAACACAGCCTTTGCCATTAGAATAGCAGAAAGAGCAACCTGGGTCAACGTTACCCACTGCAAAAAGGTAGGAACACATACAAACACTGTGGAACACACGCAGAGTTAGAGAGCAGAACTGGACCAATAGGGTCTGGGGGTCACCTCTGTTAACGAAGATTTCCTATCCCGACCTATCATCACTGTAGTGTGTTCCCTAGAGGTGTGAGTATGGGGTGGTACCTAGCAGACTGGCTAAGGGCAGGAGAGGGTTGGCGGTTTTTGGGAATATGGGGGACCTTGAGCTGCATCATAGTTTTGATGATCTTTTTTATACATCCTGATTCAACACCTACAGTATAAATTATATGATGTCGCTGACAGGTTTAAGAAGTAAAAGACAAGTTATATAATACCCGACCCTCATGAATAAGAAGGATATAAAGAAGGAGTCCAAATAGGTGATGATGTAAGATTTAAGGTAAATATTAAAAATTTCCCTAATAGAGCAGGAATATGGCTGCATAATAAATTATATAAGATGATTCGGGACTTTGTGATACCTTTATATTTCTGTTTGAAACCCACTTCATCTCGTTCCTGGCCTAGGTAAACATACTTGGGGACCGGGGTATGTGAACGGAAAGTGATCTCGATGGAGTTTTAAACAAAGTTTGGATATTAATGACTGTAGAGTAGATGTAGTAGTAACCCTCCAACGAGTCACAGAAACGGACACGGACTGAAAGCATTGGGCTTAAGCTGATGATTATGGACACGATTTCTCCTGTTCACTAATCCAGCCGGTAGAGGCGCACTGTGTTTTTTTCCTTTCCTATCGTCCAGTTTATAATCCGGTTGAAATATTATAGTAAATATACATAAAAGTGTTCCTAAGGATACATTATCAATGATGTTTGATTGTTCTTGGACAAGTGTATAGGTATAGGTTGAACGTGTTCTCTTCATGGTTCAATGGGCAGAGTGGACGCTGTTTTTTATGAACCTAACGTGCCAACCAAACAGAGATTTATGGATATAATAAATTACTTTTTCTAACAAAAGAACCATTGGATGTCTTCGTGGGACACTTGGGAAGCCCTCAGCAGAAGTTCTTCGAAAGGTAAGGGATTTTATATTAGCGATTTTATGCATTTTATGAGGCCCGCTTTGGTTATGGATTTATGCTAATGCATAAAATATGAGAGGGGCTATCCTCAAACAATCAAATGTTTGCTTTCGCCGTAAAGCCTTTTTGAAATCTGACAACGCTGTGATATTGCCAAGAATCTGAGCTTTTGATGACTAGCAACACTTGTATATTCATGAATGTTTAATAATTCAACTTTTGGATTTTGAATTTGGCGCCTTACATTTCACCGGGTAGTGTCGGGAGTGGGCCCCACTGCTCCCTAAGTAGTTTTAAGATAGTTTATTTACGGTTGTGACCTCAGGTCTCTCCGGACCTACTCACAGATCTGACTTCTCAATCCATTTTACTCTAAATCTGGACAGTGTTCACTTCACCGATACTAGTTTTCAGAACAACGTTTTTACGAGTTATTTTAAATATTTAATACCAGTGTTAGATTCTGCTCCCAAATCAACGAATAAAGATTACTGACCTTGTTCTTGCAGACTGGGAAAAGCAATATAGGTTGGATCTCGTCACCGTCTCTGTCGTTCTCAGATATACACCGGCCCGCAATAGTTCCCCAATGTCAGGGGGCAGGTCTTTGATATTACAGATGCGATCATCCGCCCGGGCACGGTATTCGGCGTGTTGTCTTTGGACGACGGAAATAGATATTGAGATCCGCCTCAAAGGACCAAATGGTCACGAGAATTTCGTTCTCAATTTGTAAAGCTCTAGTTAAGGAAAAATTTGACAAAATCCCATATCTGCAATTTGGTCAGGTTGTTTATTCATGAAAATTCTGAACTCCAAATGTGAACACAGTCTTTTTATATTGTATAAGCTTTAAGCTGAACACAAAGGATACAAATGCTCCACCCTCTCTAGGAAATAGTACTTTCCCACAGTATTACAATCTTGCAACATAAGTCAATCTGGACAGCTCCTAGCAGTCCCTCCCGTCCCAAGGACGAGAAGGCCTCTCTCCTGTAGTATGGTTGAACAAAGAATTCTTTGTTCTCACAGATACTCCTTTACCACCTTGTTCCACTCCCTATACAATATACATTTCTAGACACACACACATCAATTGGATTAGCATTGTCTTATAACCCTATCCCTATTGCATACATTTTCAGAATGGAATATTCTTAGTCATTACTTAAACATAAAAACATCCCTATCAGTCTGCTATACAAATGGATGGAAAATGGTGTTTGTGGAAAAACATACGACATTGCAAAATCTATGTACACAAACAAGTGTGTAAAATAAATAGTCAAAAAACACACATTTCTTTCCACAGGGCCGTGGGGTGAGACAGGGATGCTGTAATGCGTCTCTGTGCTGCTGGTGTAGAGGAGTCAGGCGCAGGACAGCAGATATGAGTAAATATAGGGGCGGCAGGGTAGCCTATGGTTAGAGCGTTGGACAAGTTCAAATCCCCGAGCTGACAAGGTACAAATCTGTCGTTCTGCTCCTGAACAGGCAGTTAACCCACTGTTCCTAGGCCGTCATTGAAAATAAGAATTTGTTCTTAACTGACTTGCCTAGTAAAATAAAGGTACATTTTTTTTTGTCAATTTTACTCAATAATATAACAAACGTCAAAAATATCCAAGCCCACAAATACGGAATATCCAAGCTCACAAACAAACATGGGGGAACAGAGGGTTAAATAAAGAACAAGTAATTGTGGGATTGAAACCAGGTGTGTAAAACAAGACAAAAACAATGGAAAATGAAAAGTGGATCAGCGATGGCTAGAAAACTGGTGATGTCGACCGCTGAACGCCGCCCGAGCAAGGAGAGCATTACATACTGACAGCTTAAGCCACACCGTCTTCAACACATACAGTTGAAGTCAGAAGTTTACACACTCTTAGGTTGTAGTCATTAAAACTCGTTTTTCAACCACTCCACAAATTTCTTGTTAACAAACTATAGTTTTGGCAAATCGGGCAGAATTTTACATACACTAAGTTGACTGTGTCTTTAAACAGCTTGGAAAATTCCAGAAAATGATATCATAGCTTTAGAAGCTTCTGAAAGGCTAATTGACATCATTTGAGTCAATTGGAGGTGTACCTGTGGATGTATTTCAAGGCCTACCTTCAAACTCAGTGCCTCTTTGCTTGACATCATGGGAAAATCAAAAGAAATCAGCAAAGACCACAGAAAAATAATTGTAGACCTCCACATGTCTGGTTCATCCTTGGGAGCAATTTCCAATCGCCTGAAGGTACCACGTTCATCTGTACAAACAATAGTATGCAAGTTTAAACACCATGGGACCACACAGCCGTCATACCCCTCAAGAAGGAGACGCATTCTGTCTCCTAGAGATGAATGTACTTTAGTGCAAAAAGTGAAAATCAATCCCAGAACAACAGCAAAGGACCTTGTGAAGATTCTGGAGGAAACAGGTTCAAAATTATCTATATCCACAGTAAAACGAGTCCTATATCAACATAACCTGAAAGGCCACTCAGCAAGGAAGAAGGCACTGCTCCAAAACCGCCATAAAAAAAGCCAGATTGCGGTTTGCAACTGCACATGGGGACAAAGATCGTACTTTTTGAAGAAATGTCCTCTGGTCTGATGAAACAAAAATAGAACTGTTTGGCCATAATGACCATCGTTATGTTTGAAGGAAAAAGGGGGATGCTTGCAAGCCGAAGAACACCATCCCAACCGTGAAGCACGGGGGTGGCAGCATCATGTTGTGGGGGTGCTTTGCTGCAGGAAGGACTGGTGCACCTCACAAAATAGATGGCATCACGAGGGAGGAAAATTATGTGGATATATTGAAGCAACATCTCAAGACATCAGTCAGGAAGTTAAAGCTTGGTCGCAATTGGGTCTTCCAAATGGACAATGACCCCAAACATTCTTCCAAAGTTGTTGCAAAATGGCTTAAGGACAACAAAGTCAAGGTATTGGAGTGGCCATCACAAAGCCCTAACCTCAAACCAATAAACATTTTGTGGGCAGAACTGAAAAAGCGTTTGCGAGCAAGGAGGCCTACAAACCTGACTCAGTTACACCAGCTCTGTCAGGAGGAATGGGCCAAAATTCACACAACTTATTGTGGGAAGCTTGTGGAAGGCTTCCTAAACGTTTGACCCAAGTTAAACAATTTAAAGGCAATGCTACCAAATACTAATTGAGTGTATGTAAACGTCTGACCCACTGAGAATGCGATGAAAGTAATAAAAGCTGAAATAAATCATTCTCTCTACTATTATTTTGACATTTCAGATTCATAAAATAAGACAGGGAATTTTTGCTAGGATTAATTGTCAGGGATTGTGGAAAACTGAGTTTAAATGTATTTGGCTAAGGTGTATGTAAACTCCCGACTTCAACTGTATTTATTATTTTGGAACTTTGTGAGTGTAATGTTTACTGTACATTTTTTTATGTTAATTTAACTTTTGTTTCTCATGCCAATAAAGCCCTTAAATTGAAACTGAATTAAGATAGAGAGAGGGGAAGGGGAGGGGGAGATAGTGGAGGGAGGGGATAGAGAGGGGGAGAGAGAGTGAGAGAGAGAAGAGAGAGAGTGAGAGAGAGAGAGAGAGAGAGAGAGAGAGAGAGAGAGAGAGAGAGAGAGAGAGAGAGAGAGAGAGAGAGAGAGAGGGGAGAGAGAGAGGGGATGGGAAAGAGAGAGAGAGAGGAGGGGAGAGTGAGAGCGAGAGAGAGAGAGAGAGAGAGAGAGAGAGAGAGAGAGAGAGAGAGAGAGAGAGAGAGAGAGAGAGAGAGAGAGAGAGGGGGAGAGAGAGAGGGGGAGTGGAGAGAGAGGCGAGAGAGAGAGGGGATGGGAAAGAGAGAGAGAGAGGAGGGGAGAGTGAGAGCGAGAGCGAGAGCGAGAGCGAGAGCGAGAGCGAGAGAGATTAAGAGAAGATAAGATACTGTTTTCTTTGGAAAACCTTTCCATCTGAGAAAGTTAAAATCCGAGTTACCTGGTCTAAAACAACTGTTACTCTTGAGAGAAGAACCTTTAAATGGCATGCTGTTTTCAGAAGAGAGACTGTTAACATTCTTCCTAAACGTTTTCAACACAATATTCTGAAATATCCTTTCAATTCTTGATAGTGGATCCACATGAAGTCTTTGCAGAGCCTCTACCTCCTCCTCCCTCCTCCGTGCGTGTGCCCGCTTGGAGTTTGCCAAAAGGCATCTAAAGTCTCTCAGACCATGAGAAACAGGATTCTCTGGTCTGATGAAACCAATATTGAACTCTTTGGCCTGAATGCCAAGCGTCACGTCTGGAGGAATCCTGTCACCATCCCTACGGTGAATATTGGTGTTGGCAGAGTCATGCTGAGGGGATGTTTTTCAGTGGCAGGGACTGGGAGACTAGTCAGGATCGAGGGAAAGATGAATGTAGCAAAGTACAGAGATATCCTTGATGAAAACCTGCTCCATTGCACTCAGGACCTCAGACTGGGGCGAAGGTTCACCTTCCAACAGGACAACGACCCTAAGCACACAGCCAAGACAATGCAGGAGTGGCTTCAGGACAAGTCTCTGAATTTCTTTGAGTGGCCCAGCTATAGTCGAACATCTCTGGAGAGACCTGAAAATAGCTGTGCAGCGAGGCTCCCAATCCAACCTGACAGAGCTTGAGAGGATCTGCAGAGAAGAATGGGAGAAACTGCCCAAATACAGGTGTGCCATGCTTGTAGCATCATACCCAAGAAGACTTGAGGCTGTTATTGCTGCCAAACGTGCTTCAACAAAGTACTGAGTAAAGGGACTGAATACTTATGTGAATGCCATATGTCATTTTGTTTATTTTTATTAATATGCAAACATTTCTAAAAAACAGTTTTTGCTTTGTCGTTATGGGGTATTGTGTGTAGAAAACAATGTAATCCATTTTAGAATAAGGCTGTAACGTGACAAAATGTGGAAAAAGTCAAAGGGTCTGAATACTTTCCAAATGCACAGTTGTCTTTTGGACTGCCCATATCTATAGACTAGGTCCTAGCACTGCTATAACATGCATGTTGTCTACTGATTAAATGTATGAATATAATACTTTTCCTGAGTTGACACAGCCAAGTGTGTGCCAGGGAAAAAACTACATTACATACTGACTCAAACTTACCAGAAGTGGAATGGAACTAAAAAGGAATGCGTATGATGGATTTCAGAGATTTGTTTGTGTCCTTGGTAGATGATTCCAAGTTTATAAGTGTTTTGTAATAAAAGTGAACATTGAGACAGTACTCTAGACATGTACATTCCAGGTTTGTTTATTTTCCAGTAAACTGTAACTGAACTTCAGAAGTCCCGATAATAATCCTAGTTGATGATCCTCGGACTAGGGCCTAACGTGATAACATTGGACTAGGGCCTAACGTGATAACATTGGACTAGGGCCTAACGTGATAACATTGGACAAGGGCCTAACCTGATAACATTGCTTTTAAAATGCACATTGTCAACAGCTGTCTACGGATAGAATCCTGGTCTCAGCCTGTACAGTAACATACATTTGTCACAGGCCGGCTCATAGCCTGTGGCAAAAATGAGGGGACACGAACAGCAGGTATAGGCCAATCAAAAAGGTTCTTTATTACAACCCAAAAACTATTAACTTTAAACAAAGAAAAAGGAATGAGGTGTGAAAATGTCATAATGGAAGGTGTATGTACAGGGATGTGCAGGGATGCAGTGATCTGTGTGTGTGAACATGACTGAGTGGAAACTACGTAAAACTACAAAGGAACAAACCAAACAGGATCATACCTGGAGGAGCAGAGAGAGAGAGAAGTGATTAGTGAAGCAATTAATACCCTGAGCCCAGGTGGCTCCAATCACTAACGACCCTCCTCTGCCTGCAGGAGGAACCGCCCCTGCAATGCAGAGGAGGGGCCGTGACACATTAAACTCATGAATATGAAATTCTGTTCTTTAAAATAAAACATTTTCATATCCTTATGTTTCTTAAGACCTGCCTAAACACAATCAATTAATTATATATTTATTTAGGTTGAAGTATTTCCTTAGGGGATAACACAACAGTAGATGTGTAGGCTGGAGGTGTGTTTAACCGGTTCTAATAGGAAGGTTGATATGCCTGCTGGTGCTACTGTTAAATGGGGTAAAGGAAAAACCCATTAAGGTAAACTGAATAAATATTTACTACAAAAACATTTTCTGTGCTCGAATATATAATGTACGAATATAATGCTCCTTCTGAATTGAAACAGCCAAATGTGTGCTGCAAAAAAGCATTGCAGTGTGTGTCCATGGTTACTGTCTGCTACCCAATGAAACAGTGTGTGTCCATGGTTACTGTCTGCTACTCAATGAAACAGTGTGTGTCCATGGTTACTGTCTGCTACTCAATGAAACAGTGTGTGTCCATGGTTACTGTCTGCTATTCAATGAAACAGTGTGTGTCCATGGTTACTGTCTGCTACTCAATGAAACAGTGTGTGTCCATGGTTACTGTCTGCTAACTCAAACTACGGGAAATACTAAGTCGTTCGGATGAGATAATTGTGTACTTGTCTTTCTTACTCAAACTTACCAGAAGTGGAATGGAACTAAAGAGGAATTTGCGCAATGGAGGCAGAGATTTGTTTGTGTTCTTGCTAGATGATTCCACGTGCATCAGTATTTTGCAATAAATGTGAAAATTGACAGAGTACTCTGGGTATTACATTCCAAGTTTGTCTCTTTTCCAGTAAACTGTAAATTAACTTCACAAGTACTTCCCGATAATAATGAATCCTTCAAAGTGACGTGTTGTTTACCAATGTCTTTATAAGTTGCTGCACCAACCCATTTCTCTGTCATTCTGGTGCAAAGCAGGACAGAAACATCACATCCATTCTCAGCACATCAACTTAAGAGGTACCGCACCCAATTGTTTAGTTTTTGTCTTAATTAGATTGCTGCAGTTTAAAGGCGCAATATGTAAGCTTTATGGATGTTCAACGGTCATTTCAATTATTGAATATAGCTTATACATGTGTTATGAGCTGATTATAACTGTGTTACCCTGTCATCAATCTATGTTCCTATTACTTCACTGTTTCTGTTGCTGTTCCATCTGAGTCTTTGTAAACACACTAATAGCTTCTGTTTAAACTAGCATGTTGATCTCCTGTCAGTCCTTGCATCAATAGTTCCATCTATCTTATTGGAGAGAGGTTACATTTCTGTGGCCCCATCCCTCAACTGGCAACAAAGTGGCAGAGTCAAGCTGTTGAAATGACACATTCACATATTCTGCATGCTACTTTTCAAAAGCTTGTATTCTTGTCGATCCCATTGACAGTTAGTAAATGTTCCCATCATATCATTTATAAGCAGATGTTTCCTGTGCTTCTATTTGTATGACACCAGTGATTTACTGTCCCTTTGGTCTCTGTGTCTTCTCTCTGATGTTTTAGGTTATGGCTCTGAGCGGACTTCTGACTTTGGGGCTCTGTGTTCTCTCCCTGCTGGTTCTGCCAGGCCAGACAGAGAAGTGTGAATGCCAGGGTCCTAGAGGACTACCTGGGTATCCTGGCCCTCCTGGGCCTGTTGGGCCTTCTGGAGGTAAATGAGTCGCAAGCTTAGTACAACTGCCTTACCCTAGCATAACCCAAAATATAAGACCGTTGATTTTGGAGTAAACTGTCACTTTAAGCATGCACATTCATTTGCGTACCTGATGATGGAGGGACAGAGAACTCTGAATTCCCTCAGTTAGATAAGCAGTCCTACTCCTACAAAAAGGCTTTGTCTGTACCAGTTGCCTAACAAAACTGGGGCTGGGGTATGATGAGAAAACCTAATCCGGTATATTTCCTGCTGTTAAAAAAAAACCCATCTAAATATCCAAGTTGATAATAAACTGCCACTTTAAGCCACATCAGACTGTAGAGCACTTTACAGACTAATTGAAGGTTTCTTTTGTGTGTACAGTATGTTGATGAACCCTATCCCTGTTGTCTCTCCGTAGGCATGCCTGGACTTCCTGGTCCACCTGGAGAGAGAGGTAGAGTCTGACATATTCACTGTTCACTCTAACTTTATTATGTACATCCCAAACATGTAAGGGGGTCACAACACCCTTCAAAACATTGTCGACCACAACCGTAGTG
This sequence comes from Brachymystax lenok tsinlingensis, assembly GCA_030435695.1. Classification (NCBI taxonomy): domain Eukaryota; kingdom Metazoa; phylum Chordata; class Actinopteri; order Salmoniformes; family Salmonidae; genus Brachymystax; species Brachymystax lenok. The sequence goes on from CM059791.1 coordinate 111,175,478, forward strand.
CTGCTTTCCATTGTGTGTGTTTTTTTTGGAAGACAAAGAACTCTGAATGACCTCAATTAGATAACCACACCAATTCCTAGAAAGAGGCTTTGTCTGTACCAGTTACCAAAATGAACCTGTTAAAAGGGGCTGGTGTTTTGTGAATTAGTAGCAAAGCTGTGAAACCTACAGTATTGTGAAACCTAAATCCTTGACATGGTCAGATAACTCAAGTATAGATTGGTAACTTGTTTCTAATTTGTATGTAGGTGTCTTTCCTCATGCTGAACACATTTGCCTCAATTATCCATAAGGTCTGTCAGGATAGATTTTCCCCCATCTAGGAAATTTGGGAAATTTAAAAAAACATCTTCTCATGAACCATATGTACATCCACATCTCTATTATCTCTCAATAGGGCTACCTGGACCTCCTGTATCTTATGAATTTCCTGGTATAGATGGACGTAATGTCCCTGGTCCACCTGGTCCACCTGGACCCCCTGGCCCTGCAGGAGCTACTGGTATACAGCTGATTGATCTATTCCTGGTTGTGTATTTATTATTTGGTACTCTCTAGTCACACCTTCTGTTTTCACAGACTTAGACCTCGAACCCCTGCAAGAAAGCTTGGTCAAACTGGAGATTGGTAAGGAAGTGAATTTCAGAGAGCATGATCGGAATGTTATGTGCCTGTATGCAACATTACAGATTCTGTATCTGTAAGGCTTAAAAAGGCTTCTAGTTTTAATTTCCACTTAAAAATGTCAGACATTTGCCCGAACAAAAAATGTATCAATCCCTACAAATAATAATTATAATCAAAATAACAATTCATGGTTCCTGTTGCTGCAGGATTATTTTCCTGCTCTGTGAAACTGGCTCAAATTAAGATACTTTATATGCGGATTGTATTGTACCTTACTAAGTATCCGTTCAACATAAATTATGCAATACTCGTAATTTTTGAAAATGAGGTGTGAATTTAGTCAAGTGTTGGCATTTGTGAAATATAAAATGGCACCTTTTGTTTCCCCTTTTAATGTTACACTGACTGCATTAATACCTGGTTTCTCTTCAGCCATAAACTATGACTTCACCAGAAGAGTTGACAAGAAGTACTTTGTGTCACACAAGAGACCGGGTTCTTTTGACGATGCTGTTCAGTTCTGTACCAAGAGGGGCTTGGTGTTGGCTTTGCCGAAGAACGCGGAGGAAAACACTGCTCTTACTCAGGTCTTTGAAGGGGCTTTGAAGAATGCATGGCTCAATGTTGACAGCAGTAAAGAGGGGAAGTTTCAGGTAGATTTTAAAGGCCATCCCCTCACCTTTTCCAAATGGGGAGAAGGGGAACCAAAAGTGCCTATTGGGGATAAGGGCTGTACAATGTTGACAGAGTCAGGTGCATGGCACGTGACATATGATTGCTCCCTCAATGCCTATATCGTGTGTGAGATATAGGGACACTTCTATGAAATGCTTTTTCTGAGTTTACCATGAAATCTCTAGGTTTTATCTCTAGGTTTTGTCTCTAGGTTTTATCTTGTGTATTTCCAGTTGTTCTGCACCTTTAATTCTTTCATTATTCAAATGAGCTAGTTCAAATGAAAATAAAAGGGAAACTTGTTGATTAAAGCAGCAAACACATTTACTTTGGCGCTTGTCTGTCTCCTTCATGCTCCTTCTCTCTGAACAGATTGGCTACTGATCATGCACATTGCTACTTTTGACCTACAGTTTGATGACAGAGGAATAGCAACTGTATATTTCCAAACAAGACAATATCAAGTTAAACTTATATGAATAGGCTGACATAGACCTGGTAAAAGCATTGCATCTCAACACCAAAGGGAGATGTTGTCTGTGAGGGAGACCCTCCTTAGTGCTGTTTTTATAGGTTTATCTGGAGACATAATGACAAGTTATCCATACCACCAGAGGGTGAAGGGGGACCTGTATCAGTGATGTTGACCAGATAGACAGACCCTCTGCTGAGATATAACACCCCATGTACTCGCCTAAGTTTTTCTGTCCCACGTATCATATGACAGTGTACAGAGCCAAAATTACCTTATTTTTGAGCATATAAAAATCTGCCAATGGCATATACATATCTATATATCCAACCCTGGTGCTCCACTGTGTTCTAAATATCCAACCCTGGTGCTCCACTGTGTTCTAAATATCCAACCCTGGTGCTCCACTGTATTCTAAATATCCAACCCCGGTGCCCCACTGTGTTCTAAATATTATGGTAGCAGACAACATGACTGAGATTGCATTTCCAATATTAGCAGGCAGAATTTAGACTGTTCACTTAAGTGCTGAGACACAATGGCTATATAAGGAATGTGGGCGTTAACAAGCAAGAGCTGAGATAACTATAGGGCCAATGGGAGTTGTTCATGAATAGACAAAGAGTGACTATATGGGCTATGTAAAGATAATGTGATAACTATAGGGCCAATGGGAGTAGTTCATGAACATACAAGGAGTGATTCTATATGTTAGGCAGGGACAGAAGCCTATAAAGGAAGCCCTGTGATAAGATATTTCAGTCTCTTTCCATGGGAGAGGCTCGGCTTTAATCCGTTGAATTAAAGTCTGAATTGAATTCACAAGTTCCGGTATCTGTGCAATTATTTGACTAATTGTTTTTCCACAACAATATCTAACCCTGGTGCTCCACTGTGTTCTAAATATCCTACCCTGGTGATCCAATGTGTTCTAAATATCCAACCCTGGTGATCCACTGTGTTCTAAATATCCAACCTTGGTGCTCCACTGTGTCTGATTTCGGCGTTGATAACTAAGTCTTCAAGATCGCAGGAGTTGTAATAATTTTTGGGATAATTTTTTGTCTCTTCAAATGCTCATAGATTCAGTTTGTATTGACTGATATGTGAGTGCAATACAAACTTGAACTTGAACACTTAATCTGTGACCACATTGTTGACACGGTGAAATGCCTTCATCAACAACTATGGCAAACATTCAAACAGGTACGTGTGATCAAACACACATCCTTAAACATTCAAACATCACTACCTGAGGTTATAACCAGGATCAAAACAGGAAGCAGCAACACGGGTCTGTTAATTAACTCATACATCTTCCAAGAATAACAATTCTGTCACCACTTTGTGAAAAACGTAACAATTTTTTTTATGAGCACAGCATTTCATGTCACTAAACACCTGTCAACAAGAAACACTTTTATTCTTCTTATCCCTGTACACACAGGTTTTTGTCAACGATTTAGGATCTTCATTTGAGACAGTTTGCTACATCAGAAAAATAATCCTGCAGCAACAGGAAATGTGAATTATTATATGGATTATAATTAATGGAAATGTTTTGTAGGGGTTGATATATTTTTCGTTAGGGCAAATCTAGACTGAAATATTAAAGTGGAAATTTCAAACTTTAGAAGCCTTTTTAAACCTCATGTACTACAGCTGGGCAGGAAAATTATCAGCAACAAAAGAGTGATCAAATTAAGATTCTACATCTGTATGGGAGGAAATGTCACGTCCAGGCCTGGTTTAGCAGACTGGTGTTGGTTGAGTTTGTCTTTTATTTAGGACGGTTTTGTGTTCTAGGTTTTGTATTTCTATGTTGGGGAAATGGTTCCCAATTAGAGGCAGCTGATTGTCGTTACCTGTAATTGGGAACCATATATATATTTGTGGTTTTCACTGGGGTTTTGTGGGTCATTGTTTGTAGTAATATGTTTAGTGGTGTGTCTTTAGTTGTTTATTGTTTTGCCAGTTACGTAAAATAAAGTATGTATACTGGATGCCTCGCTGCGTCTTGGTCCGTCACTCAGGAAGATCGTGACAGAATGACCCACACTATAAGGACCAAGCAGCAAGAGAACCGGGAGTCCTGGACCTGGGAGGAAATACTGGATGGAAAGGGACCCTGGAGCCAGCCTGGGGAGTATCGCCGTCCAAAGGAGGAGTTGGAAGCAGCGAATGCTGAGCGGTGATATTATGAGTAGAAGTATGGTGTATGGACACCCGATCGGGAGAAATATGCTGGAACACGCCTGGCGAGGAAGCCCGAGAGGCAGCCCCCCAAAGAATTTGGGGGGGGGGGGCACACGGGGAGTTTGGCTGGTGCAGTTTGGAGACCTGAGCCAACTCCTTGCGCTTTCCGGAGGGAGCGTCGCACTGGTAAGACACCGTGTTATGCTGTGAAGCGCACAGCCCGGTGCGCGACTTGCCAGCTCCTCACATCTGTCGTGCTAGGGGGAGTTGGCAGCCAGGAAAGAGGGTGTTGGCTCAGTGCTCCTGGTCTCCGGTGCGCCTCTTCGGGCCAGGATATCCTGCGCCGGCTCTGCGTGCGGTGTCTCCGGTTCGTGCCCACAGCCCGGTGCGTGACATTCCAGCTCCCCTCATCTGTGAGGCTAGGGTGAGTGTGCAGCCTGGTAGGATGGTGCCGGCTCTGCGATCCAGGTCTTCTGTGCGCGCCGTGGGTCCAGCACGTCCTGTCCCGGTTCCACGCACCAGGATCCCTGTGCGCGTCGTGGGCCCAGCACGTCCTGTCCCTGTTCCACGCACCAGGATCCCTGTGCACGTCGTGGGTCCAGCACGTCCTGTCCCTGTTTCACGCTCCAGGATCCCAGTGCGCATCGTGAGCCCAGTACGGCCCATTCCTGCCCCCCGCAGCAGAGTCCCAGTGCGCTTCATGAGTCCAGCACGGCCCGTTCCTGCTCCCCGCAGCAGAGTCCCAGTGCGCATCGTGAGTCCAGCACAGCTTGTCCCTGCTTCACGCATCAGGTCCCATGTGAGCATCGAGAGCTTGGTACGAACTGTTCCGGCTTCTAGCCTCGGGCCTCCGGTGCGTGCTCTCGGGTCAGCACGGCCGGCACCGGAGCCGCCACCTAGGACAAAGAGACCCACCCGAGGACCCCCCCCCCCCATGGACTTTTTGGCGCGGTCAGAGTCCGTGCCTTTGGGAGGGGGGGTAATGTCACGTCCAGGCCTGGTTTAGCAGGCTGGTGTTGAGTTTGTCTTTTGTTTAGGAGGGTTTTGTGTTCTAGGTTTTGTATTTATATGTTGGGGAAATGGTTCCCAATTAGAGGCAGCTGATTGTCGTTACCTCTAATTGGGAACCATATATATATTTGTGGTTTTCCATAATAAAGCGCTGCTCTGCCTTCTTAACAACACTATCAAGAAGGCAGGTCCTACAGGCCCTTGTTTTGCAGCACCTGGACTACTGTTCAGTCGTGTGGTCAGGAAAATTACAATTGGCTCAGAACAGGTCAGCACGGCTGGCCCTTAAATGTACACAGAGAGCTAACATTAATAACATGCATGTCAATCTCTCCTTGCTCAAAGAGGAGGAGAGATTGACTTCACCACTACTTGTTTTGTAAGAAGTGTTGACATGCTGAATGCACCGAGGTGTCTGTTGAAACTACTAGCACACAGCTCGGACACCCATGCATACCCTACAAGACATGCCACAAGAAGTCTCTTCACAGTCCCCAAGTCCAGAACAGACTATGGAAGGCGCACAGTACTACATTGAGCCATGGATACATGGAACTCTATTCCACATCAGGTAACTGATGCAGGCAGTAGAATCAGATTTAAAAAACAGATACAAATAAACCTTATGGAACAGCAGGGACTGTGAAGAGACACAGACACATGATAAGACACACCCTACACACATGTACACATGGATTTTGTATTGTAGATATGCGATAGTATAGTAGTGGCCTGAGGGAACACACTAAGTTGTGAAAAGTGTTATGAAATGTAATGTCATGTAATATTTTAAATTGTATATAACTGCCTTAATGTTTCTGGACCGCAGCAAGATTAGCTGCTGCCTTGGCAGGAACTAATGGGGATCCATAATAAACCCCAGGAAGAGTAGCTGCCGCCTTGGCAGGAACTAATGGGGATCCATAATAAACCCCAGGAAGAAAAGCTGCTCCCCATGAGCTATACATTCATGTACATACTACCTCAATTGGCCCGACCAACCAGTGCCCCCGCACATTGGCTAACCGGGCTATCTGCATTGTGTCCCGCCACCCACCAACCCCTCTTTTACGCTATTGCTACTCTCTGTTCATCATATATGCATAGTCACTTTAACCATATCTACAGTCATGGCCAAAAGTTGAGACTGACACAAATATTAATTTCCACAAAGTTTGCTGCTTCAGTGTCTTTAGATATTTTTGTCAGATGTTACTATGGAATACTGAAGTATAATTACAAGCATTTCATAAGTGTCAAAGGCTTTTATTGACAATTACATGAGGTTGATGCAAAGAGTCAATATTTGCAGTGTTGACCCTTCTTTTTCAAGACCTCTGCAATCCGCCCTAGCATGCTGTCAATCAACTTCTGGGCCACATCCGGACTGATGGCAGCCAATTCTTGCATAATCAATGCTAGGAGTTTGTCCGAACTTCTGGGGTTTTGTTTGTCCACCTGCCTCTTGAGGATTGACCACAAATTCTCAATGGGATTAAGGTCTGGGGAGTTTCCTGGCCATGGACCCAAAATATTGATGTTTTGTTCCCTGAGCCACTTAGTTATCACTTTTGTCTTATGGCAAGGTGCGCCATCATGCTGGAAAAGGCATTGTTCGTCACCAAACTGTTCCTGGATGGTTGGGAGAAGTTGCTCTCGGAGGATGTGTTGGTACCATTCTTTATTCATGGCTGTGTTCTTAAGCAAATTGTGAGTGAGCCCACTCCCTTGGCTGAGAAGCAACCCCACACATGAATTGTCTCAGGATGCTTTTCTGTTGGCATGACACAGGACTGATGGTAGCGCTCACCTTGTCTTCTCCGGACAAGCTTTTTTCCGGATGCCCCAAACAATCGGAAAGGGGATTCATCAGAGAAAATGACTTTACCCCAGTCCTCAGCAGTCCAATCCCTGTACCTTTTGCAGAATATCAGTCTGTCCCTAATGTTTTTTCTGGAGAGAAGTGGCTTCTTTGCTGCCCTTCTTGACACCAGGCCATCCTCCAAAAGTCTTCGCCTCACTGTGCGTGCAGATGCACTCACACCTGCCGTCTGCCATTTCTGAGCAAGCTCTGTACTGGTGGTGCCCCGATCCCGCAGCTGAATCAACTTTAGGAGACGTCCTGGCGCTTGCTGGACTTTCTTGGGCTCCTTGAAGCCTTCTTCACAACAATTAAACTGCTCTCCTTGATGTTCTTGATGATCTGATAAATGGTTGATTTAGGTGCAATCTTACTGGGAGCAATATCCTTGCCTGTGATGCCCTTTTGTGCAAAGCAATGATGACGGCACGTGTTTCCTTGCAGGTAACCATGTTTGACAGAGGAAGAACAATGATTCCAAGCACCACCCTCCTTTTGAAGCTTCCAGTCTGTTAATCAGCATGACAGAGTGTCAAGGGTCTCAGTGTAGCAGGTAAAGCGGAGTCAGGCGCAGGACAACAGAGCTGAGTAGTCATGTAACTTTACTCAAACAACTACAAGTTTCAAGTAGTTACAAATATACACGCCCACATAATCAGACCATCTTAACAAAATAACAAACACGCACAAAACCAAGGGGGAAACAGAGGGTTAAATAAGGAACATGTAATTATGGGAATAGAAACCAGGTGTGTATAATGAAGACAAAACTAACGGAAAATGAAAAATGGTTCGGCGGTGGCTAGAAGGTCGGTGACGTCGACCGCCGAACGCCGCCCGAACAAGGAGAGGGACCGACTTCGGCGGAAGTTGTGACAGTACCTCCCCTTAACACGCGGCTCCAGCAGCGCGCCGACACCGGCCTCGGGGACGACCCAGAGGACGAGGTGCAGGGCGATCCGGACGGAGACGGTGAAACTCCTTTATCAACGAAGACCCCTAGCCCTCAATGTCCAGAGGGGGCGGAGGAACATCCCGCACCTCAGTCTCCTGGAGTGGACCAGCCACCACTGGCCTGAGGAGAGACACATGGAATGAGGGGTTAATACGGTAATCTGGGGGGAGCTTCACGGCCTGTTGCAGGTGCACATGGGCAGCCTCCCAGGTCTCCTGCGAGCGTCTAAACCATTCATCCACCGCAGGAGCCTCGATCTGGCTCTGATGCCACAGTGCCAGAACCGGCTAATAACCTAGTACGCATTGGAAAGGAGAGAGGTTAGTGGAGGAGTGGCGGTGTGAGTTTTGGGCCATCTCTGCCCAGGAGATGAAAGCCCCCCAATCCCCCTGCCGGTCCTGGCAATATGACCGCAGAAACCTACCCACATCCTGGTTAACTCTCTCCACCTGCCCGTTACTCTCAGGGTGACAACCTGAGGTGAGGCTGACCGAGACCCCCAGACGTTCCATGAACGCCTTTCAGACCCTGGACGTAAACTGGGGACCCCGATCAGAGGCACCCCGTAGTGCCGGAAGACGTGGGTGAACAGAGCCTCCGCAGTCTGTAGGGCCGTAGGGAGACCGGGCAAAGAAAGGAGATGGCAGGACATAGAAAACCGATCCACAACGACCAGGATCGTGGTGTTTCCCTGTGACGGAGGAAGATCCGTCAAGAAGTCCACCGACAGGTGCGACCACGGCCGTTGTGGAACGGGTAGAGGTTGTAACTTCCCTCTGGGCAGGTGCCTAGGAGCCTTGCACTGGGCGCACACCGAGCAAGAGGAAACATAAACCCTCACGTCCTTGGCCAAGGTGGACCATCGCACTGTCTGAACGATGCCAGGATGACCAGAGGAGGGTGACGTGTGGGCCCAATAGATTTTGACAAATCCAAAACATGAAACTGTTGATTTTGTAATAAACTGTCACTTTAAGCAAGTCAGACCAGACCAGACTGCAGTGTACTTTCCAGGCTGATTGAGGCAGTCCTTGGTGTGTATGATGATGTACTGTATCCTGTTATCTCTCCATTGGGCCACCTGGACTTGCTGGTGTACGTGGTCAACCTGGAGCCAGAGGTAAAGTCTTACATATTCAATATGTTCTTTACATCCCAAAAATATAAGGGGGTAGCAACACACGTACACGTGGATTTTATATTGTAGATATGTCTTAGTAGAGCAGTGGCCTGAGGGAACTCACTGAATGTGTTGTAAATAGCGTTGTGAAATGTAATGTTATGTAAAATGTTAAATTGCCTTAATGTCGCTGGACCCCAGGAAGATTAGCTGCTGCCTTGGCAGGAACTAATGAGTATCCATAATAAACCCCAGGAAGATTAGCTGCTGTCTTGGCAGGAACTAATGGGGATCCATAATAAACCCCATGAAGATTAGCTGCTGCATTGGCAGGAACTAATGAGGATCTAAAGTAAACCCCAGGAAGAGTAGCTGCTGCCTTGGCAGGTTCTAATGGGGATTCAAAATATACACAAATACCCTTCAAAACAATGTAGACCCCTACCCTAGTGTTGCTTTCACCTTTTGTATTTTTTTGGAAGACAAAGAACTCTGAATGACCTCAATTAGATAACCACACCAATTCCTAGAAAGAGGGTTTGTCTGTACCAGTTACCAAAATAAACATATTGAAAGGGTCTGGGGTATAATGAATTATTAGTGGTTCACAGCAGAGCTGTAAAACCTATTGTTGTAAATACAAAATCCTTGACATTTTTTTCTAATTTGTATTTAGGTGTCTTTCCTCACGCTAAACACTTTTGCCTCAATTACCCATAAGGTCTATCAGGATAGATTTTCCTCCAACTTGGACATTTGGGAAAACCTTTAAAAAATGTATTCTCATGAACCATAAGTCCATTGTCAAGGTCACCGGCGTTCTGGGCGTCACTGCACTGGATTCATCACCACCAACCCCGGACTGTCTTGTCTCATTACGCACACTTGGTTTCCATTCCCCTGATTAGTAATTGTATATATGTGCCCTCTGTTCACCATTGTCTTGGTTGACTATTGTTCCATGTCTGCTGGTCTTGTGAGTACCTGTGCGCTGTTGTTTTGGCTTTAATGCTGCGTGTATTGTGCACTTGTTATTACGGGTCTCGTCCAGTGTATTTATTAGAGGTTTACACCTCACTCTTTTGTTTGGGTTATATCCTTGTGTTATGTGTAAAATATATATATATATATATATATACACACTTGTTTGTTTTGGGCTTCTTCCTTATCGTTTTCATGATGTACTTTATTTTGGGTGGAGAAATAAAACCTTTTTGGGTAAGGAAGTGAATTTCAGAGAGCATTATGTTATGTACTTGAATGCAACATTCCAGACCCCGTATCTTAATTTGTAGTGTATTCAAGGTTTAAAAAAGCTTACATTTGAAATTATCCCTTAAAAAAATGTCAGACTTGATTTGGCAGAACAAAGAAATGATCAATCTGTGCAAATAATGACCATTAATTATAATCCACATAACATTTCCTAGTTCCTGTTCCTGCAGGATTATATTCCTGGTCTGAAACTGTCTCAAACTAAGATTATATTGTACTTAAAGTATCCGTTTAACACAAATTATGCAATATTCGTAGTGTCGGCATTTGTGAAATATAAAAAAACTACTTTTGTTTCCCCTTTTAATGTTACACTGACTGCATTAATACCTGGTTTCTCTTCAGCCATAAACTATGACTTCACCAGAAGAGTTGACAAGTACTTTGTGTCACACAAGAGACCGGGTTCTTTTGACGATGCTGTTCAGTTCTGTACCAAGAGGGGCTTGGTTTTGGCTTTGCTGAAGAACGAGGGGGAAAACACTGCTCTCACTCAGGTCTTTGATGGGGCTTTCAAGAATGCGTGGCTCAATATTGACAACAGCAAAGAGGGAAAGTTTCAGGTAGATTTTAAAGGCCATCCCCTCACCTTTTCCAAATGGGTAGATGGGGAACCAAAAGTGCCTAGTGGGGATAGAGGCTGTACAATGTTGACAGTCAGGTGCATGGCAGGTGACCTATGACTGCTCCTTCAATGCCTATATCGTGTGTGAAATATGAAATAAGTCTTAAAAAATAAATAAAAATAACAACATTCAACCTTGTCACAACTTCCGCCGAAGTTGGTCCCTCTTCTTGTTCGGGCGGCGTTCTGCGGTCGAGGTCACCGACCTTCTAATCATCACCAATCCTTTTTTCTTTTATACATTGGTCTTGTCTTCCATCACACCATGTTTCCCCATGTCCTTGTCCGTAATGGTTTATTGTAAGTGCATGTGCACGTGTGTTCTAGTGCGCGTCGGGTTTTGTACCCAATTTTGTTCTTGTTACATTTTGTTTATTAAACTGCTCCGGCTATTACCAAGTTCTGCTCTCCTGCGTCTGACTTCCCTGCCACCGATTACGCATCCCTTACAGAATAACGGACCTAAACGATGGAGTCAGCAGGAGCAGGTACCCCGGGAATAGGGGTGGAGGAACGAGTCCAGGAGCACGCAGCAAAGCGCCAACATCTTGGCACCGCCATGGACCATGTTGTCCAGACAATGGACCGCTGGGAGAGACAGGGACTTCTTCCAGCGCTTCCACCAGCACAACCAGGGTCTCCTCTGAGCGCCCCTCTCCCTCCTGGTCCCAGTGGGATTTGGCTCTCCTAGCCCCAAGGAGTACGATGGGAAGGCGGCGAACTGCCAGGGTTACTTTTACAACTGGACTTATACCTGGCCACCGTCCACCCGGCTCCGTTGGGCCGTGAGAGGGTATCCGCCCTCGTCTTGTGCCTCACCGGGAAAGCCCTGGAGTGGGCCAACGCCGTGTGGAATAGAGGGAGATGCGGCGTTGGACCCGTTTGAGGAGTTCATCCGCTGTTTCTGGGCAGTCTTTGACCACCCACCCGAGGGTAGAGCAGCGGGTGAGTGAATCTTCTATCTGAGGCAAGAGACGAGGAGCGCCCAGGAGTTTGCCCTGGAGTTTAGGACCCTGGCTGCCTGCGCGGGATGGAATGACAGGGCCCTGATCGACCATTACCACTGCAGTCAGAGACACCACCCTCACGTTCGACCAGCTGGTGGCCCTCTCCATCCGGCTGGACAACCTGCTGGTTACCTGCGGACGTTCAGATCGGGGTCTGGTGGTTCCATCCCCCCGTACTCCCTCTCCGATACCTATGGAGCTAGGAGGGGCGGTGCGCAGGGAGACCGGAGGGGGTTCCATCTCATGCACCATCTGTGGCCGCAGAGGTCACACTGCCGGTCGGTGCCGGGTTGGTTCCTCTGGGGATCGAGGCAGCAGGCAGGGGCTCTGGCATCACCTCAGGTGAGCTGGCACCATTCTCACCCAGAGCCCTCTGTGTCACTGTCACCCACTTTTTCTGACTTTTCCCCGCATTCCCAGCATAAGGCGCTCGTCGATTCAGGTGCGGCTCGGAATTGTATAGATAGATCGTTCGCTCATAGTTTAGGGATCCCCATTGTTCCTGTGGATGTGCCCTTCCCCGATCACGCCTTAGATAGTCGACCATTAGGGTCAGGTTTGATCAGGGAGGCCACCGCTCCTCTGGGCATGGTGACGCAGGGGAGGCATAAGGAGAGAATTAGTCTCTTCCTTATTGACTCTCCTCCGTTTCCCGTAGTGCTAGGCCTACCCTGGTTGGTTTGTCGTAATCCCACTGTTTCTTGGCCACAGAGGGCTCTCACGGGGTGGTCGTGGGAGTGCTCGGGGAGGTGTTTAGGGGTTTTTGTTAGTGCTACTATGGTGGAAAGTTCAGACCAGGTCTCCACCGTGCGCATTTCCCCTGAATATGCTGATTTGGCTCTCGCCTTCTCTAAAAAGAAGGCGACTCAATTACCACCCCATCGACAGGGTGATTGTGCGATAAATCTCCTGGCAGATGCGGCACTTCCCAGGAGTCACGTGTATCCCCTCACAGGCGGAGACGGAGGCTATGGAAACATATGTCTCCGAATCCCTGCGTCAGGGGTACATATGGTCCTCCACTTCACCCGTCTCTCCTCGAGTTCCTTTTTTGTGAAGATGGAGGGAGGTCTGTGCCCGTGTATTGACTATCGGGGTCTGAACCTCAAGGGTGGAGATGGAGAGTGACTGCATTTCAGCCGTGCCTAATTGGCCGACTCCAACCACGGTAAAGGAGGTGCAGCGGTTTTTAGAGTTTGCCAACTACTACCAGAGGTTTATCTGAGGTTTTGGTCAAGTAGCGGCTCCCATTACCTCACTGCTGAAGGGGGGCCCGGTACGTTTGCAGTGGTCGGCTGAGGCAGACAGGGCTTTTAGTCACCTGAGGGCTCTGTTTACCTCGGCTCCCGTGCTGGCCCATCCAGATCCCTCTTTGGCCTTCATAGTGGAGGTGGATGCGTCTGAGGCTGGGATAGGAGCTGTGCTCTCTCAGCGCTCGGGTACGCCACCAAAGCTCCGCCCCTGTGCCTTCTTTTCGAAGAAGCTCAGTTCGGCCGAGCGAAACTATGACATGGGGGACCGGGAGCTGTTGGCTGTCATCAAGGCCTTGAAGGCGTGGAGACATTGGCTTGAGGGGGCTAAACACCCTTTTCTCATCTGGACTGACCACTGCAATCTGAGGTACATCCGGGCAGCGAGGAGACTGAACCCTCGTCAGGCAAGGTGGGCCACCCGTTTTGTGTTTACCCTTTCATACAGACCAGGCTCCCAGAATGTGAAAGCAGACGCATTGTCCCGGCTGTATAACACAGAGGAGCAGCCCATGGATTCCACTCCCATACTCCCCGTCTCCTGCCTGGTGGCGCCGGTAGTGTGGGAGCTGGACACGGACATAGAGCAGGTGCTACGTGCAGAGCCCGCTCCCATCCAGTGTCCCGCTGGGCGTCTGTACGTTCCGTCTGCTGTTCGTGACCGGTTGATCTATTGGGCCCCCATGACCTCTGGTCATCCTGGGATCGGTCGGACAGTGCGCTGTTTGAGCGGGAGGTACTGGTTGCCTACCTTGGCTAAGGACGTGAGGGTTTATGTTTCCTCCTGCTCGGTGTGCGCCCAGTGTAAGGCTCTTAGGCACCTGCCCAGAGGTAAGCTACACCCCTTACCCGTTCCACAGCGGCCTTGGTCGCACCTGTCCGTGGATTTTCTGACTGATCTTCCACTCTCACAGGATAACACCACGATCCTGGTCATTGTGGATCGTTTCTCCAAGTCCTGTCATCTCCTCCCTCTGCCCGGTCTCCCTACAGACTGCTGAGGCCTTGTTAACACACGTCTTCCGGAGGATATAGTGTCTGATTGGGGTCCCCAGTTCACATCTAGAGTCTGGAAGGCGTTCCTGGAGCGTCTGGGGGTCTCGATCAGCCTTACTTCAGGTTTTCACCCCGAGAGTAATGGGCAGGTGGAGAGAGTTAACCAGGATGTGGGCAGGTTTCTGCTGTCCTATTGCCAGGACGGGCCGGGGGAGTGGGCGGCATTCGTGCCCTGGGCCGAGATGGCACAGAACTTGCTTCGCCACTCCTCCACTAACCTCTCTCCTTTCCAGTGTGTACTAGGGTACCAGCCGGTCCTGGCTCCTTGGCATCAGGGTCAGACTGAGGTTCCTGTGGTGGACGACTGGTTCAGGCGCGCAAAGGAGACATGGGAGTCTGTCCGTGTTCACCTTCAGCAGGCGGTTAAGCACCAAAAGGAGAACCCAGATCGCCACTGCAGTGAGACCCCGGTGTTTGCACCGGGGGACCGGGTCTGGCTCTCGACCCGAAACCTGCCCCTCTTCCTGCCCTGCCGGAAGCTGGGTCCTCAGTTTGTAGGGACATTTAAAGTCCTGAGGAGAGTGAACAAGGTTTGTTATAGGTTACAGCTTCCACCCGATTACCGTATTAACCCTTCGCTCCATGTGTCTCTCCTCAGGCTGGTGGTGGCTGGTCCGCTCCAGGAGTCTGAGGTGCGGGAGGTTCCTCCGCCCCCTCTGGACATTGGGGATTCGAGGCATCGGATTCGAGGCATCCATACTGGATTTGAGGCATCGGGCAAGGGGCCTTCAGTATCTTGTGGAGTGGGAGGTGTACGGTCCGGAGGAGAGGTGCTGTGTTCCGGTCAAGGACGTATTAGATCCTTCAATGCTGCAGGAGTTCCACCGTCTTCGTCTGGATCGCCCTGCGCCTCGCCATCCGGGTCTTCCCCGAGGCTGATGTCGACGCGCTTCTGGAGCCGCGCGTCAAGGGAGGGGGGGGGTATTGTCACAACTTTCGCCGAAGTTGGTCCCTCTTCTTGTTCGGGCGACGTTCGGCGGGCGACGTTGCCGACCTTCTAGCCATCGCCAATCCTTTTTTATTTTATCCATTGGTTTTGTCTTGTTTTCCATCACACCTGGTTCCAATTCCCTCAAATACATGTTGTGTATTTAACCCTCTGGTTTTCCCATGTCCGTAATTGTTTATTGTATGTGCATGTGCACGTGTGTTTTGGTGCGCATCAGGTTTTGTACCCAATTTTGTTCTTGTTGCATTTTATGCTGTGGGTTTTGTTTATTAAACTGCTCCGGCTATTACCAAGTTCTGCTCTCCTGCATCTGACTTCCCTGCCACCAATTACGCACCCCTTACAAACCTAGTCTGTTCATTATTATTTATGTCCAGTTACAATCTCAGACCATTCCTTCTCTCCAATAAGGTTATAATGGGAGAGTTAGTCCTTCTATCCAATAAGGCAATAATGGGAGAGTTAGTCCTTCTCTCCAATAAGGCAATAATGGGAGAGTTAGTCCTTCTCTCCAATAAGGTTATAATGGGAGAGTTAGTCCTTCTATCCAATAAGGTTATAATGGGAGAGTTAGTCCTTCTCTCCATAAGGTTATAATGGGAGAGTTAGTCCTTCTATCCAATAAGGTTATAATGGGAGAGTTAGTCCTTCTCTCCATAAGGTTATAATGGGAGAGTTAGACCTTCTATCCAATAAGGTTATAATTGGGTGAGTTAGTCCTTCTCTCCAATAAGGTTATAATGGGAGAGTTAGTCCTTCTATCCAATAAGGTTATAATGGGAGAGTTAGTCCTTCTCTCCAATAAGGTTATAATGGGAGAGTTAGACCTTCTATCCAATAAGGTTATAATTGGGTGAGTTAGTCCTTCTATCCAATAATGTTATAATGGGAGAGTTAGTCCTTCTATCCAATAAGGTTGTAATGGGAGGGTTAGTCCTTCTCTCCAATAAGGTTATAATGGGAGAGTTAGTCCTTCTCTCCAAATAAAGCAATAATGGGAGAGTAAGTCCAGATTAATTAAGAACCCACATCATATTCAACATTGACACTGTCGGTGCTTCTCAAATGGTACCCTATTGACTACTTCTGTTCAGGGCCCATAGGTCTCTCGTCAAATATAATGCACTGTATAAGGATACTTAGGGCTCCATTTGGGGCGCAGACTGTGTTCGTTTCCAACCCTGACTGAGGTCTCTCGTTAAAAACAAACCTGGCTCACTGACCCTACATTACAGACCTAGAGGTAGAGAGAGAGGTTGTGTGTGCGTGTGTGTGTGTATACACTTACTATACATGTGTTGAGCTGGGGGCTGTAGGGGGTGTAGGGGTATAGGGCGGGTAGGGGGTATAGGGCTGTAGGGGTTGTAGGGGGTGTAGGGCTGTATGTCTGTAGGGACTGTAGTGGTGTAGGGGCTGTGGGGGGTATAGAGTTGTAGGGGCTGTAGGGGGTATAGGGCTGTAGGGGCTGTAGGGACTGTAGTGATGTAGGGGCTGTCGGGGGTGTAGGGCTGTAGGGGCTGTAGGGGCTGTAGTGGTGTAGGGGCTGTGGGGGGTATAGGGCTGTAGGGCCTGTAGGGCTGTAGGGGCTGTAGGGCTGTAGGGACTGTAGTGGTGTAGGGGCTGTGAGGGTGTAGGGACTTTATGGGTGTGTACATAGATATGTTTACTATTGAGGGAGTTCTAATCCAATGCTGCACGTGTGGTTGTTGAGCGCAATAGACTTGACATTAAGACATGCAAGAGCTTGGCTTTAATAGGGCTGGAATCTAGCTGTACAGTGAGTGTAATGAAAAGCCAGGTAATTGTTTTGAAAGGGTAACATTATTATGGAAAAATAACAAATAAACACACACACACACACACAGAAGCAAGAAACATCCGTCCCATCCGCCACCACCGCATAACGCAAGGTAGAAGCCCTGGTTTCAATTAAGTTGTATTCTGTCCAATCCCCCACCATTGCAAAGAAAAAAAATCATGCCACCTTTTTCTATTTATCACTACTTTATTCGAGAGAGAGACTGTAGGGAGAGAGAGCGAGAGAGAGAATCCCCATATTACTCAGAGGAGATGTTCCCCACCCTCGAGGAAGAGACGTGCCATTTCCAGGCCCAGGGAAATGTGCTCATCTGTGGGGACACAAATGCGCGCACAGGAACACTACCTGATCTAACGACCACACGAGGGGACAGCTTTATTACAGGCCATACTGTTTCTAATCTCCCCCATAGAAACAACAGTGACAGCACCGTCCAACAAAAACGGAAGGGATCTGTTGCAGCTCTGTAGAAGCCTGGGTCTGTACTTTGTCAATGGTAGGTTATGGGGGGACTCTTTGGGGAGATTCACCTGTTGCTCACCTCTTGGCCACAGTACAGTAGACTATATGATTACAGACATTGACCCTTTCTCTCTCAGCTCATTCACTGTCAAGCCACTAACACCTCTGTCTGATCACAGCCAAATTACGTTGTTCCTCAAAAGAACAGACATGGAAACAACCACACATTCACAGCCCAGTAAGCTGTACAACATCAGAAATTCATACAGATGGGCCCAAAACAGCACAGAAGAATACCAGAAAGCAACCTGTAATCAAAATATCCAAACACTCTTAGATAACTTTCTGGATACCACATTCACTCACAGTAAAGAAGGCATCAATCTAGCAGTTAAACACATAAACTATATATTCAGGCAAGCGGCAAAAGAAGCACAATTGAAATTGATAAAAACAAAACAAAAAAGACCACAGATGACAAGTGGTTTGATGCAGATTGTAAAATTATAAGGAAAAGACTTAGAACACTATCAAACCAAAAGCACAGAGACCCAAATAATGGTGAATTACGCCTTCATTACTGTGAAACTTTAAAACTCTATAAATGTACACTCAGAACCAAAAAAGCACAGTACAACAGCAAGCAGCTGACACTAATTGAGGAGTCCATAAACACAAACAACTTCTGGCAAAATTGGAAAAAACTAAAAATCGAAACAAGAGGAATTAGCGATACAAAATGGTGACATATGGACAACCCATTTTAAAACACTCTACAACACCGTTCAAATTGACAAAAACGCAGAACAACGCCAAATTCATGAGAAGTTAAATAGATTAGAAAAAGGCTATAAAGGACAATCAAAATCCATTGGACTCCCCAATTACTGACCAGGAGCTCTATAAGAAACTTCAGGCCCTCAAATATAGAAAATCATGCGGACCTGATGGCATCCTAAATGAGATGCTCAAACTCACTAGTGCAAAATTTCAATCGGCTATATTAAAACTGTTTAATTTGATCCTGAGTGTAGGTTATTTCCCTGACATCTGGAATCAAGGACTCATAACCCCAATCTTTAAGAACGGAGACAAATTTGACCCTAACAATTACAGAGGCATTTGTGTGAACAGTAACCTGGGGAAGGTTTTCTGTAGTATTATAAATGTAAGAGTTCTAAACTTCCTTAATAAGCACAATGTCTTGAGTAAAAGCCAAATTGGATTTATACCAAAACATCATACGACCGATCATATTTACACCCTACACACCCTGATAGATAAACATGTCCACCAAAATAATACCAAAATATATGCTTGCTTTATCGACTTCCAAAAGCATTTGATTCTATTTGGCATACAGGACTGTTCTACAAAGTTATTGAAAGTGGTGTAGGGGGTAAAATATATGACATAATTAAATCAATGTATACTGGCAATACGTGCGCCATTAAAATTGGCAAGAAAAGAACAGAATTCTTTACCCAGGGGCGGGGCCTTCGCCAGGGTTGCAATCTGAGCCCTGCACTCTTCAATATTTACATCAACGAATTGGCCACTATTCTAGAAGAATCCTCTGCCCCTGGTGTTAGTCTCCACAATTCAGAGGTTAAATGCCTACTCTTGCAGATGACCTATGCCTGCTGTCACCCACACCACATGGCCTACAGCAGAGCCTGGACCTGTTAGAGCAGTACTGCCAGACCTGGGCCCTGGCAGTAAACCCCAAAAAGACTAAAATAATGATTTTTCAGAGAAGATCCAGATCTCAGGAATTAGACCAAAGTTCTCAATTGGTACAAAATATATAGAGTACTGCACACACTACAACTACTTAGGTTTAAAAGTAAGCTCAACTGGACACCTTAATGAGGCAGTGAATGAACTGAGAGAGAAAGCACGCAGGGCATTCTACGCCATTAAAAACAAATTCAAATTGAAATACCTATTAAAATTTGGCTAAAACTTATTGAATGTGTCATTGAACCAATTGCACTTTATGGCAGCGAGGTGTGGGGTCCACTTGCAAAACAAGATTTCACCCAATGGGACAAACACCCCATTGAAACCCTGCATGCAGAGTTCTGTAAGATTCTCCTACATGTCCAGAGGAAAACTACAAACAATGCATGCAGGGCAGAATTAGGCCAATATCCACTAATAATAAAAACTCAAAAAAGAGCAATTAAGTTTTGGAAACATCTAAAATACAGTGACCCCCTCTCATATCATTACCAAGCCCTGCAATGCCAAGAGCTGAGCAAAGAAATAGAGTCCCCTCATCCAGCTGGTCCTGGGGCTGAGTTCACAAACCTGTTCTACTAACACACTGAAGCCTCAGGACCAGAATATACAATCAATCAGAATAAAACAAATTACATCACAATCAAAACAAAACTACATTACTCATTGGGAAACACAAGCACAAGCACAAAGCAAAATGCAGTGCTATCTGGCCCTAAATCGACAGTACACCGTGGCAAACTATTTGACCATGGTTACTGATCAAAACCTTAGAAAAACCTTGACAAAGTACAGGCTCAGTGAGCACAGCCTTGCCATTGAGAAGGGTCGACACAGGAAAACCTGGCTCCCTGTAGAGGAAAGGCTGTGCAACCACTGCACCACAGCAGAACCTGAGACAGAGCTGCATTTCCTGACAAAATGTCAAAAATATAAAACAATTAGAGAGTGTCATTTCCCCAAATTTGAAACCCATATTCAAGGTTTCAAAGACCTCCCTGATGAGAGTAAGCTACCCATCCTGTTGGGGGAGGAAGCAGAAAGCTGTGGGTTGGCAGCGCACTACATTGCTGCCTGCCATAAGATGAGGGACAGTGTCTGACAGACCAATCAACCTGCACATGTCTTCTACTATATGCTTATTGTTGTTGTTCAATGTGGTTATTGTTGTTACTGTTGTCCTGTTGACAATTTTGATTATTAATTATGTTCATATTATAAATATCAAATGTAAGCTTTGGCCAATAAAGCAAATTGAATTGAATTGAATTGAATTGAGAGAGACTGTTGGGAGAGAGAGGGACTTTAGGGAGAGAGAGGGAGAGAGAGAGAGAGAGAGAGAGAGAGGGACTTTATGGAGAGAGATGGAGAGAGAGGAAGAGAGAGAGAGAGAGACTGTAGGAAGGGAGAGAGAAAGAGAGAGAGAGAGAGAGAGAGCGAGAGACTAGGGAGAGAGAGAGAGGGACTTTAGGGAGAGAGAGAGAGAGACTCTAGGGAGACAGAGAGGCTTTAGGGAGAGAGGGAGAGAGAGAGAGAGGCTTTAGGGAGACAGAGAGAGAGAGAAAGAGAGAGAGAGAGACAGTGACATGCCCTCCCACAAGACAAACTCCACCAGCACCGCCCTCACCCCTACTATCCCCACTCAAAAAAGGTACATCCAGAATCTCTCTCCCCACCATAGTGGAGGACACGCCCCAGGAGGAGAGCGACCCCCTCAGTGCAGAGCAGGCTCAGGCCCTCCTCACCACCATGGCTGCCATGAGGGATGAGTTCACCAAACTGGAGGGGGAGGTGGTCCTGCTCAGGTAGAGCGTGAGCAAACAGCAACCAGACAACCACACCTTAGAGGAGCTCCTAAACAAGGTGCGGACAGAGCAGGACAGCAGCCTTGCAACACAGCTGAAAGAGGTTCAGCAAGAGAGAGACGGACTCAAGAGAGAGCTGGCTGATCTAACAAAGGAGGTGAGAGAGCTCCAAAAAGACAGGCAGAGCAGCAATAAGGAGTTGACCACACTAAGAGAGGAGCTGCAGGAGAGAAAGAGAACAGAGGACAGGCTGCAGGAGCAGCTAGATCCCCACTCTATGACCTGCCCTCACACAGCAGAGGAGCCCACCTCAACCAGCCAGGCCTCCCCAGCTCTGCCTGCTGCACATCTCCTCCCCAGCCCACAGAACAGCCTCCCACTGACAGCGGCACCAGCACAGACCAGCCACACCCCAGTTCCAACACCCACCAGCCCCCCCTCTGCCCCCTCCAGTCCAGAAGAAACATTGGCTGGCATTGTCCTGTTGATGGACTCAAATGGGAAGTTTGTTCAGGAGAAGAAACTTTCCCCCAGACACAAAAGTAGAAAGGTGTGGTGCCCAACAACGCAGAGTGCCATGGAGCTGCTTGATAAGGCCCAGCTTGGGTCGCCAAGCCACATAATCATACACACCGGAAGCAACGACCTGCGTGCTCAGCAGGAGAGGGTGGCAACTTCACTACGGGGAGTAATTGAGAAGGCCTCCGCAATCTTCCCCAACTCAAGAATCGTGGTGTCAACCCTTCTACAGAGGAAGGACTTCCACCCTGCCACAATCCAAAGAATAAACGCCAGCCTCTCCCGGGACTGTGCCCTGCGACCCAATGTACACCTGGCCCACCTTCCCACCGTCGATCTGGACCATGTTCACCTGTACAGGGAGACAGTCCCCATCCCACCCTCCATCTGGACTGTCTCTATGACCATGTTCACCTGTACAGGGAGACAGTCCCCATCCCACCCTCCATCTGGACTGTCTCTATGACCATGTTCACCTGTACAGGGAGACAGTCCCCATCCTTGCCAAGACTCTCCAGGACGTCGCTTTAAACCGCAGCCCAACATCTCCAACCAGGAACAGCGGAGCTCCACCCCTGTGAGATCACCGAGACAACACCCCGGACCAGCACCCTGGACCCCCCAGCAACGGCCACAGCACCACCAACCTCAATGCCCACCACAGCCAGCGCAGCACAGACCACCCCAGCCCAGCTTCAGACCCACCCAGACGAGACCTACCACCCCTCTGACCCACACTTGGAGGAGCCACAGCCCAGCAGGCAGAGCTAACCACAGGCTGTGAGAGGAGCAACTGGCCCAGCCCCCACCAACTAAATGAGTGACATTAAACAAATGCTGAGTCTACTATGCTCACATGTGATAGGCCGAGGGTCATGGTAAGATGAGCACAAGAACTCCACCATCCTCACACTACATCAACCCAAGTGGCATGACACAAATGCTATCTTAAATGATAAACAAATCACATTTGCATAGTAAGAGTTTACGTTAATTGAAAAATCCTATTTTAATAGTTCTTGTTTGATTGTGAGTGTTTGTCTCATTTTAAAGGTAAACAGAAGAAGAAAAAAAGTACTAAAATCTTTTTACGTTGCATGTTGGAATTTACAAGGATTGAAGTCCCCTGCTTTTGGGCTAAAGAGCAGAAACCCAGACTTCCTGAAAGAAATTGATGATGTTGATATTGTAGTACTACAGGAAACAAGTGATGTTTCCACTGGCTGTCCTCTAGGTTATAGGGAGATTATCATACCATCCACTAAATTAAAAGGAGTCACACAGGGCAGAGACTCAGGGGGAATGCTAATATGGTATAAATCTGAACTAATTAATTCAATCGAATTTATCAAAACAGGAGAATTCTTTATCTGGTTAAAAATCAACAAGGAGGCTATTTTAACAGATAAAAACATCTTCCTCTGTGCCACATACATTCCCCCGTCAGAGTCACCCTACTTCAATGAAGAGAGTTTCTCCATTCTAGAGGGGGAGATTAGTCCCTTTCAGGCCCAAGGCAACGTACTGGTCTGTGGAGACCTGAATGCTAGAACAGCAGAAGAACAAGACACTATTAACAGTCATGGGGTTAAACACCTACCAGGAAGCAACAACCTTTCCCTCCCCACATACCCCCACAGAAACAACTATGACAAAGTGAAAAACAAAAATGGAGTACAGCTCGTGAAGCTCTGTCGAACACTGGGTCTGTACATAGTCAATGGTAGGCTGAGAGGGGACTCTTTTGGTAGGTACACCCACAGCTCATCCATTGACAGCAGCATTGTAGACTACTTCCTCACCGACCTCAACCCAGAGTCTCTCAGAGCCTTCACAGTCATCCCACTGACACCTCTCTCAGACCACAATAAAATCACAGTGTTTCTGAGAAGATCGGAACCCAACCATGAAGCATCACAGCCCAATAAATTACATGGTACTAAACAGGCCTATAGATAGAACAGTACAGACATCTACCAAAAAGCAATTAGTAGCCAAAAAATACAATCTCTCCTGGACTTTTTAGCCTTAACATTCTCCTACAGTTTGGAACATAAACTTTATATTTGACAAATTAGCCTCCTTGGCTAATCTAAAGAAGCATAAGAGGAAACCAAAAATAACAAATAATGAAAAATGGTTTGATAGTGATTGCAAAAATCTAAGAAAGTCATTGAGAAATATATCAAACCAAAAACACAGAGAACCAGACAACAAAAATATACGCCTTCAATATGGGGAAACACTGAAGCAATACAAACACACGCCAAGAACAAAAAAGGTTCAGCGCATTAGAAATCAGCTGGATGTAATTGAAGAATCCATAGAATCAAACCACTTCTGGGAGAATTTGAATAAATTAAACAAACCTCATCATGAGAGACAAAGCAAGAAGAGCATTCTATGCCATTAAAAGGAACATTAAAATAGAAATTCCAAATAGAATCTGGCTCAATATTTTCCAAGCAGTTATAGAACCAATTGCTCTATATGGCAGCGAAGTATGGGGCCCAATCTCTAACAATGAATTTACCAAATGGGACAAACATCCAATTGAAATACTGCATGCAGAGTTTTGTAAGACTGTTTAGCAAGTGCAAAGAATAACTAAAAAAAACGCATGTAGAGCAGAATTGGGCCAATACCCCCTCCTCATTCGAATAGAAAAAAGAGCCATCAAATTTTACAACCATCTAAAAACAAGTGACCCCAAAACATTCCATCACACACCTCTACAATGTCAAGAGATGAAACAAGAGAAGAGTCCCCTCAGCCAGCTGGTTCTGAGGCTCAGTTCACTAACCCAAACCAACCCCATAGAGCCTCAGGACAGCACTCAGAAAATCTGGCCCAACCAAATCATCACAAAACAAAAAGAAAAATGTATCACCTATTGGAAAGACACCACAAAAAATCTAAGTAAACTTCAATGCTATTTGGCTATTTGGCTCTAAACAAACGTCTGAAGCTGACCTGCCCACAGCACTCTTTTCCCAATTAACTCTGGCTGAGAAGGCCCCCTCATACACCTTTAAAGCGTTTGAGAGAACCTTAACATCCTCACTCCCTGTAATAAAAACTGGCACGTCATCTGCATACGCAGACAGTGCTATCATGGGGCCCTTCATTACACCTGGCACAGAGAAACCAGTAAGCCTCACTCTTAAAAAACAAAGCATTGGCTTAATTGGCCAAACACATTGATTCACCATTCAACGGGAGCGGACAGTACACAGCATACCATAATGTTCTGAATAATGGCCAAGTCTATCTTGCTCCCTATTCCACTGAACCGCTTAGGCGTAACAAACACAAGTCCAAAATGTATCGGAAACTGTTAAACTACCTGTTCACTACCCTCCTACTCTCCGGGATGTGCAACTCAATCCTGGGCCTAACATCACCGAGCCAGCGATACTCACCGGAGTGGAAAGCAGTGGATGGTCTCGTCCACTGATCGTCGCCGCTGCGGAGGTGGGTGAGTGCTATGGTCCCATGGTTTCTCTCGACTCACTCGACTCCAGGATGGAATTTGACTCTTTAAACATATCCAAGTCGCTATATGCGATCCTGACTCTGCTTCTGGTACGCAAGCTGTTTTAATTAGTTCCCGCATCCAGTGCAAGCGGAGGGATAGTTAATTGCACTACCGAACTGCCCGAATCAAAACGAAACAAAGCGGCCTAAACCCAGCCGTCCAGAAAACACAGAAAATTTAACTTTTTCCAATGTGTCAATCACTCTCGAGTCATCTGGGACCCACGAGCTAAGCCCAAGGGACTACTAGGGGGGCACTTGAACATTCGTAGTGTCATTCCAAAAAGTGATCAAATTCAACATCTTCTCACAGACTCCAACCTTGACTTCCTCTGCCTTTCAGAGACATGGCTCCATAAAAGCTCTCCATATGCTGCTTTGATTGTGCCTGGCTACACTGTTTTCAGGAGAGATAGGATTGAAGGAAGAGGAGGGGTCTGATGATTTACATTAAAGAACATATCCGATGTAAACAAATTGAGTGGTCATGTGATAATGAACTAGAATGTATTGGCCTGAATGTTACACTGTCTCCCCAAATGTCTTTTACCCTTATTGGAATGTATAGACCACCTTGCACCAAAAGTGTGTTTTTTGATCAGTTTAATAACATGCTTAGGGAATGTGATTTTGGGAAAGAGGTCATCTTAATGGGAGATTTTAACATTAATTATGAAGATAAGTCTTGTAGGAAAACCCTCAAACGGATCACTAATACTTTTGACCTTACACAGCTAGTTAAAGGGCCAACCAGGGTGACTTGTTGCTCTAAAACACAGATTGATTTGGTGTTTAGTAATAAACCAGAGAGAGTGACTAAATTATTCAATATGGTTACTGGGCTGTCTGATCATAATCTGACACTTATAGCCAGAAAGCTTTCTAAGAGCAGGTTTAACATCTCTACTGTTAGAAAGCCAGATCAACTAAGAATACCTAAGAGTGAATTAAATTATTTTGAAAACGCAATTAAGGGAATAAACTGGAATGGTCTCTTGTCCTATAAAGATGTGGAAGCTGATAGTCATGTTTTTCTAACTACAATCCAGACTACAATAAATGGCTTCCTAAAGAAAATCAAATCCAAACCTGGCCAAAAGAGCACTCTTCCTTGGCTAAATGGAGAAATCTGGAAACTGATGAAAGAACGAGATTATGCTCTAAAAACATCTCTAAAGTCCAAATTAGAGCACGACAGACGTAGGTTTACCATGTTGAGAAATAAGGTGATGAAAGAAATCAGACAGGCCAAGGCAAACTTTTTTATTAACATAATTGGTGAAGCAAAGGGAAATTCTAAAATGATCTGGGAGAATCTAAAGAAGTTAACAGGAAAGACCATAGTAACACTGCAAAAAGACTAGAAATCATGGTGAATAACAATCTAACACAGGATGCAGTCGAAATAGCAATAGCCTTCAATTCCTACTTTATTGACTCTGTCAGGGTACTGTCACAGAACCCCTCCACTGGTTTCTTGGGCTCAGTGCTAGTGAATGACGCTCAACCTGTCTTCATCATAAGGGAGGTTTCTGAGTCAAAGGTGAACAAGGTGATTAGCTCACTAAAGAACTCTAAAGCCAAAGATGTGTTTGGGCTGGACTCTACCTTTCTTAAAAACTACAAAGAGTCACTCATTGGCCCCATTACTAAGGTCACCAACACATCTATTAGTCAGGGGGTGTTTCCAAGGGTCTGGAAGTCGGCCATAATAACGGCCATCTTTAAATCCGGTGACCCTGCTGACATGAGTAACTACAGGCCCATTAGTATATTACCTGTGGTGTCGAAAGTTGTTGAAAAGTGTGTAGCAGAACAACTGATTTCCCACCTCAACAACAGCCCCTTCACATTACACTCCATGCAGTTTGGCTTCAGAGCGAAACACTCCACAGAAACAGCCAACTGCTTTCTTCTGGAAAATGTGAAGTCCAAGATGGACAAAGGGGGCGTTGTTGGGGCTGTGTTTCTGGACCTAAGGAAGGCTTTTGATACTGTTAACCATGAGGTTCTCATCACAAAATTGTCCAAGTTCAACTTTTCCCCCGATGCCTTGAGGTGGATGAAATCATACCTTGAAGGCAGAACTCAGTGTGTCAGAGTGAGCAATGAGCTGTCGCCCACTCTTAGCTATGATGTGGGCGTGCCCCAAGGGTCAATACTGGGGCCCCTCCTGTTCAGCCTGTACATTAATGATCTGCCTTCTGTCTGTACTGGGTCTGAAGTTCAAATGTATGCAGATGACACAGTGATATATGTGCATGCAAAGAGCAAACAACAAGCTGCACAAGAACTCACTACTGTAATGGTCCAGGTTACAAAGTGGCTCAGTGACTCGTGTTTGCATCTCAATGTGAAAAAAACTGTCTGCATGTTCTTCACAAAGAGGACAACAGATGCTACTGAGCCAGATGTCTATGTGTCAGGGGAAAAGCTCCAGGTGGTATCTGATTTCAAGTACCTTGGCATCATACTAGATTCCAACCTCTCTTTTAAAAAGCAGGTGAAAAAGGTAATTCAAATAACCAAATTCAACCTAGCTAATTTCCGATTTATAAGAAATTGTTTGACTACAGAGGTAGCAAAATTGTACTTTGAATCTATAATACTCCCTCACTTAACATACTGCTTGACTAGTTGGGCCCAAGCTTGCTGTACAACATTAAAACCCATTCAGTCTGTCTACAAACAGGCTCTCAAAGTGCTTGATAGGAAGCCCAATAGTCATCATCACTGTTACATCCTCAGAAAGCATGAGCTCCTGAGTTGGGAAAATCTTGTGCAATACACTGACGCATGTCTTGTATTCAAGATCCTAAATGGCCTGGCTCCCCCTCCACTTAGTACGTTTGTTAGACAGAAAACCCAAACATATGGCAGCAGATCCACAAGGTCTGCCATGAGAGGTGACTGTATAGTTCCCTTAAGGAAAAGCACCTTTAGTCAATCTGCTTTCTCTGTGAGAGCTTCCCATGTCTGGAATACACTGCCATCAGACACACATAACTGCACCACCTATCACACTTTCACAAAAAATATTAAGACATGGCTAAAGGTCAATCAGATTTGTGAACATAATCCCTAGCTGTGTATTGCCGCTTTCCATGTTGTCCGTTGTTTGTAGCCTGTGAGGTGTGGAAACACTGTTGCTTTTATAGTTTTTGTCTTGTTGCTTTTTGTGCTATGTTGCTCTGTCTGCATGCTATGTCTTGCTTGTCCTATGTTGCTCTGCGTGTGCTCATTGATTGTCTGTATTGTAATTGTTTTTAATAACCTGCCCAGGGACTGCGGTTGAAAATTAGCCGGCTGGCTAAAACCGGCACTTTTACTGAAACGTTGATTAATAATGTGCACTGTCCCTGTAAAAATAAAAATAAACTCAAACTCAAACTCAAACTCAATTACCAGATTATATAGCTGCCCTGAAATTGGGCATCCCGGCACCCCACCTTCACCATACCACGAGCGCCCAGCATACAGTAAACTCATCCAAGACAAAACAACATCCCCAAACCCAAAGGCTTTCATTGTTTTGAACAAGTACTGGTGAACCACACGATCAAAAGCCTTCTCCTGATCCAAAGAAAGTAAACCCACATTTACATCAGACAGTTTACAAATGTCTAAAACATCTCTTACTAGAAACAAATTGTCAACAATAGAGCGATCAGGTACACAGTAAGACTGGTCCTTGTGGACCAACAATCCCAGATACTCTTTCAACCTGTTTGAGAGACATTTAGATACAATTTTATATTCTACGCACAGCAAAGCAACAGGTCTCCAATTTTTTACGAGAGCCAAATCCCCCTTTTTTGGCAACAATGAAAGCGCCGCACATTGACAGAATCCTCATGAAAAGATTCACACACCACCTCATAAAAATCCTCCCCAATAGACCGCCAAAAGTGCTTGTAGAACTCAGATGGTAAACCATCGATGCCAGGGGCTCGGCCTGTTGAGAGCTGCATAACTGCTGTGGACAACTCCTGCAGAGTAATGTCAGAGTCCAAAGCAACTCTCTGCTCAGGGCCCAACTGAGGAAGACCGTGCAATAACTGTTCAGTACACAGAGAATCACAATCCTCCGCCTTATAGAGGGCAGAGTAGAAATCCACAGCATGTTGGCGCATTTCACTGTCATCTGTGGTCACCTTCCCATCAGGGAGACGAAGGCAGACCATCTGTTTACGTTGCAATGTCGACTGTCCTAGGTAAAAAAAAAAGGGCCCTGATAGTCTCTTTAACTTCAATACGAGACAGAGCAGTATACTGTTGACAAAACACTTGTATTTGGGCCTTCCCAACCTCCCACCATTGTCTCAAGGAATCAAAAGGAATCAAGGAATCAATCATTACCCTTTTGTAACCCTCCATTTTTCCCAAAACAACAAAAACCTTTCACAAAACATGACATCATGTAACAATTTAACATTAAAGTACCAATAAGGTGATGACCTTCATGGACAGGACAAGTGAATATCAACAGTAACAATATTGTGATCAGAGAAACCCATAGGAGTAATGTCACACCAACACTACTACAATATTGCTCAGATGCATATAACCTGTCTAGCCTTGCTGCACTGACATGACCTTCATTAACTTTGAGCCAGGTGTACTGCCTAACTTTAGCATTCCTTACTCTCCACACATCAGAAAGCTCAAACTCAGTTAATAGACCAGACAGACAAGTAACTGACCGCAGGTGAGGTTCTTCAGCAGTGCGGTCAACAGTAAAATCCACTGTACAGTTCCAGTCCCCCCTTAAAACCATACACCCCTCTTGATCACACTGTCTTAAGGTTTCCTTTATTTGATCAACTATAGCAATACGCTCTGTGTCCTCATTAGGAGCATATACATAAAAAAATAAAAAATAAAAATAAACATAACATCCACCTTGACCAATAAAACCCGACCCTTGACAATCTCTGTTGTAGATACCACAGTCACCCCTAAGCCTGAGGAAAACAAGATTGCCACCCCAGCACTGAAATTAGTACTATGACTGAGTATATGCTGCCTCTCCCACCACATACCCCAGTCAACCTCATTAGCCTCATCACTATGTGTCTCCTGTAGAAACACTACATTACACCTTTTCTGTTTTATTACTTCTAATACCCAAGCCCTCTTATTCCTGTCCCTTCCCCCATTAATATTGAGAGAACCTCCCCTTAGTACATCCAAATAGAAAAGAGAAAGGAAAAGCAGAAGAAACCACAGAGAAACCAAAGAGAAAGAAAACACCCTATGAGGCATGATCATCATCATTAATTAATGTCTCTTAACCAATCCACGTTTCCCAGTGCCAAATTGTCAATTTGACAGATTTCCCAAAAGTCTGATCCAGGAACCCATTTGCCTCCTCTAGATTGTAAATTGAGTCGTCACCAGCTGCTTTCGTATCAAGAGAGATATCCATATCCTTCTCCTGATCCTCCTCAGCTGAGGCCACAGACCCCTGACTCCCCTCTACCACATCCCCCTCAACACTCCCCACTTGAACCCCATCACTCTTACCAGGCATCTCATCCACTACCTGGGAGCCTAGCTCCACATGAACCCCCTCCTGTACCCCATTACTCATAGTGGGCATCTCCTCCACTACCTGGGAGCCTAGCTCCACATGAACCCCCTCCTTTACCTCATTAGTCGTAGTGGGCATCTCCTCCATTACCTGGGAGCCTAGCTTCACATTAACCCCCCCTGTACCCCAGCACTCGTACTGGCCAACTCCTCACCGGTCTGAGGAAATGTCTCTTCAGATCCGTCCTTAGATTCTACAGCTATATTTTTCTGCTGCATAACATTTCCCTCTGGTACAAGTTGCAACTCTGTGCCCTCAACACGGACAACTTGTTCCTCAGCAACAGGTGCTTGTGGCTGCTCTACTGCTGTCGGCCAACTTCTCCCTACATCAGTGGGCCCAGGCGTTACAAGGACCACCTGCGCCCCTCCCTCTGCCTTCTCCCTTTTCGGGCAAGCATGTCGCTTATGGCCAACATCCCCACACTCAAAACACCGTTGACTACCCGTACTAGCATAAGCCATATACAGTCTGTTGTCAATGTCACGTCCAGGCCTGAGTTGACAGGCTGGCGTGTTTAGTTTCGGTTTTGGTGTAGGGTTTTTTCTGTTCTAGGTGTTCTATTTCTATGTTGGGAAAATGGTTCCCAATTAGAAGCAGCTGTTTGTCGTTACCTCTAATTGGGAACCATATATATGTTTGTAGTTTTCACTAGGGTTTTGTGGGTTATTGTTTATGCATAGCGTAAGTGTTTCATCTATGTTAATTGTTACGATCTTCGTTTCGTTCGTTTATTGTTTTTCCCAGTTTACGTTTAATAAATAAGTATGTATACTGGAAGCATCGCTGCGTCTTGGTCCGTTTATCGAGAAGATCGTGACAGAATAACCCACCAAAACAGGACCAAGCAGCGAGAGAATCGGGAGTTCTGGACCTGGGAGGAAATATTGGCTGGAAAGGGACCCTAGAAGAAGACTGCGGAGCATCGTCGCCCCAAGGAGGAGATGGATGCAGCAAGGGCAGAGCGGAGCGTTAATAGGGAGAGATATGCTGGAACACGCCTGGCTAGAAAGCCTGAGAGGAACACGGGGAGTTTGGCCGGTTCAGTGTGGACTCCTGAGCCAACTCCTCGTGCTCTTTGGAGGGAGCGTTGGAGGGAGCGTCGCACTGGTAAGACACCGTGCTATGCTGTATTGCGCACGGTGTCTCCAGTGCGCATTCATAGGCTGGTGCGCAACATTCCAGCTCCACTCATCTGTCAGGCTAGGGTGAGTGTGCAGCCTGGAAGAGTGGTGCCGAATGTCCATTTCATCTCTCTGTGCCAGAGAGAGCTTAGGGAGTCCTGCGAACAAGACCTGAGCACACATATGATCACACATTTCTGCCCTATACAACTCAGTATAAAACTCCACAGTTCGCTCCCGCATCTCTCCCACCACAGAGATGACCCGCCCATCAGAAAGCCGTAGACAATGCATACCCTTGGCTTCACCGCTCTGTCTTTCCAAACCAAAGAAGAAGGTGCTGGGAGCATCCATCTCCTTGAGCTCTTACAAGTGCTCCCTTTGCTTTAACCTGGAAAAAACTACCCAGGTCCCTACGTAATTCAGCTAGATTAGCCTGGAGGCTTACATTGACTTTCCCCACCATCTCTACCTCCATCTCACTAATACTACGCTCTAGTTCCCCCAATACTCTCCTAGCCTCTGAGGATGAGAAAGCTGTATACTGTTGACAGAAAAGCCACATTTGGACTTTTCCCACATCCCACCATTGACTCAGAGACTCATACTCCTCTCTTCGCTGCCCCCACCTTTCCCCAAAATCTGGAAACCTGAGCAAAAAGTGGCATCTTGTAAGAGCTTTACATTAAACTTCCAATAGGATGCCTGCCGGGGCCCTGGTGAAATAGACAGCCGAGCCATGGTTATGTGGTGATCTGAAAACCCCACTGGGAGAATGGTAGTGCCCAACAGCCTATTGCTCTGATTCCTGGACATGTAAAAACGATCAAGTCGGGCTGCACTCACCCTAGCCCCAAAGACCTTCACCCATGTATACTGTCTTGTGTTGGGATGTTTAGTTCTCCAAATATCCACTAGGTCGAACTGATTAATAATGTCCCTTAACACTCCCACTGACACTGAATGAGGCTCCTCCCCATTTCTGTCTTTTGTAAAATCCATGGTACAGTTCCAGTCTCCGCCGACCACCAGCGTCTCCTCAGGCGCTACTTGTGAGAGTTCCTGTCTAAGACACCCAAATAGAACCCCCCCCTCTCTCTCCCTGTGATAGGCGCATACACATTTATAAAGACAAAACCCATGTTGTTAATTTCTGCTTTTACAATAAGCAGCCTACCCTTACACACCTTCTTTGAGGAGCAAATATTTACAGACAGACCAGGTACAAAAAGGACTGCCACCCCTGCACTCAAATTTGTCCCATGGCTCAACACTTGCCCCTTTCCACCAGAGCCCCCAATCGACTTCATTCACCACATCACTATGCGTCTCCTGCAGAAACAACATCTGTACTTTTTTTTTGTTTTACATTTCACCCAACACACTCCTCTTTCCCGCATCTCTGGCGCCATTTATATTGAGCGAGCCTCCCCGAAGAGAAGTGGGAGAAAAGCCAGCAAAGAAAGAGACCAATAGCAAAGCTCAAAAAGCCCCAGTGCCAGAAAGAAACTATACATCTAAACAGTGTCTGAAGGTAGACCTTTACGCACGGTTGTGACCCACTTCCTCAACCTAAACCTTTTCCTGGGTGAGAGGACACCATGCCCCTCATTTTTCATAGCATGTTGTGCTGATCTTACAAACTTTCTCGGATCAGAAAAAGTCTCAAGATTAACTTTTTCCCTTGGTCTCATTCAGGAACCTTGTCAGTTCCCTCAATGTGTACTTTGGCCCCTCTGCTTGACTGGCTGTCAGCTCGGACCCATTGAAGAGGAGTCTGAAAAGAAAACCTCATCATCCTCTTCCTCATACTCACTTTCCTCATCTCCATCTCCCATCCTGACCACCTGCCCTTCCTCTCTGGTCAGGGCCTCCCCCCCGCACCAGGCATAGGTCCCATCGTGCCTTTGACCACACCAGCCTCTACACTTCCACCTTTCTTCTCCTCCTTTTTCTTTTTCCGCTTGACACCCTCCTCCTCCCCCCTAGTCTCTTACACTTCCCCACTATACTCTCCCCATCCACTAGCATAACCTTACTAGACCCAGCCTCATCTACACCACCCTCCATAGCATAACTAGGCCCAGCCTCTTCTACACCAGCATCCATAGCATGACTAGGCCCAGCCTCAGCTACCCCACCATCTCTAGCCTGACTAGGCCCAGCTTCAGCTACCCCACCATCTTTAGCCTGACTAGGCCCGGCTTCAGCTACCCCACAATCTTTAGCCTGACCAGGCCTAGCCTCATCTACCCCACCATCTCTAGCCTGACTAGGCCCAACCTCATCTACACCACCATCTCTGGCATGACTAGGCCCAGCCTCATCTACACCACCATCCTTGCCATGACTAGGCCCAGCCTCTGCTGTCTGCATTTCATTGCCCACTACACTTTGACCTTGATTTCCCCCACTGGCACTTGTGCCCTCACCTTGTCTATGGCCTTTATGTGGGCACGCAAAGCTCTTATGCCCCAAATCCCCACACTCAAAACACTGTAGACTATCTGTGCTGGCAAACCCTGCGTAGAGCCCCTCCCCATGCCTCACTTTAAAATGCACATTTAGCTGTTGCTCATTATTATTCAGAAACATAAACACTTGCCTCCGGAACGAAACAACGTGCTTAACGGCATCTGCCTGAAAACCTCCCGACAGTACACGAAAACCGCTAGCAAACTTACCAAAACGACTAAGCTCTTTCCTGATTTGATCATCCGTAATAAATTTGGCAAATTTACAACTACCACCCTTGTTGAAGGGGTAGAAAGAGGCAAAATTGACACCAACACACCCCTTACAAATATTCCACTAGCAATTAGCCTACCAACCAAATTTGCTCTTTTCATGAACACAACCACAGCTTTGTTCATTCTGAAAGCGGAATGTATAAATTCTGCTCCTACCTGTTCACCGACTGCGAGCAAAACCTCCTCCACTTTAACTCCATTCTCAGGAACACACCTGAATCCATGCCATATCGACAGCATCTCCTCCGCGCTAGGCTGAGAAGCCATCGCGCACACCACACCTTACAAACCCCAGGAAACTAACTCTGTCCTCTTCCAACCTAACTTTGAAAAAACCTGTGGATACCGCTAAAACAAATATTGCATTAACCCTCCACCATAGAAAATAAAATGTAAAAAAAAAAAGACCAAGAACAGAATCAAGAAAGTTAGTTAGGACAGAGCCCTCCACACCATACACTCACACTCCAAAAAACAAGAGAGTGTGCAAAAGCAAGAGAGAGAGAGAGAGAGGCTTCAGGGAGAGAGGGAGATAGGGAAAGAGAGAGACTCTAGGGAGAGAGAGAGAGAGAGAGAGAGAGAGAGAGAGAGAGAGAGAGAGAGAGAGAGAGAGAGAGAGAGAGAGAGAGAGAGAGAGAGAGAGAGAGAGAGAGAGAGAGAGAGAGAGAGAGAGAGAGAGAGAGAGAGAGAGAGACTGTAGGGAGAGAGATAGGGACTAGGGAGAGAGAGAGGCTTTAGGGAGAGAGGGAGAGAGAGAGAGACTCTAGGGAGGGAGAGAGAGAGAGAGACTCTAGAGAGAGAGAGAGAGAGAGACTGTAGGGAGAGAGATAGGGACTAGGGAGAGAGAGAGGCTTTAGGGAGAGAGGGAGAGAGAGAGAGACTCTAGGGAGAGAGAGAGAGAGAGAGCTAGAGAGAAAGAGAGAGAGGCTTTAGGGAGAGAGGGAGAGAGGGAGAGAGAGAGACTAGGGAGAGAGGGAGAGAGGGAGAGAGAGAGACTCTAGAGAGAGAGGGAGAGAGAGAGAGAGAGAGAGAGAGAGAGAGAGAGAGAGAGAGAGAGAGAGACTGTAGGGAGAGAGAGAGAGGGACTTGAGGGAGAGAGAGAGAGAGATGTAGAGGGTGATTAATTAATCATGCATAGAAGAAATGGAAAACCGAAAGAAAACCCAGGATAGAGAGAGAAAGAGAGAGAGAGAGAGAGAGAGAGAAAGATATATAGAGAGAGAAAGAGATGTAGAGAGAGAGAGATGTAGATTGAGATGTAGGGAGAGAGAGAGTTGTAGAGAGAGAGAGAGACTGTAGAGAGAGAGAGATGTAGAGTGAGAGAGAGACTGTAGAGAGAGAGAGATGTAGAGGGTGATAAAATTATATTTCTCACTTTTTTCTAACTTGAAGTTTTGTTTTTAGCCACACCCAAGTCTTGTCACGAGTGGGAGACACTTAATTTATTACTTTAGTTGAGCACATGTTTTGAAACACACTCACTAGCGTGAGGAAATAGTCTAGGGTTCCATCTGGAATGCATAACAGATAACAATACATCTCAACTTCTCCTCTGGCTCAGGATCAGGAGAGGAGGAGGTACTGTTCTGCTACATCGGTCCTACTCTGTTCCCAGATTTCACAATTCTTATCTCTCTCTCTCTCTCTCTCTCTCTCTCTCTCTCTCTCTCTCTCTCTGCTGTGTACAGTTAACTCATCTTAGGGTGTTTTCTTTCTCTTTGTCCGTGTTGAATTGTCTGGGGCCTGTTGGTTCTTTATTTCCACCAGGATGTGAGTGTAGTAGTTCAGAACGGTAGCCCAGAACACAGCTGTAAGGGTCCGGGTGAGGGAAAGGGATATAGAGAGGAATGGGATCTGTTACAACTAGTAATACTAGTTCCTCCCTCGTCCCAGTCTTCCTGACCATGGATGAGAACTCACAACCTTCTGCACAATGAACTAGGTCATATCTGTTGTAATATACACTATAGGACAATCATGGGTTCATCTATAGTTCATCTATGGTGCAGGGCAGCTGCAGGAGGGTGGGGTGAGGAAGGGATGTGAAAAGGAATGTGATCTATTACCTACTTACATTAAACATAATAGAGTAACAGAGTAATTCCCTCCCAGTCTTCCTGACCTGGGAAGTTCAGAAGAACCCTCTTCACAATAACCAACTCATCATCTGGAATTCCCTCCCAGTCTTCCTGACCTGGGATGTTCAGAAGAACCCTCTTCACAATAACCAGCTCATCATCTGGAATTCCCTCCCAGTCTTCCTGACCTGGGATGTTCAGTAGAACCCTCTTCACAATAACCAGCTCATCATCTGGAATTCCCTCCCAGTCTTCCTGACCTGGGATGTTCAGAAGAATCCTCTTCATAATAAGAAACTCATCATCTGCTTCGCTAATGTGTGTGTGTGCATGCTTCACTAATATAACTGACCCAAGATCAGGGTCAGTTGTAGACTTGATGTGTCACCCTGGTTTTGATACTGCCCACCCAGAGGAAGATGGAATCCATTTACCCTCTGGACTGTTGCTTTCCTGCCAGAGTGTTTCTGTTAGGAGATGACTGGACGATCCATGGCTGGGTCAGGTAGATAGATAAACACGTTGCTTAAAAGAGATCCATTCAACTGTTAGCGGAGTGTTCAATAATACCAGTTTTTAGCACCTAGAACTACACAACTAGGTCAGCGTGTCATGTTCCTGCCAGTGTGTTGGGAGGTGATTCTGTGGCCTGACAGTGGTTGGACTGGGACCTCCAGGATCTCATTGGCTGTGTGTGTGTAATGTTTTCCTATTTGGTCAGGGGGATCCACATGTGATAGCCTGGTGACTGTAGAGAGACTGCCTAGACAGACCGCTGTGGTCAACCAGCCAGGGGTATGTTGCTGTAGTCAATTAGGGGCTCATGCCCTGTGCTGCTACGACGTGTGTGTGTGTGTGTGTGTGTGTGTGTGTGTGTGTGTGTGTGTGTGTGTGTGTGTGTGTGTGTGTGTGTGTGTGTGTGTGTGTGTGTGTGTGTGTGTGTGTGTAGGGAATAGGGTGCCAATGGGCCATGGTCTAAAGTCGTGCACTATGTAGGGAATAGGGTGCCAAGGGGCCTTGTTCTAAAGTAGTGTACTATGTAGGGAATAGGGTGCCAGCCCTTGTCTAAAGTAGAGCACTATGTAGGGAATAGGGTGCCAGCCCTGGAGAGGGGAGTCACATAGCTAACCCTGTTAGGGCCCTGGAGAGGGGAGACCTAGCTAACCTTGTTAGAGCCCTGGAGAGGGGAGACCTAGCTAACCCTGTTAGAGCCCTGGAGAGGGGAGACCTAGCTAACCCTGTTAGAGCCCTGGAGAGGGGAGACCTAGCTAACCCTGTTGGAGCCCTGGAGAGGGGAGACCTAGCTAACCTTGTTAGGGCCCTGGAGCGGGGAACACCAAGCTAACCCTGTTAGGGCCCTGGAGCGGGGAATCACCTAGCTAACCCTGTTAGAGCCCTGGAGAGGGGAGACCTAGCTAACCCTGTTAGAGTCCTGGAGAGGGGAGACCTAGCTAACCCTGTTAGAGCCCTGGAGAGGGGAGACCTAGCTAACCCTGTTAGAGCCCTGGAGAGGGGAGTCCTAGCTAACCTTGTTAGGGCCCTGGAGCGGGGAATCACCTAGCTAACCCTGTTAGAGCCCTGGAGAGGGGAGACCTTGCTAACCCTGTTAGGGCCCTGGAGCGGGGAATCACCTAGCTAACCCTGTTAGAGCCCTGGAGAGGGGAGACCTAGCTAACCCTGTTAGAGCCCTGGAGAGGGGAGACCTAGCTAACCTTGTTAGGGCCCTGGAGTGGGGAGTCACCTAGCTAACCCTGTTAGGGCCCTGGAGAGGGGAGACCTAGCTAACCCTGTTAGAGCCCTGGAGAGGGGAGACCTAGCTAACCTTGTTAGGGCCCTGGAGCGGGGAATCACCTAGCTAACCCTGTTAGAGCCCTGGAGAGGGGAGACCTAGCTAACCCTGTTAGGGCCCTGGAGCGGGGAATCACCTAGCTAACCCTGTTAGAGCCCTGGAGAGGGGAGACCTAGCTAACCCTGTTAGAGCCCTGGAGAGGGGAGACCTAGCTAACCCTGTTAGGGCCCTGGAAGGGGAGTCACCTAGCTAACCCTGTTAGAGCCCTGGAGAGGGGAGACCTAGCTAACCCTGTTAGAGCCCTGGAGAGGGGAGACCTACCTAACCTTGTTAGGGCCCTGGAGCGGGGAGTCACCTAGCTAACCCTGTTAGGGCCCTG
Organism: Brachymystax lenok tsinlingensis; assembly: GCA_030435695.1. Lineage (NCBI taxonomy): Eukaryota > Metazoa > Chordata > Actinopteri > Salmoniformes > Salmonidae > Brachymystax > Brachymystax lenok. Next base: position 111,214,155 of record CM059791.1, read on the forward strand.
GAGAGGGGAGACCTAGCTAACCCTGTTAGAGCCCTGGAGAGGGGAGACCTACCTAACCTTGTTAGGGCCCTGGAGCGGGGAGTCACCTAGCTAACCCTGTTAGGGCCCTGGAGAGGGGAGACCTAGCTAACCCTGTTAGAGCCCTGGCGAGGGGAGACCTAGCTAACCTTGTTAGGGCCCTGGAGCGGGGAGTCACCTAGCTAACCCTGTTAGGGCCCTGGAGTGGGGAGACCTACCTAACCTTGTTAGGGCCCTGGAGCGGGGAGTCACCTAGCTAACCCTGTTAGGGCCCTGGAGAGGGGAGACCTAGCTAACCCTGTTAGAGCCCTGGCGAGGGGAGACCTAGCTAACCTTGTTAGGGCCCTGGAGCGGGGAGTCACCTAGCTAACCCTGTTAGGGCCCTGGAGTGGGGAGTCACCAACTTACCTTGTTAGGGCCCTGGAGCGGGGAGTCACCTAGCTTACCCTGTTAGAGCCCTGGAGTGGGGAGTCACCTAGCTAACCCTGTTAGAGCCCTGGAGTGGGGAGTCACCTAGCTACCTCTGTTAGGGCCCTGGAAGGGGAGTCACCTAGCTAACCCTGTTAGAGCCCTGGAGAGGGGAGACCTAGCTAACCCTGTTAGGGCCCTGGAGCGGGGAATCACCTAGCTAACCCTGTTAGAGCCCTGGAGAGGGGAGACCTAGCTAACCCTGTTAGGGCCCTGGAAGGGGAGTCACCTAGCTAACCCTGTTAGAGCCCTGGAGAGGGGAGACCTAGCTAACCCTGTTAGGGCCCTGGAAGGGGAGTCACCTAGCTTACCCTGTTAGAGCCCTGGAGAGGGGAGACCTAGCTAACCCTGTTAGAGCCCTGGAGAGGGGATCAAGGAGGGTGGAGTCAGATAACAACACTAATAACAGCAACACTCTTATCAAGCTTGATGCTTCACAGGTTGGAGAAAAGGACTAAAGGTTTACAAGACCTGACGTTCAGCAGTCAATGTCATCACCCACGCACACACACAGTAGATCTGGGGCTCATCCACGTATGTTAGGTCTGTGATTTATCTGGTTGTTGTTGCTGCTCAAGGAGGGGCAGTCTAAGCAGCCGGCTAGGCTCTGACTGGGGTTGTGGTCTCCTCTCCTCCCCCTCTCTCCTCTCTCTCTTCAGGGAGGGGCAGTCTAGGCAGCCGGCTAGGCTCTGACTGGGGTTGTGGTCTCCTCCCCCTCTCTCCTCTCTCCTCTCTCTCTTCAGGGAGGGGCAGTCTAGGCAGCCGGCTAGGCTCTGACTGGGGTTGTGGTCTCCTCTCCTCCCCCTCTCTCCTCTCTCCTCTCTCTCTTCAGGAGGGGCAGTCTAGGCAGCCGGCCAGGCTCTGACTGGGGTTGTGGTCTCCTCTCCTCCCCCTCTCTCCTCTCTCCTCTCTCTCTTCAGGGAGGGGCAGTCTAGGCAGCCGGCTCTGCTCTGACTGGGGTTGTGGTCTCCTCTCCTCCCCCTCTCTCCTCTCTCCTCTCTCTCTTCAGGGAGGGGCAGTCTAGGCAGCCGGCTAGGCTCTGACTGGGGTTGTGGTCTCCTCTCCTCCCCCTCTCCCCTCTCTCCTCTCTCTCTTTAGGGAGGGGCAGTCTAGGCAGCCGGCTAGGCTCTGACTGGGGTTGTGGTCTCCTCTCCTCCCCCTCTCTCCTCTCTCCTCTCTCTCTTCAGGGAGGGGCAGTCTAGGCAGCCGGCTAGGCTCTTACTGGGGTTGTGGTCTCCTCTCCTCCCCCTCTCTCCTCTCTCCTCTCTCTCTTCAGGGAGGGGCAGTCTAGGCAGCCGGCTAGGCTCTGACTGGGGTTGTGGTCTCCTCTCCTCCCCCTCTCTCCTCTCTCTCTTCAGGGAGGGGCAGTCTAGGCAGCCGGCTAGGCTCTGACTGGGGTTGTGGTCTCCTCTCCTCCCCCTCTCCCCTCTCTCCTCTCTCTCTTCAGGGAGGGGCAGTCTAGGCAGCCGGCTAGGCTCTGACTGGGGTTGTGGTCTCCTCTCCTCCCCTCTCTCCTCTCTCCTCTCTCTTCAGGGAGGGGCAGTCTAGGCAGCCGGCCAGGCTCTGACTGGGGTTGTGGTCTCCTCTCCTCCCCTCTCCCCCTCTCTCCTCTCTCTTCAGGGAGGGGCAGTCTAGGCAGCCGGCTAGGCTCTGACTGGGGTTGTGGTCTCCTCTCCTCCCCCTCTCCCCTCTCTCCTCTCTCCTCTCTCTCTTCAGGGAGGGGCAGTCTAGGCAGCCGGCTAGGCTCTGCTCTGACTGGGGCTGTGGTCTCCTCTCCTCTCCTCCCCCTCTCTCCTCTCTCCTCTCTCCTCTCTCCTCTCTCTCTTCAGGGAGGGGCAGTCTAGGCAGCCGGCTAGGCTCTGCTCTGACTGGGGTTGTGGTCTCCTCTCCTCCCCCTCTCTCCTCTCTCTTTCCTCTTTCTCTTCAGGGAGGGGCAGGCTAGGCATTTAGATAGGCTAGTCTCTGGGCTGTTCTGACTGGGGTCATGTTCTGTCCACACAGTGTGTGTGTTTGTGTGTGTGCCAGTGTGCATTTGTGTCTGTATGTGTGTGTATAAATGTCTCTGTGTGTCCATGCCTGAGTCTATTTGTATCTTGTGGATTGTCTATATTACTATCTCTGTGTGTGAATGGAATTTTCATATAGCCATATTAAGTGTGTAGTCTTGTGCTTGAATTTGGGCCCCTTCTCCCTCTCCCTCTTCCTCTTCTTCCTCCTCCTCCTCTTCCTCCTCTATCCTCCCCTCTCATCTCCCAGGTCAGTGGATTGTTATCTGATAGTCACTAAGTGGTGAACCATAAACACACCAGACAGCACAGCACAGTGAGGCCATCGAGGAGCAAAGCATACTGCTAAATGATGAATGAACCAGAACTACAGATATCCTGGAAATAAGAGAGAAAGCTCAATCTAAGATAGAAGAGAAATAAGAATGTCCAGAGAGAATGTTCCAAGAGCAAAGAGAATGTCAAGAGAGAATATTCCAAGAGCAAAAAGAATGTCCAGAGAGAATGTTCCAAGAGCAAAGAGAATTTCCAGAGAGAATGTTCCAAGAGCAAAGAGAATTTCCAGAGAGAATGTTCCAAGAGCAAAGAGAATTTCCAGAGAGAATGTTCCAAGAGCAAAGAGAATTTCCAGAGAGAATGTTCCAAGAGCAAAGAGAATGTCCAGAAAGAATGTTCCACCCATAAACATATATAAATCATTACTCCCACCCTTCAGCTTTCACAATACTGTAATTCCCTCATCAGATTCTTGCACGTCTTCAGCAGCTTTGGGAGGACTCAAAGACGTCCGGAACCATGACTAATATTTATCTTCTGGACACGCCCGAGGGGCGGAGTATCTTCTCTTGGTGACACTAGCCCTCACAAAGACTTCAGTGGTTGAGTGTTTCCTCTTGTTTCGGTCAGGGTTTCGGGAGTGTGTGTGTGTGTGTGTGTGTGTGTGTGTGTGTGTGGCTGTGAGCATGTGTGTGTGTGTGTGTGTGTGTGTGCTGCAGGGAGGAGGGTGGCGTTAAAGTATTTTCTTCATCCTAACATGTGAAATTCCCAGCTGCCTCTTGTATTGCTCTCCAGTCAGCAGCCAGGCCATGGGCCAGGCCAGGCTCGTTTCAAGAAACAATCACCATTACCTAACGCCTTAATTCCATCAGCTGCTGTCCCAGTCCTGGCTTTGTCCTAGCCAACTACCACCCAGCCCAATCCCTGCATGCGAGAACTGTCCAGTCCTGGCCAATTCACACCCTGTCCAGTCCTGGCCAACTCACACCCTGTCCAGTCCTGTCCAACTCACACCCTGTCCAGTCCTGGCTAACTCACACCCTGTCCAGTCCTGGCCAATTCACAACCTGTCCAGTCCTGGTCAACTCACACCCTGTCCAGTCCTGGCTAACTCACACCCTGTCCAGTCCTGGCTAACTCACACCTTGTCCAGTCCTGGCCAACTCACACCTTGTCCAGTCCTGGCCAACTCACACCTTGTCCAGTCCTGGTCAACTCACACCTTGTCCAGTCCTGGCCAACTCACACCTTGTTCCATCCTGGCCAACTCACACCCTGTCCAGTCCTGTCCAACTCACACCTTGTCCAGTCCTGGCTAACTCACACCTTGTCCAGTCCTGGCCAACTCACACCTTGTCCAGTCCTGGTCAACTCACACCTTGTCCAGTCCTGGCCAACTCACACCTTGTTCCATCCTGGCCAACTCACACCTTGTCCAGTCCTGGCCAACTCACACCTTGTTCCATCCTGGCCAACTCACACCTTGTTCCATCCTGGCCAACTCACACCCTGTCCAGTCCTGGCCAACTCACACCTTGTTCCATCCTGTCCAACTCACAACTTGTCCTGTAGTGGCTCTAATGGTCCTGCATGTGAGAACAGTCCCGGCTCAGTCCCATCCCTGCATGTGAGAACAGTCCCGCCTCAGTCCCATCCCTGCATGTGAGAACAGTCCCGGCTCAGTCCTGCCTCAGTCCCGTCCCTGCATGTGAGAACAGTCCCAGCTCAGTCCTGCCTCAGTTAAGGGCTGTAATAGATGACTGTCATATTGAAGCAGGCTGGGTCCTGTCCGTCATGAGACTGACTCATTGTAACTACATAGTAATACACCATATTTTCCCACAATACACCCAACGCACACGCACCACGCACGCACACCACGCTATCACACACACACCACGCACGCACACACACCACGCTATCACACACACACACACGCTCGCACACACAGACCACGCTCGCACGGACACACACACCACGCACGCACACACACCACGCTATCACACACACACCACGCACGCACACACACCACGCTATCACACACACCACGCTCACACACACCATGATCGCACAGACACACACCACGCTTGCACGGACACACACACCACGCTCGCATGGACACACACACCACGCTCGCACACATACCACGCTCGCACAAACACACACACACACCACGCTCGCTACACACACACACCACGCTCGCACGGAAACACACACCACGCTCGCACACATACCACGCTCGCACAAACACACACACACACCACGCTCGCTACACACACACACACACACCACGCTCGCACGGAAACACACACCACGCTCGCACACATACCACGCTCGCACACATACCACGCTCGCACACATGACTGAGCCCTGTTCTGGCATTATATATCATTTCAACACAAGGAAACACTCATCTCAGCCTATTGAACTGCCATTCATTTCAACACAAGGAAACACTCATCTCAGCCTATTGAACTGCCATTCATTTCAACACAAGGAAACACTCATCTCAGCCTATTGAACTGCCATTCATTTCAACACAAGGAAACACTCATCTCAGCTTATTGAACTGCCATTCATTTCAACACAAGGAAACACTCATCTCAGCCTATTGAACTGCCATTCATTTCAACACAAGGAAACACTCATCTCAGCCTATTGAACTGCCATTCATTTCAACACAAGGAAACACTCATCTCAGCCTATTGAACTGCCATTCATTTCAACACAAGGAAACACTCATCTCAGCTTATTGAACTGCCATTCATTTCAACACAAGGAAACACTCATCTCAGCCTATTGAACTGCCATTCATTTCAACACAAGGAAACACTCATCTCAGCCTATTGAACTGCCATTCATTTCAACACAAGGAAAGACATATCTCAGCCTATTGAACTGCCATTCATTTCAACACAAGGAAACACTTATCTCAGCCTATTGAACTGCCATATAATATAGAGCTGGGAGTAATGACCAATCAAATGAAGCCATGTGTGTGGTTATCAAGTCATACTTTGATTAATATCTGTATGCTTATGATGTTGTTAATCATTTACTTCCTTTAAAAAAATTATATTTAATATTTAACCTTTATTTCATTAGGCAAGTCAGTTAAGAACAAATTCTTATTTACAATGACGGCCAACCCGGGCCAAACCCTCCCCTAACCTGGACAACGCTGGGCCAATTGTGCGCTGCCCTATGGGATTCCTGATCAAGGCCGGTTGTGATACAGGCCGCAATCAAACCAGGGTCTGTAGTGACGCCTCTAGCACTGAGATGCAGTTCCTTAGACCACTGTGCCACTCGGAGCCCCTAGTGACCTTGTTCAGCTACAATCATTTATAACTCATTTAGTTATTTGGGCTTTGGTAAGGCAGTGTTATGTTATATTTATGAGTTGTGCAATCTAAACAGAACAGTGTGTTTGTTTGTAAACATGTTTATGTTTGTGAGTGTCATCAGGGAAGCATTTGACACAATCAGAAAACAAACACCAGGGCCAAGATGGGACTATTTTTAGCTGTGGTAAGATAATGTTATGTTATGAGTGATGCAGCAACAACTGGACATAGTGTGTGTGTGTATACTCTGTGTCCCTGTTACTGACCATAGAGTAATAAAAGCCTGCGGCTGAGACCTAAATGTCACTCTATGACCTGTATAGTGCATCCCACTAGACCAGGGCCCATAGGAAACAGGGAACCATTTGACCAGGGCCCATAGGAAACAGGGCGCCATTAGACCAGGGCCCATAGGAAACAGGGAACCATTAGACCAGGGCCCATAGGAAACAGGGAACCATTAGACCAGGGCCCATTATCATCAACATCTACCAGACCTCTCCACATAGCTCCCTGTACATTATCCTCTACCATACCTCTCCACATAGCTCCCTGTACATTATCATCTACCAGACCTCTCCACATAGCTCCCTGTACATTATCATCTACCAGACCTCTCCATGTAGCTCCCTGTACATTATCATCTACCAGACCTCTCCACATAGCTCCCTGTACATTATCATCAACATCTACCATACCTCTCCACATAGCTCCCTGTACAGTATCATCAACATCTACCAGACCTCTCCACATAGCTCCCTCTACATTGTCATCTACCAGACCTCTCCACATAGCTGCCTGTACATTATCATCTACCAGATCTCTCCACATAGCTCCCTATACATTATCATCTACCAGACCTCTTCACATAGCTCCCTGTACATTGTCATCTACCAGACCTCTCCACATAGCTCCCTGTACATTATCATCAACATCTACCAGACCTCTCCACATAGCTCCCTATACATTATCATCTACCGGACCTCTTCACATAGCTTCCTGTACATTGTCATCTACCAGACCTCTCCACATAGCTCCCTGTACATTATCATCAACATCTACCAGACCTCTCCACATAGCTCCCTATACATTATCATCTACCAGACCTCTCCACATAGCTCCCTATACATGATCATCTACCAGACCACTCCACATAGCTCCCTATACATTATCATCTACCACATCTCTCCACATAGCTCCCTATACATTATCATCTATCAGACCTCTCCACATAGCTCCCTGTACATTATCATCTACCAGACCTCTCCACGTAGCTCCATATACATTATCATCTATCAGACCTCTCCACATAGCTCCCTGTACATTATCATCTACCGGACCTCTCCACATAGCTCCCTATACATTATCATCTACCAGACCTCTCCACATAGCTCCCTGTACATTATCATCAACATCTACCAGACCTTTCCACATAGCTCCATATACATTATCATCTACCAGACCTCTCCACATAGCTCCCTATACATTATAATCTACCAGACCAATCCACATAGCTCCCTGTACATTATCATCTACCAGACCTCTCCACGTAGCTCCATATACATTATCATCTACCAGACCTCTCCACATAGCTCCCTGTACATTATCATCTATCAGACCTCTCCACATAGCTCCCTGTACATTATCATCTACCAGACCTCTCCATGTAGCTCCCTATACATCAACATCTACCAGACCTCTCCACATAGCTCCCTACACATTATCATCTATCAGACCTCTCCACATAGCTCCCTGTACATTATCATCTACCGGACCTCTCCACATAGCTCCCTATACATTATCATCTACCAGACCTCTCCACATAGCTCCCTGTACATTATCATCAACATCTACCAGACCTCTCCACATAGCTCCCTATACATTATCATCTACCAGACCTCTCCACATAGCTCCCTATACATTATCATCTACCAGACCACTCCACATAGCTCCCTATACATTATCATCTACCAGATCTCTCCACATAGCTCCCTATACATTATCATCTATCAGACCTCTCCACATACAGTGGGGGAAAAAAGTATTTAGTCAGCCACCAATTGTGCAAGTTCTCTCACTTAAAAAGATGAGAGAGGCCTGTAATTTTCATCATAGGTACACTTCAACTATGACAGACAAAATGAGGGAAAAAAATCCAGAAAATCTCATTGTAGGATTTTCTATGAATTTATTTGCAAATTATGGTGGAAAATAAGTATTTGGTCAATAACAAAAGTTTATCTCAATACTTTGTTATATACCCTTTGTTGGCAATGACAGAGGTCAAATGTTTTCTGTAAGTCTTCACAAGGTTTTCACACACTGTTGCTGGTATTTTGGCCCATTCCTCCATGCAGATCTCCTCTAGAGCAGTGATGTTTTGGGGCTGTCGCTGGGCAACACGGACTTTCAACTCCCTCCAAAGATTTTCTATGGGGTTGAGATCTGGAGACTGGCTAGGCCACTCCAGGACCTTGAAATGCTTCTTACAAAGCCACTCCTTCGTTGCCCGGGCGGTGTGTTTGGGATCATTGTCATGCTGAAAGACCCAGCCACGATTCATCTTCATTGCCCTTGCTGATGGAAGGAGGTTTTCACTCAAAATCTCACGATACATGGCCCCATTCATTCTTTCCTTTACACGGATCAGTCGTCCTGGTCCCTTTGCAGAAAAAACAGCCCCAAAGCATGATGTTTCCACCCCCATGCTTCACAGTAGGTATGGTGTTCTTTGGATGCAACTCAGCATTCTTTGTCCTCCAAACACGACGAGTTGAGTTTTTACCAAAAAGTTCTATTTTAGTTTCATCTGACATTCTCCCAATCCTCATCTGGATCATCCAAATGCTCTCTAGCAAACTTTAGACGGGCCTGAACATGTACTGGCTTAAGCAGGGGACACGTCTGGCACTGCAGGATTTGAGTCTCTGGCGGCGTAGTGTGTTACTGATGGTAGGCTTTGTTACTTTGGTCCCAGCTCTCTGCAGGTCATTCACTAGGTCCCCCCGTGTGGTTCTGGGATTTTTGCTCACCGTTCTTGTGATCATTTTGACCCCACGGGGTGAGATCTTGCGTGGAGCCCCAGATCGAGGAATATTATCAGTGGTCTTGTATGTCTTCCATTTCCTAATAATTGCTCCCACAGTTGATTTCTTCAAACCAAGTTGCTTACCTATTGCAGATTCAGTCTTCCCAACCTGGTGCAGGTCTACAATTTGGTTTCTGGTGTCCTTTGACAGCTCTTTGGTCTTGGCCATAGTGGAGTTTGGAGTGTGACTGTTTGAGGTTGTGGACAGGTGTCTTTTATACTGATAACAAGTTCAAACAGGTGCCATTAATACAGGTAATGAGTGGAGGACAGAGGAGCCTCTTAAAGAAGAAGTTACAGGTCTGTGAGAGCCAGAAATCTTGCTTGTTTGTATGTGACCAAATAAATTCATAAAAAATCCTACAATGTGATTTTCTCGATTTTTTTTCCTCATTTTGTCTGTCATAGTTGAAGTGTACCTATGATGAAAATTACAGGTCTCTCTCATCTTTTTAAGTGAGAGAACTTGCACAATTGGTGGCTGACTAAATACTTTTTTTCCCCACTGTAGCTCCCTGTACATTATCATCTACCAGACCTCTCCATGTAGCTCCCTATACATCAACATCTACCAGACCTCTCCACATAGCTCCCTATACATTATCATCTACCAGACCTCTCCACATAGCTCCCTATACATTATCATCTACCAGACCACTCCACATAGCTCCCTGTACCTTATCATCTACCAGATCTCTCCACATAGCTCCCTCTACATTGTCATCTACCAGACCTCTCCACATAGCTCCCTGTACATTGTCATCTACCAGACCTCTCCACATAGCTCCCTGTACAGTATCATCAACATCTACCAGACCTCTCCACATAGCTCCCTCTACATTGTCATCTACCAGACCTCTCCACATAGCTCCCTGTACATTATCATCTACCAGATCTCTCCACATAGCTCCCTATACATTATCATCTACCGGACCTCTCCACATAGCTCCCTATACATTATCATCTACCGGACCTCTCCACATAGCTCCCTATACATTATCATCTACCAGACTTCTCCACATAGCTCCCTGTACATTGTCATCTACCAGACCTCTCCACATAGCTCCCTGTACATTATCATTAACATCTACCAGACCTCTCCACATAGCTCCCTGTACATTATCATCAACATCTACCAGACCTCTCCACATAGCTCCCTGTACAGTATCATCAACATCTACCAGACCTCTCCACATAGCTCCCTGTACATTATCATTAACATCTACCAGACCTCTCCACATAGCTCCCTGTACAGTATCATCAACATCTACCAGACCTCTCCACATAGCTCCCTGTACATTATCATCTACCAGATCTCTCCACATAGCTCCCTCTACATTGTCATCTACCAGACCTCTCCACATAGCTCCCTGTACATTGTCATCTACCAGACCTCTCCACATAGCTCCCTGTACAGTATCATCAACATCTACCAGACCTCTCCACATAGCTCCCTCTACATTGTCATCTACCAGACCTCTCCACATAGCTCCCTGTACATTATCATCTACCAGATCTCTCCACATAGCTCCCTATACATTATCATCTACCGGACCTCTCCACATAGCTCCCTATACATTATCATCTACCGGACCTCTCCACATAGCTCCCTATACATTATCATCTACCAGACTTCTCCACATAGCTCCCTGTACATTGTCATCTACCAGACCTCTCCACATAGCTCCCTGTACATTATCATTAACATCTACCAGACCTCTCCACATAGCTCCCTGTACATTATCATCAACATCTACCAGACCTCTCCACATAGCTCCCTGTACAGTATCATCAACATCTACCAGACCTCTCCACATAGCTCCCTGTACATTATCATTAACATCTACCAGACCTCTCCACATAGCTCCCTGTACAGTATCATCAACATCTACCAGACCTCTCCACATAGCTCCCTGTACATTATCATCTACCAGATCTCTCCACATAGCTCCCTATACATTATCATCTACCAGATCTCTCCACATAGCTCCCTATACATTATCATCTATCAGACCTCTCCACATAGCTCCCTGTACATTATCATCTACCAGACCTCTCCATGTAGCTCCCTATACATTATCATCTATCAGACCTCTCCACATAGCTCCCTGTACATTATCATCTATCAGACCTCTCCACATAGCTCCCTGTACATTATCATCTACCAGACCTCTCCATGTAGCTCCCTATACATTATCATCTATCAGACCTCTCCACATAGCTCCCTGTACATTATCACCTACCAGACCACTCCACATAGCATTGAATTCCCTGAATGGCCTCACGCACCACTTTTATTTCACCTTTATTTAACCAGGTAGGCAAGTTGAGAACAAGTTCTCATTTACAACTGCGACCTGGCCAAGATAAAGCAAAGCAGTTCAACAAATACAACAACACAGAGTTACACATGGAGTAAAACAAACATACAGTCAATAATACAGTAGAAAAAAAACAAATCTATATACAAAGAGTGCAAATGAGGTAAGATAAGGAAGGTAAGGCAATAAATAGGCCATGGTGGCAAACTAATTACAATATAGCATTTAAAAACTGGAATGGTAGATGTGCAGTAGATGAATGTGCAATGTAGAAAAACTGGGGTGCAAAGGAACAAGATAAATAAATAAATACGGTAGGGGATGAGGTAGTTGGTTTGGCTATTTACAGATGGGCTATATACAGGTGCAGGGGTCTGTGAGCTTCTCTGACAGCTGGTGCTTAAAGCTGGTGAGGGAGATAAGTGTCTCCAGTTTCAGAGATTTTTGTAGTTCGTTCCAGTCATTGGCAGCAGAGAACTGGAAGGAGAGTCGGCCAAAGGAGGAATTGGCTTTGGGGGTGACCAGTGAGATATACCTGCTGGAACGCGTGCTACGGGTTGGTGCTGCTATGGTGACCAGCGAGCTGAGATAAGGCGGGGGCTTTACCTAATAGGGACTTGTAGATGACATGGAGCCAGTGGGTATGGCGACGAGAGTAAAGCAAGGGCCAGCCAACGAGAGCGTACAGGTCGCAGTGGTGGGTGGTATATGGGGCTTTGGTGACAAAACGGATGGCACTGTGATAGACTGCATCCAATTTGTTGAGTAGAGTATTGGAGGCTATTTTGTAAATGACATCACCGAAGTCGAGGATCGGTAGGATAGTCAGTTTTACGAGGGTAAGTTTGGCAGCATGAGTGAAGGATGCTTTGTTGCGAAATAGGAAGCCAATTCTAGATTTAATTTTGGATTGGAGATGTTTAATGTGAGTCTGCAAGGAGAGTTTACAGTCTTACCAGACATCTAGATATTTGTAGTTGTCCACATAATCTAAGACAGAACCGTCCAGAGTAGTGATGCTTAAGACCAGTTGGAGGCCACGGAAGGAGAGTTGTATGGCATTGAAGCTCGTCTGGAGGATAGTTAACACAGTGTCCAAAGAAGGGCCAGAAGTATACAGAATGGTGTCGTCTGCGTAGAGGTGGATCAGAGACTCACCAGCAGCAAGAGTGACATCATTGATGTATACAGAGAAGAGAGTCGGCCCAAGAATTGAACCCTGTGGTATCCCCAAAGAGACTGCCAGAGGCCCGGACAACAGGCCCTCCGATTTGACACACTGAACTCTATCGGAGAAGTAGTTGGTGAACCATGCGAGGCAATCATTTGAGAAACCAAGGCTGTCGAGTCTGTCGATAAGGATGTGGTGATTGACAGAGTCGAAAGCCTTGGCCAGATCAATGAATACAGCTGCACAGTAATGTCTCTTATCGATGGCGGTTATGATGTCGTTTAGGACCTTGAGCGTGGCTGAGGTGCACCCATGACCAGCTCTGAAACCAGATTGCATAGCGGAGAAGGTACGGTGGGATTTGAAATGGTCGGTAATCTGTTTGTTAACTTGGCTTTCAAAGATCTTAGAGAGAGGCAGGGTAGGATAGATATAGGTCTGTAGCAGTTTGGGTCAAGAGTGTCACCCCCTTTGAGGGGGATGACCGCAGCTGCATTCCAGTCTTTGGGAATCTCAGAAAGAGAGGTTGAACAGGCTAGTAATAGGGGTTGCAACAATTCCGGCAGATAATTTTAGAAAGAAAGGGTCCAGATTGTATAGCCCGGATGATTTGTAGGGGTCCAGATTTTGCAGCTCTTTCAGAACATCAGCTAACTGGATTTGGGAGAAGGAGAAATGGGGAGGCTTGGGCGAGAGTTACTGAGGGAGGTGCAGGGCTGACCGGGTAGGGGTAGCCAGGTGGAAAGCATGGCCAGCCGTAGAAAAATGCTTACTGAAATTCTCAATTATTGTGGGTTTATCGGTGGTGACATCGTTTCCTATCCTCAGTGCAGTGGGCAGCTGGGAGGAGGTGCTCTTATTCTCCACGGACTTTACAGTGTCCCAGAACTTTTTTGAGTTTGTGTTACAGGAAGCAAATTTCTGCTTGAAAAAGCTAGCCTTTGCTTTCCTAACTGCCAGTGTATATTGGTTCCTGACTTCCCTGAAAAGTTGCATATCACGGGGGCTGTTCGATGCTAATGCAGAATGCCACAGGATGTTTTTGTGCTGGTCAAGGGCAGTCGGGTCTGGAGAGAACCAAGGGCTATATCTGTTCCTGGTTCTACATTTCTTGAATGCGCATGCTTATTTAAGATGGTGAAGAAGGCACTTTTAAAGAATAACCAGGCATCCTCTACTGACGGGATGAGGTCAATATCCTTCCAGGATACCCGGGCCAGGTCGATTAGAAAGGCCTGCTCGCTGAAGTGTTTTAGGGAACGTTTGACAGTAATGAGGGGAGGTCGTTTGACCGCAAACCCATTACGGATGTAGGCAATGAGGCAGTGATCGCTGAGATCTTGGTTGAAAACAGCAGAGGTGCATTTAGAGGGCAAGTTAGTTAGGATGACATATATGAGGCTGCTAAAGCAGTGAATAAAACAAACTTAGGGAGGAGGCTTCTAATGTTAAAATGCATGAAACCAAGGCTTTTACGGTTGCAGAAGTCAACAAATGATAGTGCCTGGGGAATAGGAGTGGAGCTGGGCACTGCAGGGCCTGGATTAACCTCTATATCACCAGAGGAACAGAGGAGGAGTAGGAAAAGGGTACGGCTAAAGGCTATAATGACTGGTCGTCTTGGACGTCCTGAACAGAGAGTAAAGAGAACAGGTTTCAGGGGGCGATAAAATAGATTAAAGGCATAATGTACAGACAAAGGTATGGTAGGACGTAAATACAGTAGAAACATTTAAACCAGGTGATGTCATCGCATGTGTGGGTGGTGGAATTGAAGGGTTGGATAAGGTATATTGAGCAGGGCTAGAGGCTCTACAGTGAAATAAGACAATAAACACTAACCAGAACAGCAATGGACAAGGCATATTGACATTGAGGAGAGGCATGCTTAGCCGAGTGATCATAAGGGTCCAGTTAGTAGTGAGGCTGGTTCGGGACATGGCGATTCAGACAGCTAGCCGGGGATAGCAAGCTAACACAGGCTAGCAGGCCGGCTAACAAAGACGGAGGAAGTCTGTTTATAGCCTCCTCGTGCTTTCCGTCGGTAGACCAGTCGTGATGGGTTAGTGGGGTTCCGTGTGGAGCTTGCGGTAAGAACTGGGGATATGGAGAGAAAATAGGTCCGGTATGCTCTGGTTTGCGTTGCGTTATACGAATGGCGAGAGCTTTTCCGAGCTAAAGGTTAACTGCTGCTGCTGTCCGCTAGCAATGGTAAGCTAAATACTAACGTTAGCTAGTGAGCTGGTTAGCTTCTGCTAGGGAATTCCGGATTCGAGGTGGATAATTCTTGAAAAAAAAACACATTGGGTGAGGCGGGTTGCAGGAGACTGTTTGAAGTTGAGTTTTAGAAAAAAATATATAAAATGATATGCAAAGAAAATATATAAAAATATATATACACTGGACACGACAGGACGAGGACAAAAGATATCTGACTGCTACACCATCTTTAACATCACCACCAGGAATTCAGCTCACAGTTAAACTATAACACAAAAATGATGAACTCCCATCCACACACGTTCATCCCTATTCCATCCTGGTGCTGGTCATCCCCACACGTTCATCCCTATTCCATCCTTGTGCTGGTCATCCCCACATGTTCATCCCTATTCCATCCTGGTGCTGGTCATCCCCACACGTTTACCCCTATTCCATCCTGGTGCTGGTCATCCCCACACATTCATCCCTATTCCATCCTGGTGCTGGTCATCCCCACACGTTTACCCCTATTCCATCCTGGTGCTGGTCATCCCCACACGTTCATCCCTATTCCATCCTGGTGCTGGTCATCCCCACACGTTCATCCCTATTCCATCCTGGTGCTGGTCATCCCCACACGTCCATCCCTATTCCATCCTGGTGCTGGTCATCCCCACACGTTTACCCCTATTCCATCCTGGTGCTGGTCATCCCCACACGTTCATCCCTATTCCATCCTGGTGCTGGTCATCCCCACACGTTTACCCCTATTCCATCCTGGTGCTGGTCATCCCCACACGTTCATTCCTATTCCATCCTGGTGCTGGTCATCCCCACACATTCATCCCTATTCCATCCTGGTGCCTGGTCATCCCCACACATTCACCCCTATTCCACCCTGGTGCTGGTCATCCACACACGTTCACCCCTATTCCACCCTGGTGCTGGTCATCCCCACACATTCACCCCTATTCCACCCTGGTGCTGGTCATCCCCACACATTCATCCCTATTCCACCCTGGTGCTGGTCATCAACACACGTTCATCCCTATTGCCTGGTCATCGCAATACATTCACCCCTATTCCACCCTGGTGCCTGGTCATCCCCACACGTTCACCCCTATTCCACCCTGGTGCCTGGTCATTTCGACACGTTCACCCCTATTCCATCCTGGTGCTGGTCATCCCCACACGTTCACCCCTATTCCACCTTGGTGCCTGGTCATTCAGTTCAGTCTCACCCCTCTGTGTGCCAGTTCTCAGGCAAATGCAGGTTAAGGTTATTTTTCTATTATCCTGTATGTCTGAAGGATTTCACTGTGGAAACACATTCCCACGTTTCCCCTCCCAATTCCACGCATGTAATTCGGTTCAGTCTCACATCTCTGGGCCAAGCCGAGCTGGAAAGAGCCCTCCTGACATCCATAATCCAACCTCTCTGTTGGCCCCAACATGTCTCCGCTCCTCATTCGGGAGTGTTTACAAACACAGCCCACAGGAATCTACCAGTCCTCTTGGAGGTTGTGTTGTAGTAGAATCCTGCTGATGGGCCAGACAGGAAGTCAGAGAGAGCTGAAGCAGAGAGAGAGAGAGAGAGAGACACTCTCACAGTGTTCTGGGCCAGACAGGAAGTCAGAGAGAGCTGGAGCAGAGAGAGACACTCTCACTCAGTGCTCTGTGCACCAGTCACCTGTAGGCCTAAACTAAGGATTTAGCTCTATTATTTGGCTTAATGAATCAAAGGTTAGGGAGTGGATGCTGGCTGACTGCTCTGTTGTCTCTTGCTTTGTTTGTTTTGGGTTACGCCCCATCACTTCTGCTGTAATGGTCTGAGACCGGCGGGTAAATGAGGGGTAAAAGACCATTACTTGGTGATAAGTGTGGTAATACAAGTCTGACTCTCTGTCGCTCACCCTGAAATCTCTGGAGAGTCCTGGTGCTTGGACTGACACTGTCATACAGCCCTAACCCTTTGGCACAGTCCAACACTAAATACCACTCTCACAGGAGTGTCTGTCTCTGTCTGTCTGTCTGCCTGCGTCTGTGTGTGTCTGTGTCTGTGTGTGTCTGTGTGTACCACCCTATCTTCCACCCCAGGGCAGCAGAGGTAAACAGAGGGCCTGTTTCACTCACCAGCATTCTAGACATACCAATGGGTCCCTGGAGGGCCAGGCTGCACACACATGCACGGACGCACACACACACTCACCGGGTGTGTGTGGACGTAAAACGCTGCTGAACATGACATGTATGTTATTACGGGCTTCAGTGTGTGTGCTCCGTTTGCAGCACAGTTCAGTTCAGTGAGTTAGTGGAGGTCAATAAGGTGATCCAGACATGTGTGTGTGTGTTCCTAATATTGAGTTGCACCCCCTTTTTCCCTCTGAACAGCCTCAATTAGTTGGGGCATGGACTCTACAAGGTGTGGAAAGTGTTCCACAGGGATGCTGGTCCATGTTGACTCCAATGCTTCCCACAGTTGTGTCAATACAGGACTATTAAAGGCCCAGTGCACTACTTTTGGAAAATTAATATTATTATTTAATTTTTTTCATTGGGTCCTGCAGCAGCCTCAGCACCCTACTTCCCCCAGCTATGGAAGGAACATTCTTGACACACACTGTAAACTGTTGAGTGTGAAAAACCCAGCAGCGTTGCATTTCTTGACACCAATCGGTGCGGCTGGCACCTACTACCAAACCCCGTTCAAAGGCACTTAAAGCACGCCTCCTTTTACATCTACGGGGCTGTAGTGGAGCGGGTTGAGAGCTTCAAGTTCCTTGGTTGTCCAAATCACTAAGGACCTATCATGGTCCAAACACACCAAGACAGTTGTGAAGAGGGTACGACAACTCCTCTTCCCCCTCAGGAGGCTGAAAACATTTGTTGGCCCCAGCACACACACACGCACGCACGCACACACATTCACATTCCTTCATACTCCTCACATAGCTGCTGTTACTCTCTTCATTATCTATGCATACCACTACTTATACATATGTATTACCTCAATTACCTGGACTACCCCACAACCCTGCACATTGACTTGGTACTGGTACCCCTTGTATGTAGCCTTGTTTATTGTTCTTTCATTCCTTTAGCTTATCTAACACATTTATCTTACTTACTTTTAATTTTTTTACTCTGCATTGTTGGCCAATGACTCCTAAGTAAGAGTTTCTGTCACGACTTCCGCCGAAGTCGGTTCCTCTCCTTGTTCGGGCGTCGTTCGGCGGTCGACGTCACCGGTCTTCTAGCCATCGCCGATCCACCATTAATTTTCCATTTGTTTTGTCTTTGTTTCCCACACACCTGGTTTTCATTTGCCCTCATTACTGTTGTTTATTTAACCCTCTGTTTCCCCCATGTCTGCGTGGGGAATTGTTTGTTGACATGCCGGTTTACGCCGGGTTTGTTGGTCTTTACCCGTGCTTTGTGGCAGCCGGTACTTTTACGTGTATTATGTACTTTGTGCTGCCTTACTTGGTTTTGGGCATTTGTTTTTGTGACGCGGTTGCGTTCTGTAATTTTACATTGCCCGAGTAAAGTACTTTTTCTCTCTGCAGCGCACGTGTGGAGAGGAGAGTGGCTGGTTTGTCACAGCAGGTGCCAGCGTAACAGGCACAGCGACATGGTAGACACTTATTACAGGAATCATGAGGATAATTTACTGTTTAACCAAATCATGGTTTTAGCCAGCCACAAAATAGGATGTTTTGTGAGGTGACAATGTAGAATGTGCTCTTTCTACTTTCATATCCTTTCCGGGTTTTTTTACGATCCATGATCTTGGCTGTCTAACTGAGTCGGAGCAGGTCTCTTTGCTGATACCGCATTTGACTTTGAATGTCAGTTTGCGTGACCTCAGGTCAGCCAATGCGACCCATCTTGGTAGGGGTGGCGGGCTATTTCCCACTTATCAACCAAAGGCTCATTATATATTAGTATAACAGATAGATTGCGCAAAAATATATGTGTATATATATATATATTGTGACAGCATGAGAGGTTCCAGATCCTTAGTTTGTGCAAGTTCCACGTAACCACCACTCCAACAGTCTCTTCAGTATGTAGGTGAGTTTAATTATTAACAAAAGGTTTACAACATAAATCTCTTCAGCTCAGTACATGTCCTTTTCCCCCCAGCCACACCCCTTATTAGAGCCTGCTGCTGGTCTCATTAGCTCCAGCTGTACTCTCAGGCATCCTGGGTTTTGTAGTCCTTCAAAGACGGCCATCTTGCTTCAGCCATCTGAGGGCAATGT
Organism: Brachymystax lenok tsinlingensis; assembly: GCA_030435695.1. Classification (NCBI taxonomy): domain Eukaryota; kingdom Metazoa; phylum Chordata; class Actinopteri; order Salmoniformes; family Salmonidae; genus Brachymystax; species Brachymystax lenok. The sequence continues at coordinate 111,233,317 of CM059791.1, forward strand.
ATCTGCCCTCTAGAACACGCCCTTTCATGATGCCACATACCCCCCTCCTTTGCTCTGAGGCTCTTGGTCGGCAGGCCACTGTGAGGAGGACATCCTTGCGAGAGAGGGCATCAGCATTTCCATGGCATCGTCCAGGCCTGTGGACAACAGAGAAGTTGAAGGCTTGCAGACTTAAAAACCATCTAGTTATTCTGCCATTGCTCTCCTTATTCCGGGCCATCCATTGCAGTGGTGCATGGTCTGTCATTAATACAAATTTCCTCCCCAATAGGTAGTACTTGAGTGCCTCTAGTGCCCATTTAATAGCCAGGCACTCTTTCTCAATTGTGGCATAATTTTTCTCGTGCTTTGCCAGTTTCCTACTGATGTAGAGGACCGGATGTTCCTCGCCTTGATGTGTTTGAGAAAGGACTGCTCCTAGACCCACCTCAGAGGCATCCGTCTGCACCAGGAATTATTTTGTGAAGTCTGGGGATTTCAGAATCGGTCCGGAACACAACATCCTCTTTAACTGGGAGAAAGCCTCCTCGGCCTCTTTGCTCCACCTTACCATTCTGGAGTGTCTGTTGGTGGTTAGCTCTGTGATGGGTGCAACCAGACTTGAAAAGTTAGGCACAAATCTCCTATAATAATTGGCTAGGCCAAGGAAGGACTTTACCTGTCTTTTGGTTTGTGGCCTAGGCCAGTTCTGAATGGCCTCAACTTTGGCGTCTTGAGGTTGTACTAGACCCCTGCCTATTGTATACCCCAGATACTCAGTTTCGCCATAGGCAATTTTACATTTGTTGGGTTTTGCAGTCAAGCCCGCCTCTCTGAGGGAATCCAGTACCTTCTGCACCTTTCCAAGATGGCTTTCCCAGTCTGAGCTGTGGATTACCACATCATCTAAATAAGCCGCAGCATACTGCTGGTGGGGTTGAAGAACCCGGTTCATGAGCCTTTGGAAGGTGGCTGGAGCCCCATGAAGGCCAAAGGGTAGATGAGTGTAATGGTATAGCCCTTCTGGTGTTGCAAAAGCCGTCTTCTCTTTGGAATCTGACGACAAGGGAACTTGCCAGTAGCCTTTTGTCAGATCTAGTGTTGAAATGAAGCGTGCTTTACCTAGCCTGTCAATCAATTCATCAACGTGGGGCATAGGGTATGCATCAAACTTTGAGATCTCATTTAACTTCCTAAAGTCATTGCAGAACCTTACTGTGCCATCGGGCTTGGGGACCATCACTATAGGGTTCGACCATGCGCTCTGCAACTCCTCTATGACCCCTAACTTAAGCATTTCCCTCACCTCTTTCTTGACGGCTTCTCGTCTGGCCTCTGGGAGTCTGTAAGGCCGCTGCTGTACAACTTTCCCCGGGACAGTATGGATCTCATGCTGGATCATTTGAGTATGGCCTGGGACTGGGGAAAAAACATCTTTGTTACGATCTACTAGCTCCATCACTTCCTGTCTTTGTTGTGGGTTCAGATCTGGGCTCACACGGACTTCTTCTCGTGGTGGGTCACTGGGTTTCCTTGGGGAAAGAGAACACACCATCACGTCTCTAGGGTGCCAACGTTTCAAGAGGTTGACGTGGTATATTTGGTCAGGCTTACTCTTGGCTGTTTGCTTAACCTTGTAATTGACCTCCCCTACCCTCTCTATGACCTCAAAGGGTCCCTGCCAGGTGGCTAGGAATTTGCACTCTACTGTGGGCACCAGCACTAACACTCGGTCTCCTGGCTGAAATTCTCTAGGCTGAGCTGGGCGGTTATATATCGTTTGTTGTTCCCGTTGCGCTTTCTCCATATGTTCTCTTACCATGGGGTAAATGGCGGCCATCCTGTCTCTCATTTCCCCCACATGATCAATGAACGACCTATGGGGGCAAGGCTGTTCCTCCCATGCTTCCTTTGCTATATCCAGCAGACCCCTTGGCCTGTATGGGTACAAAAGTTCAAAAGGGGCGAACCCTGTAGAGGCTTGTGGTACTTCTCTAATCGAGAACAACAGATAGGGTAAGAGTTGATCCCAATTTCTGCCATCCGTGTCAATGGTCTTACGAAGCATTTGCTTGAGGGTCTTATTAAAACGCTCCACAAGGCCGTCTGTCTGCGGATGATACACTGACGTTCTTATTTGCTTTACCTTAAGGAGGGTGCAGAGCTCTTTCATTACCCGAGACATGAATGGGGTCCCCTGGTCTGTAAGAATTTCTTTTGGAATACCCACTCTAGTACTCATCAGGAATAATTCTTTGGCAATTTGTCTTGATGTAGCTTTCCTTAACTTCTTAGGGAGCGGCAGCTGAGGGGTCGGTTTTGGAGAGCCTGGCGTGCCCAAAGTAAAATGCCTCCCATTCAGGCCCAGAAAATAGGATATGCATATATCTAGTACCATTTGATAGGAAACACTCGGAATTTTCCAAAACTGTTAACCATTTGTCTGTGAGTGAAACAGAACGCATATGGCAGGCAAAACCCCGAGGAATTTCTGTCCTGGAAAAAGTGATTTTGACACATTGCTCATTTGGGAACCCCTCCCTATTGAAAATGACCATATAAAGGCATATGAATGCAGTACACGTCGCTTCCTTATGATGTCAACAGCCTCGAGATGGTGTTTTCCTCCATTTTGGATGAATTTAGAGCAGAGAAAATGACCAAACAATGAAGCCCCCCTCTTTCTGAAAATAGTTCCCGTGGCGCGCGCACGAGAAGTCACGGAGTGTCTGTTTTATCGTCGTTATCGATCAGTTTATATTCCGGCTTATTTATAATAGTAAATATACGTAAAAGTGTTCCTAAGGATACACTTAAAACTATGTTTGATTGTTCTTGGACAAGTTTATAGGTATAAGTTGAACGAGTTCGCGCTGCGTTTCAATGGACTAGTGGAGGCTGTCGTTTCTGATTATAACGCGCGAACCAAATGGAGGATTTATGGATAAAATACATTACTTTTTCTAACAAAAGAACCATGGATTGTCTTCGTTGGACACTTAGGATGACCTCAGCAGAAGTTCTTCAACAGGTAATTGATTTGTTTTCGCTGTGAAATGTGTTATGTGTGTGGCATGATGGCTAATCGATACATGGCTATTGGAAAAATATGTAAGGGTGCTACTCTCAAACAATGAAATGTGCTGCTTTCGCCGTAAAGCCTTTTTTGAAATCTGACAACGCTGTGATATTGCCAAGGAACAGAGCTTTTGATGAGCATGGAACACTTGTATATGGGTGGATGTTTAATAGTTCAACTTTGGAATTTTGAATTTGGCGCTTTACATTTTCCCTGGTAGTGTCGGGACGAGCCCGCTAGCGAACCAGCAATCCCTGAGAGGTTAACGGTACCGCTTCAGGGTAGCGAGTTGCATAGTCTACCATCACCAAAATATATTGGTGACCCCTACCGCTCCTCGGGAGAGGCCCCACAATGTCCATCCCAATTCTCTTAAAGGGGGTTTCGATGATGGGTAAAGGAATCAAGGGACTGCGAAAATGTGGTTTCGGAGCTGACTTCTGACACTCCGGGCAACTACGGCAGTAGTTCTCTACTTCCTTATGCACCCCAGGCCAAAAGAACCGTTTTAACACCCTTTCTTTGTTTTTTCCACCCTAAATGTGCCCCAAGCAGATGAGTGTGGGCTAGTTGCAGTACTGTGGTCCTATGGGTTTGGGGCACAAGCAATTGCTCTATAGTCTCCTCCCCCTCTTTTTTTATTTGGTAGAGCAGCCCATTCTTAATTGCAAAATATGGGTACACTATTGGAAGATTACTGGGAACTATTCCATCCACAACTTTCACATTTTTCAAAGCATTAATGAGTGTAGGGTCATTCAGTTGGGCTGTTCCATACTGGCCTGTTAACCTCTGGTGCCCTGGCACTTCTGGACCGCTCTCACCCCCTTGGGTTGACCCCAGCTCCTCGGGTTCCGTCTGTAGCTGTACCCGGCTTTGAGTGATGGGCTGTGATGGTGGCTCATCTGCTTGTTCTGAGGCCGACTCAGTCTCCTCCAGGTGGTCTCCTCTATACATCGGTGTCTGCACTGGAAGGCAATGGTGTGTTAGAGTTTGGACATCTTGACTTGCATGATTTATTATATTTTGTCTGCTTTTACCCCTGGGGCCGTTGTGGCTCTCTTGTTCTCCTTGTTTGTATGTCTTGCCACAACATGTGAAACACAGGACAATCCCGTCCAATTAATACCTGTCCCGGTAGGGATCCCACCACCCCAGCTCGAATTTCATACTTCCCTCTAGTTCGTGACTAGTGTTACTGCAGATGTGGGTGTCGCCATGCACACACGAAACTGGAACTTCTAGTGAGATTTGCTTCGGGTTGACCAAGGACTGGTGCACCAGGGTAATCATGCTTCCAGAGTCCAGTAATGCCTCTACATTTTGACTATTTACCGATACAGGGCATGTCATAGCTTGGAACCCAGAGTTGCCCAACAAGGCAGCAAAAAGGTTATTTTTCAAGCCACTTGAAGACTCAGCCGTCGGCATAGGCTCATCTGTCTGTTTGCATTGCCATGAAAGGTGTCCTACTTCCCCACACTTGTAACAGGTTCTCAGTTCATACAATGTGCTTTCGACTGGCGAATCTTGCTGGCTGGACCTTTTCCCCTGTGGACTAGCCCATCTGGGAGTAAGGGCTCTAGGAAAAAACCTTTGTTGGGGCTGCGCACTGGTTGGGAACCGTGAGTTCAGCATTTCTGCACTGGCTTGGTATCTTTCAACTTCCTCTATCAATTCTTGGGGTGAACTTGGGTTATTCAGACAGACAAATCGTTTAGCTTCGGCGGGTAGGGCTCTTACAAATCTGTCCATCACCAAGGAATCAACCACTTCTGTTGCGGAGTGCCTACCAGGCTCTAACCATTTCTTAGCCAGACGCATTAATTCGTGCATCTGTGTGCGTGGTGGCTGTTCTTTCTTGAAGCACCATGCATGGAACCTCTGGGCCCTCCCGAATTCTGTAAGCCCACTGCGACTTAATATTTCTTGCTTTAAGGAGTCATAACTATTGGCCAAGGTTGGGTCCAGATCTAAGAAGGCTTTCTGTGATTCTCCAGATAGAAATGGTGCCACTATTTTGGCCCATTGATCTTTTGGCCATTTTTCTCTGAAAGCAGTTGTCTCAAAGGCATGCAGGTAAGCTTCAACATCATCATTCCCTCCCATTTTAGGAATAAAGCCACTAGCCCGTATCCTGCTAACATCTTGGGCTTGTTTCATTTCCAATTCTTTAACTTTGAGGTTATTAGCCCGCTTTTGTTCCTCTAGCAAGCCAGCTTGGATTTGCTGCTGCACTTTATTACTCTCTATCATTGTTTTCAGTAACTCTTCCATTTTACAATCAGTTGATTGTGTACTTAGCTTGGAAAACAGGCTCGTGAGGTCCTCCACGTCGCTCTGGAACATCAGCAGTCATCCACGTGCCCGCATTCTCCACCATATGTGACAGCATGAGAGGTTCCAGATCCTTAGTTTGTGCAAGTTCCACGTAACCACCACTCCAACAGTCTCTTCAGTATGTAGTTGAGTTTAATTATTAACAAAAGGTTTACAACATAAATCTCTTCAGCTCAGTACATGTCCTTTTCCCCCCAGCCACACCCCTTATTAGAGCCTGCTGCTGGTCTCATTAGCTCCAGCTGTACTCTCAGGCATCCTGGGTTTTGTAGTCCTTCAAAGACGGCCATCTTGCTTCAGCCATCTGAGGGCAATGTATCTGCCCTCTAGAACACGCCCTCTCATGATGCCACAATATATATATATATATATATATATATATATATACAGTTGAAGTGTGTGTCAATTTCGAGTAGCCCACCCAACAACAAAAAATGTCCAGCCCATCTGTTTTTTGCCAGATGGCCAATCCGCCCGTGTGTCTGTGTGTGTGTGTGTGTGTGTGTCAGTAAATCAGTGTCAATAGGGGCTATCCAGTCTTGTTTAACCATGTGGAACAGGGCAGGGCCGCTTCAACTAACTGATGTAATATCTCAACGTGTTTCCCTCCCAAATACCACCTTATTCCCTATGTAGTGCACTACTATAGACCAGAGCCCTATGGCCAATGGCACCCTATTCCCTATACAGTTCACTACTTTAGACCAGAGCCCTATGGCCAATGGAACCCTGTTCCCTATACAGTTCACTACTTTAGACCAGAGCCCTATGGCCATTGGAACTCTATTCCCTATACAGTTCACTACTTTAGACCAGAGCCCTATGGCCAATGGAACCCTGTTCCCTATACAGTTCACTACTTTAGACCAGAGCCCTATGGCCAATGACACCCTATTCCCTATACAGTTCACTACTTTAGACCATGGCACATAGGAGTCGGATCCAAAGTAGAGCATAATATGCAACAGGATCTCATTTGAGATTAAGACTTTGTCTTGTTAGAACGTAAATCAAACATAAGCCTCAATAAATCTAAAATTGATTATAGAAAAAAAAAATGTAATATATGAATTGGTTGAAATGGTGATTGATCAAAAATGAGATAGTTGATGTGTTTAGTTTTGTCCCTACAAAGGGACAGATTTTTAGCGAACAATTTTACAGCAGTGTGGGAATAAAAAAATAAATACCCATGGAAAAGAGACCAATTTGTTTATTTTCCACTCCAACCACCCTTGTTAAAATGTAATCTACAGAGACACACTGGCTAAGCAATTTCCAATGAACTTTTCCCCTGAATACCACTGTGGGGTTGGTAGCAGCCTTTAGCCTGCTGTATAGTTCAGGAAAACAAACAGTTCCAAAGTAATAGTTCGAGCGGGAGAGTAGCTGCAGTGACGAAGCGACGTGCACAGGGCGGTGTTCTCACGTAAAGAAAAGCTTGCGTGTTGCTGTGGAACATCTGGAATAGTGCTTCTAGTATCTTCAGCGGAATCTGTGCACTAGTTGTGACCACTTAAACTCTTGAATACTCATTTTTAAAGGAAAATTGCCTTTTCTTTCTGTAAGTTGATACAATATGGAATCTTAATTTACCGTTTTTTATTTTCTTTCAAAGGATGAAAATAGTTTTATTGATTTCACTCCTCCTCCTCCCACTAACGGAATATATCTACAGTATTCTTGTAGTTTAATCAAGTTGGATTTATTTATTTTAATCTGATTGGCCTACAGCTGCGTTTTCATCAATTATTCGAAATTAGTTTTGCTAAAATGTAATCTAATCGTTTTTTTGGGGAGTTTGTAGAATTCTTGAACTACTCATCGTTTCATTTTGTCACAGGGCTTCTAGTAAATAACGGTATACTCCAGACAGACGCACAACCGAGCTACGTTGGTGGAGTTCTCCACAGGCATATGGAGCTGTTTTGATCATGCATTGATTTGCATTTCTTTTTATATCTCAACTAGGCTACTCACTTGTCGTTTCAAAACGTCTATGGAAACTTTCTAAGTAGAATGCAACTGTTGTTGATTATATATTTAAAAAAATCCAACGATGTGCTATCTGCTGCATGAATAAAATCGATGTACGGTTGCAAAATTGGTTGCAAATTGGTTGTAAATATTTTACATTTTTTTGTGACATTCCTCTAACTCCGTGCTTTTATCCACTCCAATGTTACGCGATTCATACTTTTCAATTTGAAGTAAACATATTGGTTTGATGAGTGAATGTGGATATGGCGCCGCCTGGTGTCAAGATGAAGTACCACTTCAAATAGTTGACGCTGAATCAATACGGGAGACCTCTGGTCTGATAACTGTGGTTTCTGTGTGTTTGTCTCCACGTGTAGATCTATTAATAAAATGCTGCTCATCCTGCTCGGAGTGCTCATCTTGCACCTCACCATCCTGGTCTTACTGTTTGTCTCAACAATTGCCAATGTGAGTAGCTATGATATTGTTATCTATACCCTACTATAATACAATGTGAGTAGCTATGATATTGTTATCTATACCCTACTATAATACAATGTGAGTAACTGTGATATTGTTAACTTTACCCTACTATAATACAATGTGAGTAACTATGAAAATGCTGCCTACTGTACTATAGCCCTGTGTGTGTGAGTGTGTGTGTGTGTGTCTCAATAAGTCAGTGTAGTCAATAGGGGCTATCCAGTCTTGTTTAACCATCTGGAACAGGGCAGGGCCGATTCAACTAACTGATGTGTCAGACCTAGGTTCAAATATATCAGCATTTGATTGAACCTGAATCACGCCAGATGGGCGTGGTTGCTTGCACTTTTGGGACTACACTATATTATGTGATTGGTTCTTTGTGCCCAGACAAGCTAGATCAAGCTAAAGTTTTAGAAAGTAAACAAATACTATTTGAACCTGGGTGTGGTGATGGGGGGTGTATGTATTTTTACGATGGACCTGGGATTCACTTGTCCTACTTTTAACAGGCTATGCACATTTGGTGGGGGGGGGGTTCTTGTGAGTGGGTGCGTTAATACAGGCAGACAGATTCTGATCTTTGTGATCAATTATTTGCCAAACTGCTGAAAAAAATATCTGAATTGGACTACCTGTATAAACACACCCTTTGTGTGTGAGTTGAGTTCATTGAGTGTGTATGTTTTAAAGCTGTATCATAGATGTGGCTGGGTGTTCTGTGTTTTAAAGCTGTATAACAGATGTGGCTGGGTGTTCTGTGTTTTATAGCTGTATCATAGATGTGGCTGGGTGTTCTGTGTTTTAAAGCTGTATCATAGATGTGTCTGGGTGTTCTGTGTTTTAAAGCTGTATCATAGATGTGGCTGGGTGTTCTGTGTTTTAAAGCTGTATCATAGATGTGGCTGTGTGTTCTGTGTTTTAAAGCTGTATCATAGATGTGGCTGGGTGTTCTGTGTTTTAAAGCTGTATAACAGATGTGGCTGGGTGTTCTGTGTTTTATAGCTGTATCATAGATGTGGCTGGGTGTTCTGTGTTTTGAATCTGTATCATAGATGTGGCTGGGTGTTCTGTGTTTTGAATCTGTATCATAGATGTGGCTGGGTGTTCTGTGTTTTAAAGCTGTATCATAGATGTGGCTGGGTGTTCTGTGTTTTAAAGCTGTATCATAGATGTGGCTGGGTGTTCTGTGTTTTGAAAGCTGTATCACAGATGTGGCTGGGTGTTCTGTGTTTTAAAGCTGTATCACAGATGTGGCTGTGTGTTCTGTGTTTTAAAGCTGTATCATAGATGTGGCTGGGTGTTCTGTGTTTTAAAGCTGTATCACAGATGTGGCTGGGTGTTCTGTGTTTTAAAGCTGTATCATAGATGTGGCTGGGTGTTCTGTGTTTTAAAGCTGTATCACAGATGTGGCTGGGTGTTCTGTGTTTTAAAGCTGTATCATAGATGTGGCTGGGTGTTCTGTGTTTTGAAGCTGTATCATAGATGAGAATCCCCCCAAAAGTTATTTTGCTTAGAAGTAATAAACACGTATCTATAGGCGATGTTGAGTGGGCGTAGATAGAGATGACTTTCTTACTACAGCCAAGTGTCGCGCGCATCTGTGTGTGATGTCAGTGTGTCGTGTACTGAATAAGAGTCAATGGATGTGGCTGGGTGTACTATGCATAATGCTGTGTTGTGCTGTGGATGTGTCGTTTATATTCATGGTGTTGTGGGTGTGTCGTGTGTATTCATTGTGGTGTGTTGTGGGTGTGTCGTTTCTATTCGTTGTGTTGTGGGTGTGTAGTTTCTATTCGTTGTGTTGTGGGTGTGTGGTTTATATTCATTGTGTTGTGTTGTGGGTGTGTAGTTTATATTCATTGCGTTGTGTTGTGGGTGTGTGGTTTATATTCATTGTGTTGTGGGTGTGTAGTTTATATTCATTGCGTTGTGTTGTGGGTGTGTGGTTTATATTCATTGTGCTGTGTTGTGGGTGTGTGGTTTATATTCATTGTGTTGTGGGTGTGTGGTTTATATTCATTGTGTTGTGTTGTGGGTGTGTAGTTTATATTCATTGTGTTGTGTTGTGGGTGTGTGGTTTATATTCATTGTGATGTGGGTGTGTGGTTTATATTCATTGTGTTGTGTTGTGGGTGTGTCGTTTCTATTCGTTGTGTTGTGGGTGTGTGGTTTATATTCATTGTGTTGTGTTGTGGGTGTGTAGTTTATATTCATTGCGTTGTGTTGTGGGTGTGTGGTTTATATTAATTGTGTTGTGTTGTGGGTGTGTCGTTTATATTAATTGTGTTGTGGGTGTGTGGTTTATATTCATTGTGTTGTGGGTGTGTAGTTTATATTCATTGCGTTGTGTTGTGGGTGTGTAGTTTATATTAATTGTGTTGTGTTGTGGGTGTGTCGTTTATATTCATTGTGTTGTGGGTGTGTGGTTTATATTCATTGTGTTGTGTTGTGGGTGTGTAGTTTATATTCATTGTGTTGTGTTGTGGGTGTGTGGTTTATATTCATTGTGATGTGGGTGTGTGGTTTATATTCATTGTGTTGTGTTGTGGGTGTGTCGTTTCTATTCGTTGTGTTGTGGGTGTGTGGTTTATATTCATTGTGTTGTGTTGTGGGTGTGTAGTTTATATTCATTGTGTTGTGTTGTGGGTGTGTCGTTTATATTCATTGTGTTGTGGGTGTGTGGTTTATATTCATTGTGTTGTGTTGTGGGTGTGTGGTTTATATTCATTGTGTTGTGTTGTGGGTGTGTGGTTTATATTCATTGTGATGTGGGTGTGTGGTTTATATTCATTGTGTTGTGTTGTGGGTGTGTGGTTTATATTCATTGTTGTGGGTGTGTGGTTTATATTCATTTTGTGTTGTGTTGTGGGTGTGTGGTTTATATTCATTGTGTTGTGTTGTGGGTGTGTCGGTTAATATTCATTGCGTTGTGTTGTGGGTGTGTAGTTTATATTCATTGTGTTGTGTTGTGTTCCAGGCCTGGACTGTAGGAGGAACCAAGAGTACTGACCTGTGGTACAGCTGTCTCACTACTAACGGAGGATATCACTGTATTTCTGCCAGCAATGAAGGTTTGTCTAAGACGTTAGCACCAAAGATGGTGGATTTACCATTGAAAAAAATGAACAAGGTTCCTGTCTGTCTAAGTGGGGCCTTTCCTCTCTCGCATGAGCATGCTTTTCCCACATGAGCTCACGATTCCTTAACGATTCCATAATATCTGGCATGCTCATTGTTCTTCCATAATATCTGGCATGCTCATGGTTCTTCCATAATATCTGGCATGCTCACTGTTCCTCCATAATATCTGGCATGCTCATGGTTCTTCCATAATATCTGGCATGCGCACTGTTCCTCCATAATATCTGGCATGCTCACTGTTCCTCCATAATATCTGGCATGCTCATGGTTCCTCCATAACATCTGGCATGCTCATGGTTCCTCCATAATATCTGGCATGCTCATGGTTCCTCCATAATATCTGGCATGCTCATGGTTCCTCCATAATATCTGGCATGCTCACTGTTCCTCCATAATATCTGGCATGCTCATGGTTCCTCCATAATATCTGGCATGCTCATGGTTCCTCCATAACATCTGGCATGCTCACTGTACCTCCATAATATCTGGCATGCTCACTGTTCCTCCATAATATCTGGCATGCTCACTGTTCCTCCATAATATCTGGCATGCTCACTGTTCCTCCATAATATCTGGCATGTTCACTGTTCCTCCATAATATCTGGCATGCTCATGGTTCTTCCATAATATCTGGCATGCTCACTGTTCCTCCATAATATCTGGCATGCTCATGGTTCTTCCATAATATCTGGCATGCTCACTGTTCCTCCATAATATCTGGCATGCTCATGGTTCTTCCATAATATCTGGCATGCTCACTGTTCCTCCATAATATCTGGCATGCTCACTGTTCCTCCATAATATCTGGCATGCTCATGGTTCTTCCATAATATCTGGCATGCTCATGGTTCTTCCATAATATCTGGCATGCTCACTATTCCTCCATAATATCTGGCATGCTCATGGTTCTTCCATAATATCTGGCATGCTCACTGTTCCTCCATAATATCTGGCATGCTCATGGTTCTTCCATAATATCTGGCATGCTCACTGTTCCTCCATAATATCTGGCATGCTCATGGTTCTTCCATAATATCTGGCATGCTCACTGTTCCTCCATAATATCTGGCATGCTCATGGTTCTTCCATAATATCTTGCATGCTCACTGTTCGTCCATAATATCTCACAACAGAGGGCGAAGAGCTGGCTTTGCTCAACTTATCGTCCCCTCCCGCTCGCCCCCACCGCCCCGCTCCGACCAGAAAACATGAGCCAGTGAGATGTCTGGCCCTGGGAGACTCCCTCTGTGGGGCTAGACAATAAGTAGACCACAGTGACCCCGACCCCACCAGACAACATGAGGGTGTGGGGTGTCTTGCTTTCTCTACCGTCTCTGCTAACACTATCCACTATCCAGCTAGAGGTCAAACTATCATTATCCAGCTAGAGGTCAAACTATCATTATCCAGCTAGAGGTCAAACTATCATTATCCATATAGAGGTCAAACTATCATTGTCCACCTAGAGGTCAAACTATCATTATCCATATAGAGGTCAAACTATCATTGTCCACCTAGAGGTCAAACTATCATTATCCATATAGAGGTCAAACTATCATTGTCCACCTAGAGGTCAAACTGTCATTATTCACCTAGAGGTCAAACTATCACTATCCACCTAGAGGTCAAACTATCATTATCCATATAGAGGTCAAACTATCATTGTCCACCTAGAGGTCAAACTATCATTATCCACATAGAGGTCAAACTATCATTATCCACCTAGAGGACAAACTATCATTGTCCACCTAGAGGACAAACTGTCATTATCCAACTAGAGGACATACTATCATTATCCACCTAGAGGACAAACTGTCATTATCCACCTAGAGGACAAACTGTCATTATTCACCTAGAGGACAAACTGTCATTATCCACCTAGAGGACATACTATCATTATCCACCTAGAGGACAAACTGTCATTATCCACCTAGAGGACATACTATCATTATCCACCTAGAGGACAAACTGTCATTATCCACCTAGAGGACAAACTGTCATTATCCACCTAGAGGACAAACTGTCATTATCCACCTAGAGGACAAACTATCATTATCCACCTAGAGGACAAACTGTCATTATCCACCTAGAGGACATACTATCATTATCCACCTAGAGGACAAACTAGTATTATCCACCTAGAGGACAAACTATCATTATCCACATAGAGGACAAACTATCATTATCCACCTAGAGGTCAAACTATACTTATCCACCTAGAGAACAATGTTTCATTATCCACCTAGAGGACAAACTGTCATTATCCACCTAGAGTTCAAACTATAATTATCCACCTAGAGTTCAAACTATCATTATCCAGCTAGAGGTCAAACTATCATTATCCAGACCACAGTGACCCCGACCCCACCAGACAACATGAGGGTGTGGGGTGTCTTGCTTTCTCTACCGTCTCTGCTAACACTATCCACTATCCAGCTAGAGGTCAAACTATCATTATCCAGCTAGAGGTCAAACTATCATTATCCAGCTAGAGGTCAAACTATCATTATCCATATAGAGGTCAAACTATCATTGTCCACCTAGAGGTCAAACTATCATTATCCATATAGAGGTCAAACTATCATTGTCCACCTAGAGGTCAAACTATCATTATCCATATAGAGGTCAAACTATCATTGTCCACCTAGAGGTCAAACTGTCATTATTCACCTAGAGGTCAAACTATCACTATCCACCTAGAGGTCAAACTATCATTATCCATATAGAGGTCAAACTATCATTGTCCACCTAGAGGTCAAACTATCATTATCCACATAGAGGTCAAACTATCATTATCCACCTAGAGGACAAACTATCATTGTCCACCTAGAGGACAAACTGTCATTATCCAACTAGAGGACATACTATCATTATCCACCTAGAGGACAAACTGTCATTATCCACCTAGAGGACAAACTGTCATTATTCACCTAGAGGACAAACTGTCATTATCCACCTAGAGGACATACTATCATTATCCACCTAGAGGACAAACTGTCATTATCCACCTAGAGGACATACTATCATTATCCACCTAGAGGACAAACTGTCATTATCCACCTAGAGGACAAACTGTCATTATCCACCTAGAGGACAAACTGTCATTATCCACCTAGAGGACAAACTATCATTATCCACCTAGAGGACAAACTGTCATTATCCACCTAGAGGACATACTATCATTATCCACCTAGAGGACAAACTAGTATTATCCACCTAGAGGACAAACTATCATTATCCACATAGAGGACAAACTATCATTATCCACCTAGAGGTCAAACTATACTTATCCACCTAGAGAACAATGTTTCATTATCCACCTAGAGGACAAACTGTCATTATCCACCTAGAGTTCAAACTATAATTATCCACCTAGAGTTCAAACTATCATTATCCAGCTAGAGGTCAAACTATCATTATCCAGATAGAGGTCAAACTATAATTATCCACCTAGAGTTCAAACTATCATTATCCAGCTAGAGGTCAAACTATCATTGTCCACCTAGAGGACAAACTATAATTATCCACCTAGAGGACAAACTATAATTATCCACCTAGAGTTCAAACTATCATTATCCAGCTAGAGGTCAAACTATCATTATCCAGATAGAGGTCAAACTATCATTATCCACCTAGGACAAACTGTCATTTTCCACCTAGAGGACAAACCATCATTATCCACCTAGAGGTCAAACTATCATTATCCACCTAGAGGACAAACTGTCATTATTCACCTAGAGGACAATAGTGATACTGCATTCTGTGTATCCAATAATGACATTTTACATGATGACAGCTCTGTTATCAGTTAATCAGCCAATCAAATTCATTCATATAGCCCATTTTACAGCAACATTTGTCACAAAGGTCTTTACAGTATGCCAGCCTACCACCTATCAGGAGTTAGATGTTCATGTTTTGATATGTTGTGCTACTTTATGTTATATAAAAGTTATGTTAGGTTATATGCAGGGTATGGGAGTAAAGGTTTACATGCAATCCGTTACAAGTAACAGAATACAAAAAAACCTAACTGCAATCTGTTACTTTACCTGCAAAAACATTGTAATCAGATTACAGATACTTTTCAAAAACAAAATGATTACTTCTAGGTTTACTTTTAAATTCAGAAAGGATGTTTGTGTAAAAAAATCTTTGACACCGTTCTGTTTTCAGATTAGATTCAAATTAGCTTTGAAAAAAGGCAGAAGATTAAATTTGTTCCGTCTGAGTGAGTCTGATCGCAAGTCAAAGACTACTATGATGACACACCAAATGTGTTTGATGGATTGGGGGGAAAGAACAGGAATAGGCTTTTGTAGGCTTCAGTCCAAGCTATGTCTTCCAATGGTGCGACTGCTGTCGGCATCCAAAGATAATCCAACTTGAATAAACGCTTGGAGGTAAGGATGACAGCAGTGGTGTAGTCTACGGGTGATACTGATATCACTTATTATTGATATCTACATTGCGCATTGATATGAATCACACCGTTATCTCTCATTTAGTTATTTGCGCTTTACGGATTGTGGTTGTTGTGGATGGCTGTTCACCAATGTATTTTATCCCAATAACCGTTGAATTGAAGAAGTTTAAAGATTGTTTTTGCAACAAACAATGAATAAAGTGATCTTGCAGCAGCTACATAGAGCGGATCCCAGCCTATGGAATAACAGTTGGAGGTGGATCCCAGCCTATGGAATAACAGTTGGAGGTGGATCCCAGCCTATGGAATAACAGTTGGAGGTGGATCCCAGCCTATGGAATAACAGTCTGAGGTGGATCCCAGCCTATGGAATAACAGTCTGAAGGAGTTCCTCTCTTCTGAACTCCTCTTCATTGTGCTCCATACTGTCAAAAACAAGTGGGGCTTTTATTGCTCAATCTAATTCGTGCTGATTTAAAAAAAACTGTCCATAGGTCTAATGGAGACATTTTAAAACACGTAGACCTTTGATAGACTTAAAGGGGCAATCTGCAGTTGCTACATCCATTTTAGGACTTATATGAATTATATACATTGAGTATACAAAACATTAAGAACACCTGGTCTTTCCATGACATAGAAAGACCAGGTGAATCCAGGTGAAAGCTATGATCCCTTATTGGTCACTAGATGAAAGGGAAGAGACAGGTTATAGACAGATGTTTAAGCATTCAGACAATTAATTGTTTATGTGTGCGACTCAGAGTGTGAATGGGCAAGACAAAAGATTTAAGTGTCTTTGAAAGGGGTATGGTAGAAGGCGCTAGCAGTACCGGTTTGTGTCAAGAACTGCAACGATGCTGGGTTTTCACGCTCAACAGTTTCCCACCACCTTAAGGACATCCAGCCAACTTGAAACAACAGTGGGAAGCATTGGAGTCAACATGGGCCAGCATCCCTGTGGAAGGCTTTCCACACCTTGTAGAGTCCATTCCCCGAATGGTCTTGTTTAATCTTTTTTTTTTTTACTAGGCAAGTCAGTTAAGAAAAAATTATATTTTCAATGACAGCCTAGGAACAGTGGGCTAACTGCCTTGTTCAACCTTTTGGTTACTAGTCCAACGCTCTAACCACTAGGCTACCTGCCGCCCTGCAATGTTCAAAATGTTTTGTAAACTCAGTGTATGGCCAGCTATGTAAACTAGCATGGATCAATCCTGCAATAGACGTCATTTAATGGGTTAATTAGGTTAGTGAGTTTGGGTAATCCAAAATTCCAAAAGTTACAATAGGGAATACAATTTTGGACACGTAACTAGTAACTGTAACAGACTACATTTAGAAAGTAACCTGCCCACCTCTGGTTATATGTCATGTTAGACCTCCTCTGTCTCCTCCCTTCAGACTGGATCCAGGCGGTTCAGGCCCTCATGGTCCTCTCAGTGCTGTTCTGCCTCTTCTCTCTCTTCTTCTTCATGTGTCAGCTCTTCACCCTGGTCAAAGGAGGACGCTTCTTCTTCACTGCCATCTTCCAGATCCTCGCCAGTGAGTACGACCACTTCTAAGGCTTAATGAAGCCTTCATAACCCCTTTATAAAGGCCTACATAGACATTTCATAAAGTTGTTGGTCTTGTTGGCAAGTGAGTATCACATCACATCAAACACAGAGTTTCCCCTGATTGTCTAATCTAGCCGGGTCCCCCGGTTTATACAAAGTTGTCTTATATTGGTATCAACTAACAACGTTGGTGATAAGAGGGCCTGGATGCTGTTGTGCGGGGCTTACCGCCCAGGCAGGAAAATGATCTGGGGGAAAACTGAATCTGTAAAAGACAGACATGTTATAGCACAGGTCAAAGCGGGAGGCGGCCCCATGTGACCACTGTCCCTTACTACGAGGGTTGGTTAACTGTCTCAGTGTTAGGTCCCTCACTACGAGGGTTGGTTAACTGTCTCAGTGTTAGGTCCCAAACTATGAGGGTTGGTTAACTGCCTCAGTGTTAGGTCCCTTTCTACGAGGGTTAGTTAACTGTCTCAATGTTTGGTCCCTTACTATGAGGGTTGGTTAACTGTCTCAATGTAAGGTCTCTTACTACGAGGGTTGGTTAACTATCTGTGTTAGGTCAGAAACTACGAGGGTTGGTTAACTGTCTCAAGTTAAGGTCTCTTACTACGAGGGTTGGTTAACTGTCTCAGTGTTAGGTCTCTTACTACGAGGATTGGTTAACTGTCTCAGTGTTAGGTCCCTTACTACGTGGGTTGGTTTACTGTTTCAATGTTAGGTCCCTTACTGCGAGGGTTGGTTAACTGTCTCAATGTTAGGTCTCTTATTACAAAAGTTGGTTAACTGTCTCAGTGTTAGGTCCCTTACTACGTGGGTTGGTTTACTGTTTCAATGTTAGGTCCCTCACTACGAGGGTTGATTAACTGTCTCAGTGTTAGGTCCCAAACTACGAGGGTTGGTTAACTGCCTCAGTGTTAGGTCCCTTACTACGAGGGTTAGTTAACTGCCTCAATGTTTGGTTTCTTACTACGAGGGTTGGTTAACTATCTTTGTTAGGTCCCAAACTATGAGGGTTGGTTAACTGTCTCAATTTAAGGTCTCTTACTACGAGGGTTGGTTAACTGTCTCTGTGTTAGGTCTCTTACTACGAGGGTTGGTTAACTGTCTCAGTGTTAGGTCTCTTACTACGAGGGTTGGTTTACTGTCTCAGTGTTAGGTCTCTTACTACGAGGGTTGGTTAACTGTCTCAATGTTAGGTCTCTTATTACGAGGGTTGGTTAACTGTCTCAGTGTTAGGTCCCTTACTACGTGGGTTGGTTTACTGTTTCAATGTTAGGTCCCTTACTGCGAGGGTTGGTTAACTGTCTCAATGTTAGGTCTCTTACTACGAGGGTTGGTTAACTGTCTCAATGTTAGGTCTCTTATTACGTGGGTTGGTTAACTGTCTCAGTGTTAGGTCCTATACTATGTGGGTTGGTTTACTGTCTCAATTTAAAGTCTCTTACTACGTGGGTTGGTTTCCTGCCTCAATGTAAGGTCCCTTACTATGAGGGTTGGTTTACTATCTCAATGTAAGGTCCCTTACTACGTGGGTTGGTTTACTGTTTCAATGTTAGGTCCCTTACTGCGTGGGTTGGTTTACTGTTTCAATGTTAGGTCCCTTACTACGTGGGTTGGTTTACTGTTTCAATGTTAGGTCCCTTACTATGCAGGTTGGTTTACTGTTTCAATGTTAGGTCCCTTACTATGCAGGTTGGTTTACTGTTTCAATGTTAGGTCCCTTACTACGTGGGTTGGTTTACTGTTTCAATGTTAGGTCCCTTACTGCGTGGGTTGGTTTACTGTTTCAATGTTAGGTCCCTTACTACGTGGGTTGGTTTACTGTTTCAATGTAAGGTGCCTTACTACGTGGGTTGGTTTACTGTTTCAATGTTAGGTCCCTTACTGCGTGGGTTGGTTTACTGTTTCAATGTTAGGTCCTTTACTACGTGGGTTGGTTTACTGTTTCAATGTTAGGTCCCTTACTACGTGGGTTGGTTTACTGTTTCAATGTTAGGTCCCTTACTGCGTGGGTTGGTTTACTGTTTCAATGTTAGGTGCCTTACTACGTGGGTTGGTTTACTGTTTCAATGTTAGGTCCCTTACTGCGTGGGTTGGTTTACTGTTTCAATGTTAGGTCCCTTACTACGTGGGTTGGTTTACTGTTTCAATGTTAGGTCCCTTACTCGTGGGTTGGTTTACTGTTTCAATGTTAGGTCCCTTACTACGTGGGTTGGTTTACTGTTTCAATGTTAGGTCCCTTACTGCGTGGGTTGGTTTACTGTTTCAATGTTAGGTCCCTTACTGCGTGGGTTGGTTTACTGTTTCAATGTTAGGTGCCTTACTACGTGGGTTGGTTTACTGTTTCAATGTTAGGTCCCTTACTGCGTGGGTTGGTTTACTGTTTCAATGTTAGGTCCCTTACTACGTGGGTTGGTTTACTGTTTCAATGTTAGGTCCCTTACTACGTGGGTTGGTTTACTGTTTCAATGTTAGGTCCCTTACTACGTGGGTTGGTTTACTGTTTCAATGTTAGGTCCCTTACTGCGTGGGTTGGTTTACTGTTTCAATGTTAGGTCCCTTACTGCGTGGGTTGGTTTACTGTTTCAATGTTAGGTGCCTTACTACGTGGGTTGGTTTACTGTTTCAATGTTAGGTCCCTTACTGCGTGGGTTGGTTTACTGTTTCAATGTTAGGTCCCTTACTACGTGGGTTGGTTTACTGTTTCAATGTTAGGTCCCTTACTACGTGGGTTGGTTTACTGTTTCAATGTTAGGTCCCTTACTGCGTGGGTTGGTTTACTGTTTCAATGTTAGGTCCCTTACTACGTGGGTTGGTTAAGTGCCTCAATGTTTGGTGCCTACCTATGAGGGTTGGTTTACTGTCATAATGGCTTAGTTGGAACCAAACTACATCTTGTGCTCGATATCTTACTCAATTTGCTTCTGTGGGCAGAAGCACATTTTCTGCACATGGGCGTAGAAACTAGCAGATTCAGCCCCTCCCCAAAATATACAGAACATAACCAAGTCTGTCACAAAATATTAGGTGTTTGAACTTGGAAGAAATTAATGATCTCCAACAGTCTCCAACAAAACTTGCCATGCCTTTCTTTTTTTTCCTTTTCTGCTCTCTCATCTCTCTCTTTCCTTCCCTACTCTCCCACTCTCTCTCTGTCCCTCCCTGCTCTCCCACTGTTTCTCTCTATCCCTCCCTGCTCTCCCACTCTTTCTCTCCCTCCCTACTCTCCCACTCTCTCTCTGTCCCTCCCTGCTCTCTCACTCTCTCTCCCTCCCTACTCTCCCACTCTCTCTCTCCCTCACTACTCTCCCACTCTCTCTCTGTCCATCCCTGCTCCCCCCCCCCTCTCTCTCTCCAGGTCTATTTGTGATGTGTGGAGCTATAATCTACACGGTAATGGGTCCGGATGGGGAGGAGGATGCTGCGTTCGGCTTTGCCTACGTCCTGGCCTGGGTGTCCTTCCCTCTGTGTCTGGTCAGTGGTCTCATCTACATCGTACTGAGGAAGAGGGAATGAGAGAGGGAGGGAGGCTGAGGTTAAGACCTCACACCACCACCACCAGTAGAACACAGCACTGTGCCCCAGGGTTGGAATCAATTCCATTTGATTTCCAGTCAATTCAAGAATTACCCTAACATTCCAGTTCTCTTCAATGCTTCTTAATGAGGTTTACCTTCTGAATTAACTGAAACTGAAATGGAATTGACCCCAACCATGCTGTGCCCACTGACCACCAGAGGAGGCGGGTAAGGGGAGGACAAATGGCTCACATAGTGTTTGTTTTCCATCAAATACTTTGAGCATTTGATTAGATTTTGAGTGTTTGCACTTTTGGGATTATTCCATTGGTTTCATTGTGCCAGGCAAGCTCCATCAAGCCCAGCTAGAGCATTTGTAAGAAAACAAATCATATTTGAACCCAAGTCTACATTATACATACCAATCACAGGTGGTCATGACTGGAGAGGAATCAGTGGAATGATTTAAAACACATCAAACACATGGAAACCAGGTGTTTGATTCCATTCAATTTGTGCAGTTCCATCTTTTATTATGAGCCGTCCTCCCATCACCAGCCTCCACTGACAGCCATGTGTGAGTAAACTACAGAGGAGAACAGACAATCCATGTTACAGTGTGAAGATGTACATAGTGTCTATGGTTTTAGCCATATTTATAACATTTTTTACATGACCTTTTGTACATAGTTGTTGTTGAGTTGCTTTGTCGAGATCAGTTCTTTGTCAAAGAGTTTTTTTAAATACTTTCTCCTCTGTGCCGAAGGGATAAAGCTGTGATATCAGCGTTTAGTAAAAAATACGAAATGTTTAAAACCTTTTAAATGTTTATTTTGCTTTACTATAGTGTAGCGTCAATTCCTAGATTGTCATTGTCAAACCAAACAAACCAATTCCATAAATAGTTGTCAAGAAAGGCAAGAACAGACTGGCAATCAGGCTAGTCAAATCCTTCAGACAAAGTGAATCCATAAACATCAGTAGTAAAGGAAAATGGGTTTCAGTAGAACCAACAAATTATAATTGTGTTAATAACCATTACTACTTTATCTTTGTACTGTCCTGTATATTCTATTAAGATTCTGAAATGAAAATGGTGCTTTGTATCTGCCATTCTTCTACTGTATAGCCTACTTGCTGATGTTGTTATTAATTCATTTTAACAATGCTTGAATTGTATAGCCTACTGGTTTTGTGTTGCCATTAAATGATTTGAACAATGCTAGTGACTGGAGTCCTGCCCATTCTGTCGAATGAGAAAAAACGAATCAGACGTTTTTATGTCTATATTCGGATAAATAAAACCGTTGAAAGAAGGTCTACTTGCTTGGCATGCAGCCAGGTCACCCGTGATACAAGTCAGTGTTCCACGTCCATCCATGTCTGAGGACATCGGGAGATGACGGGGAAACTGGCCAATACAGGCAAGAGTGAGCCGTCTTACCTTCAAGTAGGCTTTGGTGTTGCTACGGCGTTGGGGACGGGTGTAAGTATCTGCCTCTGGTTCAAAGGGTTGCATGTTTGAATCCAGTGATAGAAAGTTGTTTTTGACATTTTTGTTGTGATCCCAAAGCTTAACATTACATTAACCATTCTGAGTTAATGCCTTAACTTTATAATTCCGAATAAATGCCTTAACTTAACCGAACACTTCGATATTTGACATTTGAAATAACTTCATGGATGAATGTCTAATTCTGACGTGAGACCGTGAGAACTTGTTTTGGCCTGAACATTCATCCTCTGAGAACTGGGCTGATTGGCACAGCTTCAGTACTGATCTGCACCACACTGTGGCGCTGTAATGCAGAGGTTAACATGATCATTCATCCTCTGAGAACTGGGCTGATTGACACAGCTTCAGTACTGATCTGCACCACACGGTGGCGCTGTAATGCAGAGGTTAACAGCTGAAGAACCCATTTGGGGATAATAATTGAAAGTCATGTTTGACACAGTATGCATTTCTCTCAACAGCTCTCTCTTTACACTTTGCCACATTTTTCAAAATTACATTTTCCATTTACTTCAAACTCTGTAAAAAAAAAAAGATTGTTTATAGAAGAACCCATTCTTCCATTCACAGTTGTTGACACCACAACTGAATCCCCGAGTCGACTAGGTGAAAAATCTGTCAATGTGCCCTTGAGCAAGGCACTTAAACCTAATTGCTCCTGTAAGTCACGCTTGATAAGAGCATCTGTTAAATGACTACAGTGTGTGTGTGTTACACTCTGCATCGCTTCAAATGCTGACAGATGGGTCTATAATGAGACGCAGAATACATATCTAGCTGAACCAACCACAGATGGGTCTATAATAAGATACAGAATACATATCTACCTGAACCAACCACAGATGGGTCTATAATGAGACGCGGAATACATATCTAGCTGAACCAACCACAGATGGGTCTATAATGAGATGCAGAATACATATCTAGCTGAACCAACCACATATGGGTCTATAATGACATGCAGAATACATATCTACCTGAACCAACCACATTACATGGAGGGACAGAGGGTTATAGAGACATTACATGGAGGGACAGAAGGTTATAGAGACATTACATGGAGGGACAGAAGGTTATAGAGACATTACATGGAGGGACAGAGGGTTATAGAGACATTACATGGAGGGACAGAAGGTTATAGAGACATTACATGGAGGGACAGAGGGTTATAGAGACATTACATGGAGGGACAGAAGGTTATAGAGACATTACATGGAGGGACAGAGGGTTATAGAGACATTACATGGAGGGACAGAGGGTTATAGAGACATTACATGGAGGGACAGAGGGTTATAGAGACATTACATGGAGGGACAGAGGGATATAGAGACATTACATGGAGGGACAGAGGGTTATAGAGACATTACATGGAGGGACAGAAAGTTATAGAGACATTACATGGAGGGACAGAGGGTTATAGAGACATTACATGGAGGGACAGAGGGTTATAGAGACATTACATGGAGGGACAGAGGGTTATATAGACATTACATGGAGGGACAGAGGGTTATAGAGACATTACATGGAGGGACAGAGGGTTATAGAGACATTACATGGAGGGACAGAAGGTTATAGAGACATTACATGGAGGGACAGAGGGTTATAGAGACATTACATGGAGGGACAGAGGTTATAGAGACATTACATGGAGGGACAGAGGGTTATAGAGACATTACATGGAGGGACAGAGGGTTATAGAGACATTACATGGAGGGACAGAAGGTTATAGAGACATTACATGGAGGGACAGAGGTTATAGAGACATTACATGGAGGGACAGAGGGTTAGAGACATTACATGGAGGGACAGAAGGTTATAGAGACATTACATGGAGGGACAGAGGGTTAGAGAGACAAGTAGAGGGAGGGGTAGATGGGAGTAGAGTAGAAAGTAGTAGAGAGGGTGGGAGAGAGAAGAGTAGAGAAGTAGAGAGGTGGAGGGAGTAGAGAGGAGTAGGCGTGGTAGAGAGAGGAGAGGAGAGAGAGGAGAGAGAGGAGTGGGCGTGGTAGAGGAGTGAGAGAGGAGTCGAGAGAGGAGAGAAGAGGAGTAGAGGGGAGTAGAGAGGAGTGGGCGTTGTGAGAGGAGTGGAGGAGTAGAGAGGAGAGGAGTAGAGAGGGAGAGGTGGGAGCAGAGAGGAGGGGAGAAAGAGGAGTAGAGAAGAGTAGAAAGGAGTGGGAGGAGTAAGGAGTAGAAATGGAGTGAGAGGAGTGGAGAGAGGAGTAGAGTGAGAAGAATGGAGTAGAAGGAGTGAGAGAAAAAGTAGAGGAAAGAGAGAAGAGCACAAGGTAGAGAAGAGCATGGGGGTATAGAGGAGTAGAAGAGTGGGGGAGTTGAGAGGAGTAGGGGGAGTAGAGAAAGAGTGGGGAGTAGATGCAGGGTAAAGAGGAGAGGAGTAGAGAGGAGTGGGGGAGCAGAGAGGAGTAGGGGGGTGGGGGGAGCAGAGTGGAGTAGAGAAAGGAGTAGAGAAGAGTAGAGTGGAGTAGAAAGAAGTAGAGAGAAGTAGAGAGGAGTAGATTGGAGTAGAGAGAGGAGTAGAGAGGAGTGGAGAGGAGTAGAGGGGGGTTGAGAGTAGTTGAGGGTAGTAGAGATGAGTAGAGAGTAGTAGAGGGTAGTAGAGAGGAGTAGAGGGTAGTAGATAGGAGTAGAGAGAGGAGTAGAGAGGAGTAGAGGGAGGAGTAGAGGGGAGAAGAGGAGTAGAGAGAGGAGTAGAGAAGAGTAGAGAGGAGTAGATAAGAGTAGAGAGAGGAGTAGAGAGGAGCAGAGAGGAGCAGAGAGGAGTAGAAATGAGCAGAGAGGAGTAGAGAACAGAGTAGAGAAGAGTAGAATGGAGTAGAGAGAGGAGTAGAGAAGAGTTGAAGGGAGTAGAGAGGAGTAGAGAGAGGAGTAGAGGAGAAGGGAGTAGAGAGGAGTAGAGATAGGAGTAGAGAGGAGTAGGAGAGGAGCAGAGAGGGGTAGATAGGAGTAGAGTATAGTAGAGAGAAGTAGAGAGGAGTAGAGAGGAGAGGAGAGGAGTAGAGAGGAGTTGAGAGGAGTAGATAGGAGTAGGGAGAGGAGTAGAGTGGAGTAGAGAGGAGTAGAGGGGAGCAGAGTGTAGTAGAGAAAGGGTAGAGCAGAGTAGAGAGGAGTAGAAAGAAGTAGAGAGGAGTTGAGAGGAGTAGATAGGAGTAGGGAGAGGAGTAGAGAGTAGTGGAGAGGAGTAGAGAGGAGAGGAGTTGAGGGGGTTGAGAGTAGTTGAGGGGGTAGAGAGGAGTAGAGAGGAGTAGAGGGGAGTAGAGAGGAGTAGAGAGAGGAGTAGAGAAGAGTAGAGAGGAGTATAAAGAGGAGTAGAGAGGAGTAGATAGGAGTAGAGAGAAGAGTAGAGAGGAGTGGAGAGGAGAGGAGTGTGGCGGGTAGAGGGGGAATGGGGGGAGTAGAGAGTAGTGTCGAGGGAGTAGAGAGGAGTAGAGAGGAGAGGAGTGGGGGTTGAGAGTAGTTCTTGGGGGTGAGAGGAGTAGAGAGTAGTGGGGGAGTAGAGAGGAGGAGATGGTAGTAGATAGAGAGTAGAGAGGAGTAGAGAGAGTAGAAGGAGTAGAGATGGAGTGGAGGCAGGTAAAGAGGAGTAGAGAGAGGAGAAGAGGGGAGTAGAGAGGAGTGGGAGAGGGTAGAAAGAGTGAGAGGAGTAGAAGAGAGGTGAGAGGAGTGGGAGGGTAGAGAGAAGAGTGAGAGAGGGTGGAGAGGGAGTGGGGGTGGTAGATAGAGAGTAGAGAGAGGAGTAGAGAGGAGAGGAGTAGAGAGGAGAGGGAGTGGGGGTTGAGGAGTAGTTGAGAGGAGTACAGAGGGTGAAGAGGAGAGGAGTAGAGTGGATTAGAGGGCTGTAGAGAGTAGTAGATAGGAGTGGAGAGGAGAGGAGTGTAGCGGAGTGGGGGGAATAGAGGGGAGTAGAGAGTGGTATAGAGGAGTAGAGAGGGAGTAGAGGAGAGGAGTAGGGGGTTGAGGAGTAGTTGCGGGGGTGGGAGGAGTAGAGAGTAGTAGAGGGAGTAGACAGGAGGAGATGGTAGTAGATAGGAGAGAGAGAGGAGTAGAGAAAATTAGAAGGGAGTAGAGATGGTGGAGGCAGTAAAGAGGAGTAGAGAGAGGAGTGGGGGGAGTAGAGAGGGTAGAGAGGAGTAGAGAAGAGTGAGAGGAGTAGAAGAGGAGTAGAGAGGAGTAGATGGGAGTAGAGAAGAGTAGAGAGGGTGGAGAGGAGTAGAGGGTAGTAGATAGAAGTAGAGAGAGGAGTAGAGAGGAGTGGAGAGGAGTAGAGAGGAGAGGAGTAGAGGAGGTTGAGAGTGGTTGAGAGGGTACAGAGAGGGTGAAGAGGAGAGGGAGTAGAGGTGGAGTGGGGGCTGTAGAGAGTAGTAGATAGGAGTGGAGAGGAGAGGAGTAGAGGGGAGTAGAGCGTAGTAGAGAGGAGTAGAGAGGAGTCGAGAGGAGAGAAGAGGAGTAGAGGGGAGTAGAGAGGAGTAGAGAGGAGTCGAGAGGAGAGAAGAGGAGTAGAGGGGAGTAGAGCGTAGTAGAGAGGAGTAGAGAGGAGTCGAGAGGAGAGAAGAGGAGTAGAGGGGAGTAGAGAGGAGTAGAGCGTAGTAGAGAGGAGTAGAGAGGAGTGGAGAGGAGAGGAGTAGAGGGGAGCAGAGAGGAGTAGAGAAAGGAGTAGAGAAGAGAGGAGTAGAGGTGGTTGAGAGTAGTTGAGGGGGTAGAGAGGAGTAGAGAGTAGTAGAGGGGAGTAGAGAGGAGGAGAGGGTAGTAGGGAGTAGGAGAGAGGACTACAGAGGAGTGAAGAGTAGAGGGAGTGGGAGGTGGAGTGGGGGGGCTGTAGAGAGTAGTGAGATAGGGTGGAGAGGGAGAGGAGTGTAGTGGAGTAGAGGGGAATAGAGGGGAGTAGAAAGTAGTATAGAGTAGAGAGGAGTAGAGAGGAGAGGAGTACAGGGAGTAAAGAGGAGAGGAGTAGAGAGGAGTAGAGGGGAGCAGAGAGGAGTAGAGGGGAGTAGAGGGGAGCAGAGTGGAGTAGAGAAAGGAGTAGAGAAGAGTAGAGTGGAGTAGAAAGAAGTAGAGAGAAGTAGAGAGGAGTAGATTGGAGTAGAGAGAGGAGTAGAGAGGAGTGGAGAGGAGTAGAGAGGAGAGGAGTAGAGGGGGGTTGAGAGTAGTTGAGGGTAATAGAGAGGAGTAGAGAGTAGTAGAGGGTAGTAGAGAGGAGTAGAGGGTAGTAGATAGGAGTAGAGAGAGGAGTATAGAGGTGTAGAGAGAGGAGTAGAGGGGAGAAGAGAGGAGTAGAGAGAGGAGTAGAGAAGAGTAGAGAGGAGTAGAAAGAAGTAGAGAGAAGTAGAGAGGAGTAGATTGGAGTAGAGAGAGGAGTAGAGAGGAGTGGAGAGGAGTAGAGAGGAGAGGAGTAGAGGGGGGTTGAGAGTAGTGGTTGAGGGGTGGTGAGAGAGTGAGAGAGTAGAGGGTAGTAGAGGAGTAGAGAGTAGTAGAGGGTGGTGAGAGGGAGTGGGTAGAGGGAGTAGAGGAGGGGTAGAGAGAGGAGCAGAGGAGGGGTGGAATGGGGGTAGAGTATGAGAGGAGAGTAGAGAGGAGTAGAGAGGGAGAGGAGAGGAGTAGAGAGGAGTAGAGAGGAGTAGAGAGGAGTAGAGAGGAGTAGAGAAGAATTGAGAGGAGTAGAGAGGAGTAGAGAGGAGTAGAGGGGAGCAGAGTGTAGTAGAGAAGGGTGGGAGAGCAGAGTGAGAGAGTAGAAAGAAGTAGAGAGGAGTTGAGGAGGAGTAGATAGGGAGTAGGAGAGAGGAGTAGAGAGTAGTGGAGAGGAGTAGAGAGGGAGAGGGGAGTTGAGGGGGTTGAGAGTAGTTGAGGGGGTAGAGAGGGTAGAGAGTGAGTACAGGGTGGTAGAGAGGTAGAGAGAGGGTAGAGTAGAGTGAAGGGAGTGAGAGGCGGGCGGAGGCAGATAAGAAGGAGTAGAGAGAGGAGTGGGGGGAGTAGAGAGGAGTAGAGAGGGAGTAGAGAAGAGTAGAGAGGAGTAGAAGAGGAGTAGAGAGGAGTAGATGGGAGTAGAGAAGGTGAGAGGAGTGGAGAGGAGTAGAGGGTAGTAGATAGAAGTAGAGAGAGGAGTAGAGAGGAGAGGGAGTAGAGAGGAGAGGAGTAGAGGGGTTGAGAGTGGTTGAGAGGAGTACAGAGGGTGAAGAGTAGAGGAGTAGAGTGGATTAGGGGCTGTAGAGAGTAGTAGATGGGAGTGGAGAGGAGGAGGGGTGTAAGCGGAGTAGAGGGGGAATGGGGGGAGTAGAGAGTAGTATAGAGGGTAGAGAGGAGTAGAGAGGAGAGGAGTGGGGGGTTGAGGAGTAGTTCTTGGGGGTGAGAGGAGTAGAGAGTAGTGGGGGAGTAGAGAGGAGGAGATGGTAGTAGATGGGAGTAGAGAGGAGTAGAGAGAGTAGAAGGGAGTAGAGATGGTGGAGCAGTAAAGAGGAGTAGAGAGAGGAGTGGGGGAGTAGAGAGGGAGTAGAGAGAGGAGTAGAAGAGTAGAGAGGAGTAGAAAGAGGAGTAGAGAGGAGTAGATGGGAGTAGAGAGAAGAGTAGAGAGGAGTGGAGAGGGAGTAGGGGGTAGTAGATGGGAGTAGAGAGGAGTAGAGAGGGTGGAGAGGAGTAGAGGAGAGGAGTAGGGGAGGTTGAGAGTGGATTGAGGAGGGTACAGAGGGTGAAGAGGAGAGGAGTAGAGTGGAGTGGGGGCTGTAGAGAGTAGTAGATGGGAGTGGAGAGGAGGGAGAGGAGGAGTGGGGGAGTGGGCGTGGTAGAGAGGAGTGGGAGAGGTCGAGAGGAGAGAAGAGGAGTGGGGGAGTGGGCGTAGGTAGAGGAGTAGAGAGGGTCAGGAGAGGAGAAGAGGAGTGGGGGGAGTGGGGCGTGGTAGAGAGAGGAGTGGGGAGGGAGTCGAGAGGGGAGAGAAGAGGAGTGGGGGAGTAGAGAGGAGTGGGGCGTGGTAGGAGAGAGTGAGAGGGTGGAGAGGAGAGAGGAGTGGGGGAGCAGAGAGGGGAGTAGAAAGGAGTAGAGAAGAGAGGAGTAGAGGTGGTTGAGAGTAGTTGAGGGGGTAGAGAGGAGAGTAGTAGAGGGGAGTAGAGAGGAGGAGAGGGTAGTAGGGAGTAGGAGAGAGGACTACAGAGGAGTGAAGAGTAGAGGAGTAGAGTGGAGTAGAGGGCTGTAGAGAGGAGTGGAGAGGAGTAGAGAGGAGAGGAGTGGGGGACTTCTCTCTGCCATCAGTGTAGTGAGTCCATTGGGGACACAGTTGTTGGCCACTATCATGTCGGTTGATCTATATTCCCCTACCTGTGCGGACAAGGGCATCTGTTTGCAAGGAAACTGCGTCGTTGACATCTTGCATCAAACACTGGTATCGTGTGAGGCCTAGCAGTGCGGAAGGAGACCATCTCTCTTGAGGACAGGGGTAATGCATAGCACCCCAATATAGACAAACGCTTTGTCCGCTATGTGAGAGCCCATGTGAATGAGGCTATTGAGTATAGCCTCCACGGAGGGCCTTGCGTGTTTGTGTTTAGCCTGGAGGGAGCTAGCGTTTATCGATGTCATGTAGCATAGGTCCAAAGTGGCATCGTCGTCCGTCCTGTAAACCCCTACCATATTGGATAGATTCTCAGCGTATGTCTTCTTACAATAGCCTTGCTCCGACCCTTTGTATTTGAACAAGGGCAAGCCGCTGTGTAACTCCCACATCACACAGTACCAGCTGAATATGTCACTGCCGGTGGCTGAGTTCAAGCACCACAGCACTTCGGGGGCCATGTTAGTGCGGTTGCCCCGAGGCTGATCTGGGGTAGAGAAGTTGCACGACGTGCCAAAGTCGCTGATCTTGAAGGCAAAGGGTATGGGCTTTCTGTCCGGCTGGCTACAGACCAAGACGTTCCTGTGTGTGAAGTCCCTGTGCTGGATGTATCTCGATCTCAAGTATTCAAGCCCTCGGAGGGTGTCCAGCTCTACTGCGGGGACTACCGAGGTGTCCCTTATTTGCCACATGAACTCCTGTAGCGAGAACAGCGCTTCGTTCCATAATGATAACAGCTCTACCTCCCAATTGGTATCCGGGACTTTCACACCAAAAGCCTCCGAATGTGCGGAGGATGTTTGGGTGTTTCATTGACACCCCAACCATCACCTCCTCCACCTGGGAGGCGATGTGTGCGTAACGACTGAATTCATTGTCTATGAAAGGAACACTCCAGTCCACCATTTCTGGAAACAGGTTGGTCTTTGCAACCAGATGAGAGTTAACCTGAGCAGTTACCCCAAAGCCTCCTCGACCCAGCACCATGTTCTGTTTGGATACCAGTTCTTCTATGTCAAATTCACATCTAGACCCACTCGGCCCCGCAATGTTGGCGTAGACGCTCCACGGATGGCCGTTTGTTGTAGGGCGTAGAGGCTTGAATAGTCGCCCAAAGTTGTCTACGGTCACCTTGGGTGTCCTGGGTGTAGTCGTGTTGTAGCTCATCATCGAACATCCATCTATCACTGGACATTCCTGCTGAGGCATCGGTTTCGCGTCCTGATGTGTAGCCCTGGCGAACCTGGGGAATGGGGGCGTACTGTGGGGGTGGAATAAGCTCTGTGTGTCCTTGATCAACTTGGTCAGCTCCGGACAGCGAGGGGCCCTCACAGGGCATTGCATCACCCTGAACAAAAGGATTGAGTTGTATTTACAGCTCATTATCGATGGAGTCAGTATCGTTTATGTATACCACTAGGCGTTGTATACCACCATTGATACTAGGTTCTTCGGCGATGCTCACCACTCCGACACTTGTGAGACTGTGCTCTATGATAACTTTGTTGAGGACTGTCACCGTGTCCTCATTCTGTCTGAAGGTGAAGTCTCCAGGTTTTATCCCGAGCCACTCCAGTACGCTTTGCACGTCGTTATAACACAAGGTCTTAACATGAAACAAATTGTAACGCTCTACCAGGTCTAGCAACCTTTCGGCGTTGCTTGTGGGTTGGTTCCTCACCTGGGCCATTTCCTTTCCAGCCTAGCAACATCAACGACTATTTCCCTGTAGCACATCAGGTGTGGTAAATAGGACATGAACGGTGCGGTTCGTAGAGAGATCGTGTTCTCTGAACACGCTTCCGTATCACTGTTCGAGTGCCTGATCGTGGCAGGGCGCCAGCCACGGGCTGCTCCAAGACAGTGGGTTAAAGAGCGTAGAGCGCTCCAGATGGCATTGCAGCTCTTGAGAGATATGTGGAAGAGAGCCGATACCTTGTATATACCCAGAGGTGATGTAGAATCTCTCCACCGCATGGAATGCTACAGCACTGCGCGTAGCGAAACTCCTATACCCGAGCCGATAGTATCGGAGCTTGCCAAGTTCTCCAGATACTACATATATCTGTTGTTTCGTTACTGCATGACCTCAGCGGTCCCAGCCACATACAACCAGCAGGGTCTGATGAGTAACCGCCTGATCCAGCGTGGCTCTGTTGGAACCCAAGACAAATTCATTTCCCTTAGGCGATATACCCAGGAGCTGGCTCGAGGCTACAGTGTCCACAAACCTCCCTCAGCTCCACCTAGTCCAGAAGGCTTCTTCACGAACGGCTTCCGCATAACCCTCCCCAGCAGCCACCTCAGCATTCACCTCAACCTCTGGAGAATTACGGGTATCCCCAGCAGCAACATCTTCAGCCTCAGCCCCGGCAGCATGTTCGACAGTGTAATGGAACCTTTGACCGTACCAAGGCGCAGGATCACCCTCTCCCTTTGCAGCGCACCACCAAACAGTTATATCCAGCTCTGACTGAGCACAGAGTTAGTGAACCGTACCATGGCAAGCTCACGGCTGGCGCGGATACTAGTCCTAGACCAAAGAATCTGTTTAGGAAAGGCTGTTATGACTCCAATGTTGACAGCGAGGAGGACTATTGAGTGTGTGTGTGTGTGTGTGTGTGTGTGTGTGTGTGTGTGTGTGTGTGTGTGTGTGTGTGGGTGTGTGTAGAAGAACAGGTAACCATGGTCCCAGTGCCTAGTAATGAGTGTCTAGGGAACAGTAGGTAATCATTAAGGCCACATGGCACCCTGTATATTGAAAGTAATGTAATAGTACATATCGACAAAGACACTCCCTGTGTTAACGCAGTTGGATACACGGCCAATGTTCAATTTAATAATCAAAGAGTCTACGAAATCATTCCCTGAGTTAAAATGAAAATGGGCGGTGACACGGTCCGTGGTTGGAGGCAATTGGGTCTTTAAAACCACTAACAGTGGTGCTGTCTACCTCAGTAAGGCTAATCATCACAGAGTGCAATGGCAGCAGCATCTACGGGACCAGAGGAGATGGACCGTACTAGTGAGGTGATGAAGGTGGAGAGACAGAACTCAGAGTACAATAAGTCACCTATGGAGCCTGCCACCGGGGCCACAGTTGCCACCCAGCGCAATATGGACATGGCGTGTGGTGTGTGTTTGGATGTGGTGCTTGCCAAGGACAATCCAAGGGAGCGTCGATTCGGGATTCTACCCAACTGTAGCCACTGTTATTGCCTGGAGTGTATCCGCACTTGGAGGACTGTGAGGTTGCGTGATATCAACACCGTTAAACTGTGCCCAGAGTGTCGAACCAGATCGCACTTCTTCGTCCCAGTGATCACTGGGTCGGCGATAAAGAGGAGAAGCGAAAACTCATCCAGGCATACAAAGATGTCATGGCGAGTAAACAGTGTCGATACTTTGATCGAGGTCCTGGAACGTGCCACTTCGGCTCAAGGTGCTTCTACAAACACCACCGGAGGGAAGGATCTCATACCCAGATTATGAATCCCACCTGGACAATGGTGTCCACCAATTGTGGTTACACCTGGTCATTGCCATCTGAGACACAACAACAGGAGAGCAGCTACCAATTTTTCCAAGTGTACCTGGCGCAGACATTGCTCACGCTGCTGTAAGACTATAATTGAACTTATCGTGCCGATTAAAGGACTGCGTCTAGCGCTCTAGCTATTCTCCTCATAGCTACAACCCAGGACGGGACTGTCTGTATCAGTAATAGACAATGAATGATGTTGCCATCTATTGTACATGTAATGTCCTGTGTGATATCAACCTTGTATCTCTTTACAACTACTGTTTCTTTGGTATAACTGTGGTTATGTTGATTGTGTTGATGTGTATCAGTCCCAAATAAAGTTGAGATATTGCCAACAATGATAGGAACAAGCTTTCGTTTATTGTAACATAACACATCACAAGGTACATGTCAAACATACACTGGAGTGAAGCGGCCTTTGAAACCATTTTCAAAGTGGTAGCTCGTGACCCAGGGTAGAAGCGTCTGCTTGAATCGTCCCGATACCTTCTGTCTCGATCACTGTAGTTTCCAGGGTTGTGCCTGCTGGTACCGGGACACTCAGAGGTCCCGTTGCGCGGCCTCCTGTGCACTGCTCTCAATCGGAATCGGCCCTCTTCTCCCCTGTTGTATGAGCTCACAGGGACGCCCAGTCGATACTTAACCGAGACACGGTCCTTGCACTTGGAGACACTGTAGGCTGTGGTACGAGGAGAATAGTTCAAGAGCTTCCTCTGTGCACCAAGTCGATCCCTATTGATAGCCTCTTGATCTTGGATGATAGGTTGTCGATGTCCACGGGTCCTGGTTTCCTTGGGTTAGGTGGGGTATACTGCGTCCGCTCTGACAATAGTTTCTTCATCAACACCTTTCGTAGAGTATCGCACAGGCTCCGATGTTGTTTAGCGAAATGTTCTCCGTAGTCCTCCATCAGCTGTCTGTAAGGGATAGCTAGAAACCTATCCAGCGTCACATGCTTGAAGTTGTCACTGTGTTGACATTGATCCCATTCCGTCAGATAGGACTGTACAGCCATGACTTGCAGATGTGGCTATTGTACAAGAACCTAGGTTAACAAGTATACAATGGTAAATAGGAAGTGTCTCTTTTATTGTGTAGCCTCCTTTATCCACTTTGACCCTGGTGTTCTGCTGGAGACATCAGCCTCGGTTGGGCAAGTTAGCCGCTGTCAGATATGTTAGTCATAGTCCGCGAGTCGGCCCGGATCTGATGTTGCAGCTCCTAGACGCAGCATGGTTTGGGATGATTTAGCCCAGGGTAGAGATATTAACCATGATCTGAAGCTAGTGCTCCATCCACTAGACCTTGGTGAAGGGATATACACACAGTCACATAGTGCAGGTACACATCCCCACAGATCAGAGGTACCAGACAGGGTAGAGGCACAAAATGGAACTGACTAATAAATTCAAGATGGCACACTACCTAATGACAAACAAAGACACCTTCGAGAAGCTCCTGGCAGCAATAGAAGACTACAAAAACCTGCCGCTAGATAGTACACTAGGGCGCAACCTTAACTCGATGCTTATGAGGAAGAAGTCAAACACCGATGTGACCTACCCGAAACTCTGATATCTGTAATGTACTCCAGCATGGGCAGGGAGGTTGCCTGGAGTCTTCTCCTCAGCCTACTCAAAAAGCACAATGGTGACTTTAGAATTACTGACATCGAAGCGCACGGCCTTAAAGGGCTGGTGAAATATGACAACTATCGGGGGTCGAACCTAGGCTCAATCGTGGAAAACACACTGGCGAACCTCAACCGAGCTGATGTGAACCGAGTGAAACTGTTGCTGTCGTGGGGAGATTATCACGGGTACATGTATATTCCCTATGGTGTCATTGAGAAGAAAGATATCTACGACCTAACAGATGTGATTGTCTCTAGGCACTGTGGCCACGCCGTCTATGTGATGACTCTAATCCTGACACAGATCGAGCAAATGGACCTGGTGGGGGGACTAATCTCAGCATCGACCGGCAGGAGGAAAGGAACCAGAGTGTGCCCGAAACCAAACTGATCTCGGGTGACAACTGATTGAACAGCGGCTCTCCACAGCACTGAACAATGTTTCATTCTCAGTAATGTACATATGTGTAACCCATGTTTTTCTTTATGTGACATAACCCCAATATCAGTTTCGGTGTCTGTTTATTGTGCTATACAAATGTAATAAAAGCATTCCGTTTTGGTGATACCCAAGAAAGAACTGTTAAAAGACATTTATTTGCTAAGACACACATGTACCTCAAGGTAATGATTTGTGGATAACCGTACACACACTACACAGTAGAGTACATCCAGAGATCAGACACCTTCCCCCTTCACAATGGTCGACCATGGCGAGTACTACAGTAGTTACTGGTGGATGGACAGCAAGGACGATTGGCTCAATATCTCCTTGTTAGGGGCTCCGTTGTTGATTGTTTTTGGGTTGGCGCTGCTGATAACTCACAGGACCTGTAGCAGACGGGCCTCGTCCCCTATTTACACACCATGTTCGCGTGTACATTCGCAACAGTATGACGCCGTGTATGTGCCCACAACCTGCTCCTGTGACAACATGACCTACGATGGGGACTGCCGGTGCCACGGACATGTCGTGGAAGCTACAGACTCTTCTGTGATTCGAGGTGTGGAAAAGGGTAACTACCTCTCCGGTCCGTGTATATAAACGCTTGCCTTGCAACATGTACAACTATATCTGACACGTAAAACTGAGGTCTACTATTTGTTTCCTACTTATCCTCTACATCTGAATAGAACCAGAACAGATCGAGAAGGTCGTGTGACACCGGGACCCGGCTAGAGTGAGAGGACAACGTAGCCCTTCTGCAACGTGTCACATTAGTTCAACTCCACGCACACAGACATCGGCTGTGTAACCTATATAATACACTATCTAAACACCTTTCCCATCCATTGTATACCTGATGTCTTTTGTGTTTGAACCACCAATAAAGGACACTACCAGGAACCCCAGATGTGTTTGTTTATTAGCAGATGAAATGAATAACATCACATGTACATAATACAATCACACCGCAATCAAAGGCATTCTGCTGTATCGCCTCTGCCTTGCGCATAGCACGTATATGTACCACAAGCCATAGATGAGTGAGAGCACAGCCACTATTAGGAGCGTAGCCATGCTCCATATGCACAGCCCTTTGTTGTCAGCGAAGCCTATGTCCGAGTGGTACACAGGGGTGTGATTTGAAAAGCTAGATATGATGCCAGACATGGCTGCTGCTCCTCGTTCCTCGGCACACTGTCACCCGTGGCTCTGTACGGGGCTCACGGCTTGGTTAGGTGTACTGGGGTTCCACAGCAGCACCTTCCCTTCTCCAGATGAGCCTCAGAACCTGAAGTGTCAGAGGCGCAGGACACAGAGTAGAGCTCAGGTCGCAATATGTTGGTACTGTACAGTCATAAGGTAAAGGTGTGCTGTAATTGTAGTCTGATCACTGTAAGACAGTAGACATTTACTACTACATAAATATAGTTGTTGCCGTGAACATTGTTCTTCACGCACAACACACCAGCTTACACCCATACCAGTAGAGGCTACACAAGCAGAGGGCTGTGAGTCCTAAAACAGCAGTGTATAAATTGCAGGGCAATGAATGTGTCCATTAGACAGGTATACAGAAGGCACCTTGGGTAGATGAACATGCCCCAGTCCATAGATTTAACATTGACTGAATGTGTTAGGCACGGTTGGACGCTTGCACTCTCACATACATGGTGTTTATTCAGAGTTGGCCGTGGCCGGGCGATCTAGGCATCATCGGAGACTGAAAGACAGGTATACAGAAGGCACCTTGGGTAGATGAACATGCCCCAGTCCATAGATTTAACATTGACTGAATGTGTACGGGTGGACCCTTGCACTCTTATGTACATGGTGTTTATTCGGAGGAGTTAGCCATGGTCGGGTGATATAGGCGTTGTCTGAGACTGAAAGCCTAGGTACCTCACATTGACTGGATGGACGATCCGTGCTTGGACACATGGTGCTCCCCTATGTATATATAGAAGCAGCTCCTCTTCTCTTTCAATTACATTCTGTCCTGTCTGCCTACTCGACATTAGTATAATGGTGTACCTTACCATAGCCATTAGATGGTGTTGCACACCACTAGAACACATCAACATCAGCACGGCTAACATCACAAAATGGTACATGAGCAGGTGGACATACACCGACACTAGACATTTGACAGTTATCTGCGTTCAGACTGAATCTAACGAGGCAACAACTTACATAAGCAAGTTACTAGGTTTGATGCAAAACCTCTGGGTTGAACAGACTCACAGTGCAATGACGTGTGGAGACGTGGATACATTGTTGGGAAACAAAGATAGTTTGGGTGTTGTTAGCAACATCTATAGTGTCACTTACACTGACAGTAGACCGGGACTCAGTTTCTACAAACATGTGACTAACACCGTGGCATTAGTGAAAGGTTACGAATGGACGCTAAGGAAGGGGTCTACAGTTGCAGACAATGGGACAAACATGAAGCTGTACTGCCAACATGTAAGTTCGTAACCAATCGTCGCCGTAGACATGAAAGTTCTCTGTATACTCCTTGGTTAACACTTGTTTGTATGTGTCACCCCTAGGAAACCCACGTTGTCACCGTTATACTGACTGGTTCATCAAACAAGATGATAACAGTACAATGTGAAGAACCCCAGAGAATATACGACCTGATGCAGAAGTATGACGTGGTATGCTCCAACGTATGGGATTCCAACATAGCACTGTCAGCGACTGCTCCTTGTACAGCACTGAGTGACCACAATATGATGCTAGTCTATGCAAACACGGTTGCCCTGCACCGATAACGTTGGTCAGGACACCAATATGGACACGTTCTACCACAACATGAAATATATCACACTACAAACAAAGGGCAGAGTGCTGAGACACAGACCATACACCATGCCTCCCTGCCGATCGGTACATATACCGCCACAGTCATCGACCAGTCGTGACAACATCATCTCAAGTGACACTCAGGACGAAACTATACCACTTGCTCTGTACTACGGTGATCAATGGGCAACACTAAGCGCCGTTATCAAGTCAGACGGTCGATTTGTTTCAGGTGTGGAGTGTGAGGATGCCCAGATTGACCAGGATACAAAAATGGTGAAGTTGAACCGGGTGAAAAGGTTGTGCTCATAGGTAGGTACAGCATTGTACATAGGACAGCTTAACTGGTCATTATTGCACACTTGTGTTGTATAACTTCTGTGTCTATCCCTAAAGGTACCGATGACGAAGCTGATGGGTCAGAGGACATGGACCGCAGCCCGTTTAGCTGTCTCTGCTGCTTGGAGATATCAGACCGCTACCTTTCCTGTGGTCACTTCATGTGTATACGATGTGCAGACCGTATCAAGACAGATGGTGTCCTTGCTTGCCCAGTGTGCAGATCATATTCAAGGTGGACCAGATCCCTTTTCATAGCACCTCACGTCGGGTTTACGTGTCTTGCATGTTGCAGTAAAAAGACCTGGGTTGGAGAGTGTGGACACATAACATGTAGATGCAGCACCAGCTGTGGCGAATGCTCTAAACCCATTACAAAACTGAACAAACTGTATGGCTTTTGGTAATTGAGACTTAACCAGAATGTAAGGGGTAAACATTTATATTGTGGCATGACCAATTGCTAATGACAACATAGATGGATCTGTTGAATGGCTACCATATACTTTGCTGTACATAAGTAATTTATATCTAACAACATATGTCTATATACCATATATGACCCTGTCACAATAGAATGCTTTGTGTTATTGCATGTATTACCTTGTACGAATAAACTGTTGTATATTACGTGAATAACATTTTAATAAACATCAACTGTTGTATATGACATGGTGTACTTGTTACAAATAAACTGCTGCCACCACCTTGTTGCAAGCCGACAAAATACTTTATTGAACACAGTCAAACTATACATGGTCTTGTAGTACAATGTGACTAGTTTCAATGGTATCTACACTATGTATTGGGTCTGTTGGGTTGGAACCCACTGGCCCTTGACATGAACCATGGGTAATATGCACAAAGGCCTGCTTGTGTAGCTGGAACTTTACTGGGGACGGGAGCCTTGCAAGGTTGTACATGTAAGACCCTTCACTTCTGACAGTGAGCAAGTAGTACGATCTCACCCTGTTCTCTCTGTATACTATGAGAGTATATAAACAACTGTCCCTGTGTTCATCTCCATACACCTCGTGTTCACCCCCTGGGTGCCAACATATTAAAAGGCTACATTCTAGTCTCTGTGAGAGTTCTGTCATCTGTGAGCAATGACAGGTGCTTTGGCTATTATCAGACAGGTCCTTGACTATCTCCTCAGAGACCTGTAACACACTCAATAGAGTTTCAATAGGTTTCTCATATCCTAGGTTGATGATCTTTACATCATTGTGTATCACCAGGGATTGTGCTATGTAGTCCGGAATCGGTCTCTTTCCAGGGGTATCATTCATACCGAGTTCAATGTCTAACATCTGAACCTTACTGTGGCTACTGATATGGTATCTATTCGGTTGTGTTATTATTTGACAGTGCGGCATATTGTTATTACGGTTCCATCGAGACTCCATCTTCACTCGGAGATTAGCGTCTTCTCGCCTCTCCGTTTTCACTGTGTATTCAGAGTTCGCTTCGTGTTTCACTTCACTCGTACAGTCCTGCTTCTTACGCACGGGGTGGTCCTCTGCACTACTCTCCAATGTGGCAATCGGAACGGGTCTTCGTTTTACTGGGGTTTTGATGGATCTTTGTCTTGTATGACTAGACCCGCTCACATCCATGGGTCGATGTTCTGAACTCAGACGTTGTATGATGTCGTGTATCTCCCTCTCATAGTCTCTGAACAGCTGACCGGTATCGGACCCAGTGTCCATATCCTCTTGATCGCCTTGATCGTCCTCCTTAGTTACCTGGACAACTGTTCTTTTAAGAACCTTACTCAGTCTTTCAACCGAGGCTGCTTTCAGAACCTGTATCTTATCTAGCACAGTTCTATTCTCACCATTGGCCATTCCAACCCCAAACAACTGATCCAGTGAACACAATTTCATTTTAGACATCAGCAATTGATCGCCCGTAGTGGCTAGTTCCATGGTCACTGTTTCAAGGTTCTGAAGGAGCTCCCTTTCCTTGTCCTTACACATGGCAATGGTGTCAGTAAGCTGTTTGATATGTGCGCGCTGCTGTTGTATATTGTCATCTCGCAGAGCCGTTTCACTTCGTGCCTTATCTAGCTCTTGTATGTGCCTAATCTTCGTGTCTTGTATATCACCCTTTAGCTTTGCCTCATTCCGTGACAGCGTTTCCATGACACGTTTCAGATTATCTATCTCATTTTTACGGTCACACTGTTCGGTGAGATGGTCTCTCTGCATTGTCTCGATTCTGGACTCTGTTGTGTCTAGCTCCTTGAGTAATCCCTCTACTTTCACACTCCACGCGGCCCTCTCCGTCTCCTGGTCCCTTGTGATCCTGGCCATTTCCCTTTGTAGGTCCTCTGCTTTGCTCTGCGTCCTGCCGTGCAACTCTTTTAGTTCACTGATGCGATTGTGATGTCCTGTGGATATCCTCGCTGTACACGTCTGCCAGTGTAGCCCTTTGTTTCGCGATAGACAGACCAAGCTGTAGTTTAGCAATGGTTTCCCTGGCAGTGTTGCACTCGGATTGCAATCGGACATTTTCCTGCCTAGCGAAGGTGAGCTCCTTCTGACGTTCTGAGCTCTCAAGTGTCCCAGGTAAAGGCCGGTTATTGGGGGTCTGGATCATTGCGATGAGAGCACGCACTATCTCGACTACAAGAGCCCATTGCACCTTGAGCGACTTGACAATGTGAGGCGCAGACGATATGTTGCCCGTGTCAGTGGACATTCGCTCGACAGCGGTCTGTATGCTCTTAGTTTCAGAGCCTGCGCTATTGTCCCGGTTGGCAACCCAGCTCGTCCAAGACAAGTTTCAATTCACGGGCACCATCTCCTTTTACAAAGGTCGCAATGTACTCCAGAGCTTGGTCTGCCACTTTGACATGTTGTGCGCTTTGTATAAAAATAGTCTGTCCAAATGTGTCCCTTATACCATTCCCCAGTCTACGGATGATGAGATCGTAACATCCGCACAGCTCCATGGCCAAATCGAATCCTATTACATCCCTAGCTTTGGTACGCTCAAATACTTGAAACCACTTAGCCAGGTCTTGGAAATTATTCCCCAGTGCCTCTACTGCTACTAAGGTCTCATCTAGGGTGCTAGGAGCCGGAGATCCTTCCCAGCGCGTTGTGGGGATGTCAGGCTCTATGACAGGCTCTGTGCTAGATGTTGAGGGCTCCGCATTGATATCCAAAGGGAAGAGTTTTGATATGACATCCAAGAACATTGCACGAGAATCGCTTCCAAAGTCCAATCGAAGTGGAGTATCTGCCCCGTTCTTCGCCTCTGCGGTGTGATCCTGAGAGGTAGAGGTCCCAGAACCTGTGTTTACGGACCCTTTCGCCATGCGTGTAGCACCCGAGTCTCTCGAGTTGTCTCTGTCGGCAGTCCTTCTGCCATGACCACCAGCCTGGGTCGGAGTCCTCTTCGGGCTCTTTCCTTCTGCTCTTCGGCTCCTGTCTCGATCTGTCTTCTTCTTGTTCCTCTCGTCCCGTGTACGTTGACGATATTTGCCCCGGCCTGTATTTTTGTCCATGCTCTGCTCTTTCCCCTCCGTCGTCTGTTTCCTGTCCCCAGTAACACCTTGGTCCATCTTCCCACCACGATGCGATCTGGTTCGCTCTTCTTTCACACCCGGTGTGATTCGTGACTCGGGTTTAACGATGTCTTCTTCGACTTGTCTTTGGTAGACTTCTTTTCGTTCACTCCACTCGTCCTCTCCTTTCCACTTGTACAGTTCCCATTGTTCCTCACAGCTTGCTCTGTAGACCCTTCGGTGATTGAAACAATATCTCTGTTCCCGTTCTGCGTGGCCTCGGGGTTCCGAAGGGTAACGGGCTTGTTTATCTGATCCTGCCGCAGTCGATCCATCTCGGTTATGTCGGGTGACTGTAGCACACAGAGTTGTGCAGATGCCACCCAGGAGCAACTTGTCTATCTGCAACACAGCTGACACTCTCTTGGGCCTTGACTCACACACCACGGGTGAGATTCGATAAGCGTACCCGCAGCGTTGACACAACTCGTCCTTCTGTCTTTCACTCAGGAGTAGATGATCGTCGACTCTCAACGCCTCTGACTGGTTGTCTAGCTCGAGCGACCAACGGTCCAGTGCTCCGCAACACAGGGCCGTGAGTACAACTGCCCAGTAGGGAGCCTGTATAGTGTCTTTGGTAGCGCGTCCCCCGCAACACCTAGTCACCTCTACACCGGTGCACGTCAGCCTTACACTCAACCACCGTGCGGCAGATGGGACTGGCGATAGGTCCGTGTGTTGGTTAACAGTTGCACGTGAGAGAGTGCCTAAGGCCGTGTCTAGCTGCCACAATACACAGGTCCCCCAAAGCGCTTTGTGTGGATCGGGTATGGTGAGAATCTCACGGTCACTCGGACACTGCAGCCGTTCCAGGGTTAGCCTGCTCTGTTCGTGTAAGGCCTTGAACGCAAGCGGGGCCCCGAGTATGGACAACGTCTCGCTTACCAATTCCGAGGCTAAACTATCCGTTTCTGTAGAGTCCTGGGTGTAGGAGGTGAACACTAAGGTGTTGTGCACGTGACGGTTCATAATGGCGTATATCCTCGAGACAATAACCTCGGGTTGATGTCC
The DNA here is from genome assembly GCA_030435695.1 of Brachymystax lenok tsinlingensis. Classification (NCBI taxonomy): domain Eukaryota; kingdom Metazoa; phylum Chordata; class Actinopteri; order Salmoniformes; family Salmonidae; genus Brachymystax; species Brachymystax lenok. The sequence continues at coordinate 111,276,037 of CM059791.1, forward strand.
ACAAACCATATCCCCTGTGTAAGGGTAGGTCAGGTGGCTAGCTGCCGTATCATTGGGTGTGTTCATCTTCACCCAGGCCAAGGGCGCTCTTGCTAAAACGCTGATCCTTTTCACTTTGTGGCCCTTGGTGTCTGTGTACGTGTTGGTAAAATGTTTGGCTGTAACAAGTCCGTAGCTGTCTCCGCAGTGTGTGTATACAGCCCGGAGAACTATATAGCGTGTACTGGGGATCATATGCGACTCTACGGCTATGCGAAAGACACCGTCAAGACCGGCCTCCGTCAGACTTACAGATGTCGGTATTCGCTTCTCTATGTCAGACATTTGCACCCAGGTGTACTCTAGACGAGTTATAAGATGTACGTCGTCAAACCTTACGCTCATATGCCACGTACGGCTCCAGTCACCTCTCTGAAAGGGTTCCATGGTCATATGCCCTGAGCTACAGAGGCACGAGTGGGCACCTTGGTGTGAAATAGACAGGAGACAGGGTTGTGTGTACAACAAAGGCTTTATTTATTTATTTCTGTGTTACGAGCAACAACACAAAATGATACAAGACCGTGTATAGTATAACAATCACCAAATGCACACAAAGGGATAATGAACAGTCAGTCGTCGTCAATTACAACTTTAGACGTTCCTACAGTCCCGTCTTCCAATATACCCTTGCACCCCACATTATTGTCTCGTGTCACGTCGTCCTGGACTGGCGCAGACATGCAGCTCAGATCATCCTCTCCCAAACAACATTCGAGTCCCTCCTGTTCCCATTCCTCATCTGAATAATCTTCCCAACCGTAACAACTCAGTTCCCCCAGTTCAAGGCAGCAGCTACGTGTGGTATTACATTTGAAAGTCTCCAGATACTCGCTCATATCCTCAGTGTCCTCCAGTCCCATGACGCTCTCGGCTGCTTCGATCTTTGCGTCATCGCACAGGCAGGGGTCCACTGGCTCTACTAGAAGTGGTGTCTGATCTGATGCCAAGGTCTCCACTCTGCCTTTGCTCCCCGATGCCATTGTGGTGATATCTCTGTACACTCCCATAATCTCTCGGATGGCCCCTTCTTTTCTGTCCAGCCTATTTGTGATGCTTAAGTACAGGTAGAGATTTCTGTTACCGCTGGCCGAGCCTTGCCGGACTCTCCGCCACTCAGTGTCAAAGTGATTAGCTCCGTAATGCGTGCAGATTATATCTTTCAATCTAGCAAAGGGTATACAGTGTACCGCTCTAAACAGCGTCACGTTGGACTGGTGCACCATGCCCGATGCCGCTTCAGCCATAGCTCCTTTGTCCGTCTCGGCGACTTGGGCTTCGTGAACAATACCTGAGGCAGCTTCAGTCATAGCCTCCTCGGGTCTTGGTGAGATCGCTAGTGTCTTCGGATGTGTCAGATAGGGTTCGAAGTGCAGACCACACAGCCTTGAGTAGAGCGTTTCCATATCCACTAGTAGTTCGGAAAAGATTGGCTGCTTGCATCTCATACAAGAGGTGTACATCTGTTTCATCTCGGTAAAGGTACAAGTGTTGACTGTCTCCGTGCTGAGAATACACGTTTATCATGGGCGCAGCGCAGCACGATGACCCAAACCTCATCTGTTCGAAGTCAAATTCCACATCTATGTTTCTCGGGTTGCCTTTCACCTCGGACGAGTGGAAGGTCTGATTCTTCAGACATCTCGAGCACCTCAAGTCCCCATCCCGGTTAGAGTGCGGGCGCTTCCGTTGCCGGGCATGAGGAGTATCTGCTTGTGGTTGTGGTCGATCCAGTTGATGTGGCAGTTGAGCACAGCGTATAGCAGCATCTGAGACCCGGCGGGAGGTCACTCAACTTGTGAAACTGTTCACTGTGGATGAGGTCCACGGCAGCGCGGTTCGGGTAGACAGGCCGCTGCCATCTCCAGCGGCTGATCCGTGGTGTAGGCGACTGCTAGTTTGTAGTAACAACTCAGGCCCCATTCGGAATGGAGTGTAAGCATAGGGTGTCCGACGCCTTTCACCACCTGGAAGGCTCTTATGAGCTTCGCCTGGTACGATTTCCGCTTCACAGAAAAACTGAGTCTAGTCCACTTTATGGAATTTTCCCTGACTCTGGGTCGTTCACCGGTCTGTGTGTAAGGGTCATTCCTGCCCCGTTTGGGCCGTTTGCGCTTCCCGTTCTGGCTATCCCTGTTATCACAAAGGCCCTTGTCCTGTTTGCTCATAGACATTGGAGATGACCCGGGTCCTGGTTTGAGGTTACGTTTCTTGCAGACCTTTTTAACACTCAGCTGCTTTGGGTCCTTTGCGAGGGTGCCACCTCTCTGACTCGTTATCTGTGCAGCAGCCTCATGTAGACTGGGCGATAGATCTGCTGCTGATTCTCGGGTGTGCGGAGCGTATCCTCCCTTATGATCCCTCACTTGGACACGAGAGCTGCCATATTCGGAGGTTCCTACTACAGTTTGACAAAGGGGCTGTGGCTGTATCAATGGTCTGGGGATGGCTGAGTTGGCCCTAGTTCTATGATACGGAGGCCTTTTGGATAAGGTGGTCACCTTCGGTAGTTTACGCTCTGGTCGGATATCGAGACCATTTGTGAGGAAGCCCAATGCTTTGGCTCTAATTGCACACAACTTCTCCGTTGACTCCTCCTTATATAAAGACAGATCCTCCTTTTGGTACCTATAAAAATCAGCCAGGAGAGCCAGTCTGACCATAACCTCGTGTCCCTGCATCTGAGACAACTCCTCTTTGCTTGGCAACACAGTACCCGAGTCTTGCGATTCAATCAGGGCCAGAGACAGTTCGTCCCACAGCTCCAGACAGAATTTGTAAGCGTCGCCGCATTCCGGACTCCTTGTCTTAGAAGTCAACATCTTGACTAGTTTCGTCTGTAGTCGTGGTGTAGCCTCACTATCTCTCTGTTTAGAATGGCAAACTGTGTTAAGACACTCGAGGTAAGCCTGCAACAGGATGGATTTTGCATAGCGACGGGACCACACGACTCCGGCATCGTCTACCCCTGCCCCGCAACCCCATTTGCGCCGGTGCTTCTCAGGTCTCCCGTGGTCTTGCATCTCCATTGTCCAAACGCCTTCCCAGGGGAGGTGTTGAAAGTGCATGCAGAACACCTAGGGCACTTTTGGCTTTACAGAACGTTCCTAAGATAAACGAGGAGTTCGAATCAACCTTGTTTCTGAGCCTGTGCAAATTGTTCACTCGGGACAAGGTCCTCTCCTGTCTGAGAACACCCTGACTGGCGTGGCTCTGCGTGACAATGTTCTTAGTCTAGCCTCCGAAGACAAGGGTGGGGCTGACGCCTACCCAAGTGTTTTCGTCAACTTTCACAAGACCAAGGCAGGTCAGATTGTGTCGTTGCTGCGCAAGTTGCTGGACCTGTTCGACCTGGGCGTCGCCGATATGGCGATATAGTACCCGAGCAGCGGGCGAGCCTAGACACATGGTATTCCTGTACCTGATTCAGTTACTTGCTATATTCGTGAGCAGCTGCATGGAGGACAAGGACCTTGCTACCGTACTGAGTGTTGCTTCGGCCACCTTCCTGGAGGTGAACTATTGCGACCCCTTGTGCGCCGCAACCCTGGTGAAGCCCATGTTCATTCCCTACTATGATCAGCAAGTGGGTAAAAAACACAGAAAAGGTCAGACGGAGGGAGTGCAAGAGGACATCCCCGAGGCGAGATTGAAATATTACAGGCTGTTCACGGGCTACGAACTGGACAGTAAAGGGTCTGACGTCTCCTGCGACATGGATTATATTATTCGCTGGACCGATCACAGTCTACTGCAACGTATGCAGGGGTGCAAGATCGTAGAAAGGCAGAGCAAGAAGTTCTGGTTCGTGGCTCCTCAGATGGGCGACAGGATGGTGATGGTTAAGAAAGGCGGCCTGAAACTGATGGGAGGACAGACAGGCAACAAGGCCCTGAAGATCTGCTCCTACCTGATGTCGGATAACGTAATGGCTTACATGCAGTGCGCCGTATTTGGCACGATTACCAACATGCTTCCCTGTCACGCTAACAGCGACTTCACTGAGAGTGTAATGACCACCATCAAGAGTTCCATGACCAACTTCACAGAAGTGGTGCGTCACCAGAGCGCAAACCTGATGGCAGAGCTGAGTAGAATGCCAGACAGTTGCCTGTCCACCACTGGGGTAGGGTTTGCTGGGCAGGAGAAAGGCAACGTGCTCTACTTCGGTAAAGTCTTCACTGGGCCAGAAGACAAGAGACCCGCTCCCGGCGGTCAAGCGAGGCTGGGGCTCTTCACTTCAGTGACTCTGGGGATGACGAACAACACCATGATGAAGAGTATGCTGACTATTGCCCTGAAACCGAAAGCAGAGTCTAAGATCAATCCCAATAGTAGTCTACACAGTATGCTGTCTGTGCCATACAAGCCTGTGGCTGTTACCAAGGTGGTGACCGATGCCTCTTTACGGTCGCTACCACCACAGGTTTAACACGCGAATTCACAGAGGTGGCCTGTGTTAAAGCCATGAACGACCCCAGGTACAACAACCTCGTACACGAGGAGAATCTTACCAACAGCAGCAAGTATCAGCTAACGCTGTCCCATGGAGCCTTGCCGATGTGCACACTCACCCTGGCCATGACCATAAGACAGACTGCTATGATGGTACTGGGGTTCCTCTGCACAGAGCTGGCCCGTGTGGTCTATGCCCCAAAGATAACCGAGGTCAACTTGTGCAAACATCTTATCTCATTGTCAATGGCTGGGAAGTTCAGACACGGAAAGGACGAGGAGAGCCAAAACGTGTTCGACGCTTCCTATGGCACCTTGATAAAGCTGACTGGACCAGCCTTCTGCAACCCGGGTGTGAACGGAGTCAACTACCACGACCTGGATTCTATGGAATGGTTGCAAGCCGAAGACAACCGTCTACCCGACTACATCCACAGGTCTCTGAATATGATAGGGGACACAAAAAAAGAGGTCCGAAGGATCATGCAGGAGAAGAACATGTCGTACAACAGGGTGTTGTTTATGAGTGAGATGGGCGCAATGAAATTCGCCACTGTCTTTGCTAACGACGAATACATGATCCACGCGCCCATGATGGTCATGTCCAGCATGAGGATATTCTCGAACAACAACAACAACAACAGCTACGGCTCTGTCAAGCTCTGTAGGCAGGGTGCCTACTACCGTGTGAAGGTGTTCAGCAATAGGTGCGTCGATACAACACTGTACAGTTCCCAGAGAGGTAGAAATGGCAGCTGTGACAGTGAGAACAAAAGTACGATCGATGAAATGGTGGAGAGGATCAAGAGAGGGGTGTCCTGCGTGCTGCCCAGGATAGGCGTAAACCGTATCAAGATGCTGACGCCTGAGCTGAATGAAAAGGAGTTTGGCTTACTAGTGTCAGCTGTTAAGAAGAACAACATCGAGGTGATTGGACAGGAGCCGTGTTCCTACTCCTTGGCGTCTTGTTCTACATGGCCTGAAGGGAACAGCCGTGTTTCACCTGTTCACTGGGCCGGTATGAAACGGGCTACAGAGGAACATGACGGTAGCCCCGAGAAGAAGAAGGCCAAGGCGGGAAGCAAACTCACAATATGTGACGAAGATGTGGACTTTGGCTTTGTGACTCTGACTGATGATTGTGCTTTTGTTATACCTCACATATACAGAGTAACTGTTTGTATCTATTTGTCTACCCTATATGTTTTACTGCTTGGCTGTGTGTACTCTATATTTCTAAAGCTTTGCTATCTTATAGTTGTGAAATTAAAAACTCAAAACAGACACATGGGGTGATCGTAACGTTCTTTATTACACATATACAACAACCATGAGTGTCAGTGGAACATGACACGACCCAACCTTTATGAATATATGAAATGTATCATGTTCAGGTGTAACAGTTCAACTCAAACCATCATCTGCCTGTATCACGAACATCCGAGCTCACAATATGTGACCAAGATGTGGACTTTGGCTTTGACTCTGACTGATGATTGTGCTTTTGTTATACCTCACATATACAGAGTGACTGTTTGTATCCATTTGTCTACCCTATATGTTTTACTGCTTGGCTGTGTGTACTCTATATTTCTAAAGCTTTGCTATCTTATAGTTGTGAAATTAAAAACTCAAAACAGACACATGGAGTGATCGTAACGTTCTTTATTACACATATACAACAACCATGAGTGTCAGTGGAACATGACACGACCCGACCTCTATGAATATATGAAATGTATCATGTTCAGGTGTAACAGTTCAACTAAAACCATCATCTGCCTGTATGCGCATCCGAGCTTGTGCAAATCTTCTCTCACGGTGAAAATGAATCTGTTCTCCATGCTGCCGATTGTACTGCCCAAGTCGCCCTTGTACACTCTCGGCACCCTCATTTTACTCCTGCAGTCGAGTCTAGCGAACTCCTCCGTGGCTCTGTGGTAATCTGCCTCGCCACAGTGAGTGAGATCTAGCTCCCCGTGGGCTACCCGAGCGCTGATTAGCGGATTGAGTATGCCACTGACTGTGATGAGTCTTTGAGAGTTCGAATTAGAGTTGTCTTGGGGACATGCGAGCTTGGTAAACTTGCAAATGAGAGTCTCCCCCTTGTGCTGCGAGATCCTGGGTACATTAGGCGGCTCAAAGGAACACATTCCGTATATGTTCATAAAGTCATAGGAGGAGGAGGACGTGCTCAGCTTTTCCACGTGCTCTCTCACCAGACCCTTTATATCTGAAAGCGCTTTATTCCTCAGTTCACAGTAAAGACGTCTGTACTCGTCATCAACTGGTCCCAGGGACAAAGACTCTTTCCCGTCGTCGTTCAATCTGGGTCTCTTTTCGACACAAGGCCCGTCGCCTCGATACAGTCCTCTCTGGTCCTTCGAGTCGTCCCAACAAGGCAGTTTCCCGTAGCACGCTTTAATGGCAGTTGCTACGAAAAAGAGTTCAGGAATCCCTTTGCTCGACCCCACTGGCAGATGCCCTGGTCCGCACGTGGACATAATAAGGTACGATATCTTTATTGGGTACCTAATGGACGAGATGGAGTGCACTACCGTTAGCGATGGCCAGCTCTCCAGTGAAGCCTTAATAGAGTGTCTGGTGAAGCACCGAGAGCTCATCTCAGGCCCTAACGTTTGGTCTCCTAGAGCTCGAGCCTATGTTCACTTTGAGCAGCACAGCCACGGGACGTTCGCAGTCTTGAAACCCAGCGGCTCGACGGTGGTTCAGTTACTGGGAAAGCTACTACCCGTGTACTGCAGGTTGTGCTTCTTGGCCGAGTGTCACGACCGAGCGAAGGCTGCGGCTCAGGCTTTACTTGCGCGTCTGACAGCATCAAGGGACTTTAGGGGTGAGGTTGCTGAGTTTGAAATCAGAGCCCTGGTCTACCTGATAGATAGCCTGTCGGCGACACCTCCCTCGGAATGGGGGGAGGTCTGTCAGTCATCTGACGTGTCGGCTGAGACCAAGATCGCAGTCGAACTCCTCTGGTCTCATTTGGTGCTAGTGTACGCTGGCAACCGCAAGCTCCTGCTGTGTAACCTTGAACTGTTCTTCACCAGACCCCAAGACTCCCTGCAGCTGTGTCCCAGGGAGCTTAGGGCAGCTCTATTCGTGCACGGTAAACATGACCCATTCGCTCAGAGCAAGGACCGCTCTCGCCGACAAGGGCTGTTGCACACAAGAAGGTGTCCCGTTCTTCCACTCGGCGCATGCCCCAGGTCTAAACGTTACAGAGTCACTGCTGTCAACCAGCTTTACGAGTCTCGAGTGTCCCGCCTTTGCTGGCTGGGAGCACTGTGGATCCTCGACATCGAGTGCAACAAGGGCACCCTTCACTGGCTTTACAAAGCCGAACCGCACAGACTGTAGCCCGAACTTCACAATTCCACCCGAGTCCAGGTCCCACTCCAGCTACCTAGCCTGTCCAGAGAGAACAAATGAAACGCTCAGGGCCGAGGGGAGCTGCCTGGTAGAGTTGGACAACGACGTGCTCCTCCACGTGCTGCACGTAAACACCGTTGGCAATCAGAAGTTTAATGCCACAATAGTCTCCAGACATCTCAGAAGGTACGCTCAGATACAGTCCAACACCACTAAGACCAAGCTGCTGAGCAGACTGAGGTTCGTGTCCAGACAAGAAGAGGCTCTGCTCCCAACACGGCTATAAAAACACCCGCATAGAGTTCTCGTCTAACCCCAGCCGCAGCGTAACTACACCTCGAGCGCCAAGTACCTGCTACAGCCCTACTTTAGAGGGGTGTTCGAGACCATAGCCTTATCCCAGGGAACCTGCATGGTGTCGACTAAACCGTTCACGGTTAGCAACGAGAACCTCACCAGCTACATATACGGAGTGGCCAACCCTTTAACTGTGGTGATCCGCATGAAGAACACAAAGAAACATTTCCACACACCCTTCTTCTTCTCCTCGGTCAACGTGGCTGGTGAGGAAACCAGACATCAGCTATTCTCGTCCATGTCTATCAACTCGCAGAAAGTGAGGGACGTAGCCAAGGAGCTCCCTATGGCACTAGCTAAAGTGGCAACGCTGGTGGAGATACACGTCCATCTCAACAGGCTGTGCTGCGAGCTGGCTCAGGAGCGGCGAGGAATGCTGACATCGCAGGAGAAGATGTGTCTGGTGTACCTCACGGAGACATACTTCATAGAAGTGAGAGATCGCAGTCACCCCAAATACTGGCCTGGCTACAGAGAGGCCGTGAGAGGAGCATTCGTCGACCGGTACCGAAGCAAGCTGTCTTCGTTCCAGGATAAGGTTCTAACAAATTACCATCTGAAGAACCCGGAGTTTATTAACCTGGTCTCCTGGTTCCTGGACAATCCCAGCGCTCTGCATGACAGAATCATAGTCTCACACGAGGCGTACCTCAGAGAAGAGGGTAAAGTGAACGCTAGAGTGGAGCTGATCGCAGCAGTCGACGTTCACGTCAACCAACACCCCAAGTGTCGCCGACCTGGCGGATTCCCCAGCTTCCAGGACATTGATTTTACAAACCTGGGATACAGTCAGCAGACCATACAACTCGCTTTAACTAACTCACTCTCGGCCTCAACAAAGCGACCATTAGCTAACGTCAGGAAATCCATCGAATCAACGGTGGCGGGCCAATGGCAAGAGACTCTTGCCTAACAAAGGCCTCGTAAGAGGTATAGAGTAGAGAGGGGCTCTCAGCCAGCAACGTCATCCATGGCAAGTGAGAACCCGAACATCGGCTACCCGGTAGCGCCCTCGGCTGCTTCTAGATCGTCCATTCTAAGGGTGTGGCGTTTGGTGAACACACACTTTGAATCGCTACTGACTAGGGCTGAAGGGTCTACCACCAAGAGCAGGGCTGAGATCAACATACAGTGTCAGGCGAAGGAGCTGCGAGACCTAATGGGAACGTGTAGCAGGCGCCTGAAGACCATAGAGGCGTATATATCGTAACTGCAGAAACAGGACGTGGGTGCCCAGAACAACTGCCCGTCGAGTCAGAGGGCGTCCTCAGACCTGACAGGGGAATGGCATTTTCTGTACATGGAAGACAACAGTCTTTTCGGCTACATGAAGTTGGTTCCAGAAACGGTCTCGGTCACTAGCGAAACCGGTCATCGTGAAGGATCTACCTTGGTGAGGCGAGCCCGAATTCACCATCCCAGGTACTGTGATGAGAGAGGCGAACGAGGCCCTGTTTCATGATGATTCCACTCAAGCCGACCGCAGTGGCGAGTACGCACTGTGTCCCTGTTGTCAGATAGCTTTCAAACATTCCGAATTCTGGAAGCACGCCTTGTTTGAGATAGCCGAGAGAGGTAACAGAGTGCCAGCCTGGCAATCTCTGGATAGATCACAGACGCCTAGGTGGATAGTGGACCCAGGTGCTGGTTGGAGCAACCCTATTTACAGACCCAGAGGTTTACAGAGTACTTGCCAGATCGGACAAAGTTTCGCAGAGCTGAACCTCACTCACATCCTTTCCGACCTCGATTTCTCTCGAACGCTCGACAGCACATTTGACTTTCTGGCTTTACAGTTGAGATCGTGAAACATGTTGTCCTACTCGTATCATCCTAGCGCTATGCTATTTCCAGCACCTGCTCCTCCTCCTCCTCAACCTCCTATGCCTCAGCAGCAGTCGATCGTTCACGAGTCCGATGGTAGAATCTTGGAAACAATACGAGAAGACTTGGTAACCCTAGACTACCTGATTGGAGTTGCTTTGCTAGGCAAAGAGTATGCTTTTGTGCAATACAGGCCCACAGATAAACACAAAAAGGTGCGCAGGGCTAAGGATCGACCCTGTTCAGCAGATTAACATGTTCATCCAGGCGCTGCGAGACAGGGCCATAGCGATAGAGACATTGCTATACACGCTCATTCCGTCAGCTAAGAAGTCTTTCTGGATACGTGTGTCGCTAGCAGACCTGACAGAGCTCAGCTTGGAACCTCTCTGGATGATAAAGGGGAAGGTTCAGCTGTACCCGAAACATCGGTGGGCCACGATTACTATTGATGACCAATCGCTCCAGCCCTGCGTCCTTAACCCTCAGTCTCAGCTGCTCTTCTCTCAACACAACGGAACGGAGCAATTGCTAAGAATGGCCAATGAAGGTCTAACGGGTCCTCATCACCTGGATGAGAGCGAAGACGACGATTACGATGATCACCTCTCGACTGGCGATCAACAGGAAACATGCGGCGAGTGCAAGGAGGACAGGGCTCCACTAAAGCGCAAAGCGGCGTAAAGCGAAGAGGACACGCTGGTCGGCACCGTGGTGTCATATAAGAGCATAAGCGCATGGTCGGTAGTTGTAAAGTGAGCCCAGGCTCTGAACCCGATGTGCGAGGTGAGAAAGAAGACAAACAAAGATGCAGTACAACACAGTCAGGGCACACAAACTTTAATCGTGGCATGCAAACCAGAATGAAATCAAGACAATATCAACGGGTGAAAAGAGGAATGAACACCATGTACAATAGAACAATGAGATCCCGGTTCCCCTACATCAATCCAAACCAAGTCACCCTGAACCAGGGCGACCGAGCTCAATCTCATCCATGTCCTTTGTCTGTCCCTCAAGCGGACACGGAGCAAGCTTCGGTGGCTAGCGGTGTCACGAGCGACACGTCTGATGTCGCAGCTGAATCCCCTGATCATCCCGAGCAGAAGAGTCCTGATGAGTTTACGAGTCATTGTGTCTCTGCTGCAGTGGAGCAGCGTTTGGTGACCCGATTCTGCTTTTGCTGCGATCCCTTGTGTGAACATCTTGCCGATTGTAAACCCAAGATCTCCTTTGCTATCTCAGCCGCTGGAGCCTCAAAAGAACCCAGTTGCTCAGCTACGTGGGGCTGAGGAGCTAAGGAGCCGGCGCTGCTTGCTGATGTAGCCGACTGCAACCCACTCGTGCACTCGGCAGCAATATCCCCTTGGTCCTGTTCACCTTCGCATTTAACATCGGAAGGCCTGAGACCCAGCTTGTTTGCCAATAGTAACCCATACGCGGTCGGGTGCAGCGAGTACCGGGTGAGCATAATGTCGTTGACTGTGAGGGAAGAGTCTGGCTTTCTCCCGGATAAGCTGTCTGCGAATGTTACACCGGACGTGTTCAGGAGTGTCACCAGCATACAGTGGAGAACATGCACCGGCGACCCTGATTGTAGCTCTCTCACTGTATCCCTGTTATTGTACTGGATCGTATTGTGTCTCCTGTTGAACTGGCTGAATCCGGACAGAGCGCTCCTCCAGAAAGTGGTCCACATGCTCAAGGTCTCTTCCAGGTGGGCCACGCTGACAGAAGAGGGGTAGTTGCAAACTAGTTTAACGTCTGACCCGAGCTCTGTGACGGGCTCATTGGATTTAGTCTCACCGCCCTGGCCGATGGCGTGTTCCAGCTGCCTTGTGACGCTCTCAGCCATCTGCAGCAGCCGCAGATCTTTGCAATTACTCTTGAGCCGTTCCAAAGCCAGGCGAGGGTGCCTGGTCACTTCACCCAGAAACTGCCTGATCAGCAGAACCTCTTTGCCTTCGGAGATCATCGAGGCCATCATTTTACTCAGGCTGTGCGAGGCGCTTGCGGACTTGTGCTCGAAACCGTAGTCCCTACCCCGGATCTCAGAAACACATCTGGTAGCTCGGCCGTGTTGAGGCCAAACATATCGGGCTGCTGGTCGCTGGCCAGGAAGCGGGACAGGTTGTCAAGTAACGGTTTGCCAAATGAGTTGCCCGCGGCCGAGATCCCAGCACGCTGCTGCTCCCCCCGAGATGAAAGCATCACGTCAGCCAGGTGCGTCAAAGAGGACCGGTCTACGCTTGTGCTGGTGTATAAGTGTCTGGTGGAGGCCGTTGTCAGCCCCTGTATGATCTTGTGAAAGAGAGTAGCCCAGCTCTTCACCGTTGCGTGAGCGCTCTTGGCCAAAGAGGACAGATTGGAACCCCCCCGACCAGCAACTATCCCACATTGAGATGTGCCTGTACAGGACCCCGTCCACTGTGGTTGTGACAAGGTCCGTCTCCGTGTCGTAGAAGGCCAGGCAAGTGGAGGCCCTGCACTCGGGTATGACTGGGCACCGGCCGTGCTCGAAGGTCTTCATCACACCCCACAGGGCCACTGTTGCCATCTTTAGCTCTGTTTCCTTGATCGGATCTCGCTTGAGCGTGATGTCCCGTTGAACCCAATCTCTGATGATCTTACACACGACCGAGACCTGAGTCTCAGGGACCGAATAGCTCATCAGGAGTTTCAGAGTGTCAGCAAGGTGGTCGAGCGGCACGTCCAACACCGAAGGCAAAGCTCTCTCGTGAGCCTCTCGTTCCTGCACGGCTTCGGCTGCTGCATCGGGAGGGCTGAGACCGTCCCTTACAATCCTGAAGCAAGGTTCGTGCCGCTTGCGTCCGATGTGCTCGCCTGCGTCTAAGCCACCAGGTCTCCACTGGTTCTCGGTTCTCCTCCGTTTTACGTCGGTCATAGCTATCATCATCATCATCATCATAGTCCTGTTTCCTGTACGTCTCCCGATGGACTGAGGGTTTGGCAGAGACTAGTTTGGTTACAGTAGCTTTACCCGATAACCCCAGGCCGAGAGCTCTGAGTTTCTTCCAGGGCAAGAAAATGCAGGGCACGAAGCCAGCTAATACAGTCCAGCGAATCATGTTCCTCAGGGTGCTCTTGATGTGTTCGCACAAGTGGTTTGAGGAGTAGTAGTTGATGAGGTACCGCACCAAGCAAGTGGAACTCTCGCTGTTGCTCCCCAATACGTTGTAAAGCAGCAGCTCCACAGAGAGAGCCGGGCTGAACGTGTTGACAATCTCCTCTATTGCTATGGCCAGCTGTGGATCCTCACTTACGTAAGCCCAGGCGTCGGTGTCCCGATGGATAGGGATCAACCCATAACGCTCGTAGTCGACTTTGTCACACTGAACCCTTTCACGATGACTAAGCTCACGTTTTCTGAAGATGTCTAATACGTAGGAGCTCCTCTGTCTTCCAGAGCGGCCCGGCAAGCTCCTTCTCGCGGAAAAGACGCTCTCTGGACACGCTCGTAGTAGCTCTCTTCATCTCCCTGCACGGTCCTATCGGATAGCCCAAGGTGTCTGTGCTATCAAGCGTGTGATGTCTGGTTAACGATACCAACGTGCTTTCCCGTATACTTACAAAGTGCTCAGCTTATGAGGCGAGCCTCCAGCATGGCCTGGATGCTGTTCAGAGCCTTATGTTGTCTGTGTAGCAACAGGCAGACCCTGAGTAACCTAAACCGAGGCGGTGGCTATTACCACTACTACCAGGGCGACAGCGGCAGCGAGGACAGCGACGGCGATGACAGTGATACCAAGGCCCAGGCACGTGTGGTTAAGCTCTCCAATCTCAAACGCCAAAGCCATCGGCGTGACCACAGGCGTGATTGTTGCGGAAAACCTTCTGAGACGACACGGGGACGATTCGAGTTTACTAATGTACCACGACAAGTGCTCCAAAGAGATGTATAGAGCTCTCGGTAAGCTCCCCCGTAACGTCACATGGAGCTCTAGTTAAGAGTCCTTACAAGACGCGTCGCAAGGGCGTGTGGAACACTATAGACATTGTCTAACCAACCAAATAAACATCCTAATTACTGACTCTGTCCGTCTCAGAAGTTGCTATTGACATCAACTCTATCTCTACCATAGCAAGCACACAGCCAGGTCGCCTGTTAGTCGGTATAATTTAATTCAATCGACTAGAATCCCAAGAGGTTGCCTGCATCATGAGTGTGGTAACCATGGACCCGAGCAGCTACACGCTGAAACCACTGGAGACCGTTGTGCGTTTGGTGAAAGCCCCAAACTTCCTGGCCTCCCCCGAACAGCACATTCGCTGAGTACATGACGGATAACATAATCAGAGCCACGGCCACCAACAGTTCCATCTCGGCCGACGCCACCGTAGTGATATCGCAGGCTCACATGGGAGTTTCGCTGTTCAGACAACAGAGAGACACGAGTCGCCTACTCGCTGGCTTTGTGTACAAGATGCTGGTGCCGGACGAAGTGGTTCCCACAGGTACGAGGTTCTGCAGGCGCTACAGAATCACGGACCAGCGCGAGGCTCAGCAGGGCACTTACGACACAATCAGCAACGGAGTGCAGACTAGAGAGTACAGCCAAGTGTTCCAACATAGGTCCAAGGTGGTCACGATGCAATTCGGAAGCCTCCTGAGCGTTACAGTGCCTTCAGCGGCCGTGGATCTCATCAGAAGAGAGTTGGACAGGGTCAGCACCTCCTGGGAGCTAACTAGGACCATTGAGGTGCTCAGATATTGTTCAGCTCAACCCACCTTGACAGACAGAATCGCGCAAAGGACAAAGAGCTCTAGTCGAGCTGAGAAATTGGACTCTATATTGGTGATGGCTGAACTCATGTGCGGTATGATCAACATACAGCCCGACTCTTTCGTCTGCGCCCTGGAAAACGCTCGGAGGATACTGGGGAGCGATAAGTCCGAAGTCATGATCGTGGGTGACACGCTGTTCCGCGTCGTCTCCCAGAGAAGCTCCAATGGCATAATATGTTCGCAGATCGTCAGCGAGGACACCAAGCTCATCCCGGAGTTCTCTGTGTACACCATGGCCAACGAGACCGGTAGAGCCGGGGTAGGCTACGAGTTCACCATGAAACAGGTCACCCAGCACGCTCTCGGTGACAAGGACCTACCCTTCACCAACGACTCTTGCTTCCAGGACAAGTCAATCGACATGAAGGTAAACTACATTCGAGTCGGAGGAGGCCCCACAGATAAGATCCCCATCGTGCAGGTGGACGGAGTGCAGATGGAACACGGTAACAACAGAGACACGTCCACTGAACACAAGGCCTTCTGTAACTCGGAAGGATTCAAATGGGAGTACTTCACGGTCGGCTGCATGGCGCCAGCTCTGAATCAGATCAACCCGTCACACGTCCTCTCCACCACAGAATCGGACGACATCAACTACAAGCAGCTTGCTCAGCGATCACCCTGCGCCTCATACCTCCACCAGTATGACGGAGCGGTGGCCTGTGTCACTCTGCGTAGCCTACACCCCGTGGGTAACCCGAAAGAGCTGTTCAATGAAGCGCGTCGTAAGAGACTGCAAAATGATGTCAACTCCTTGATGAGAGCCGATCCCAACGCCATTTCTGTAGACAAACTGGCCATGCTCGGGTACAGTAGAGACTGGTACAGTAAGATAGAAAACCCAGCGTCCATACTGGAGTTCGACACCCGCAACATGGTGGTACCTCGCCCACCTGACAATTGTGCCAGGGACCTGCAACACGTCGTGCCCGAGCGCTGGGTTGTTAGGCCTCGGGTGGCTCTGTTCAACTCGTCGCCCATGAACAGCATCGAAAACGAAATTGCTCAGATCGGCAGCGAGTTACTCACTCACTTCGAGAATCGGAGCACGCCAGACATGTGCGAGATAACTTGCTATTCCTCGAACGGGCGCTCCACCACGGACAAGGTTTAGAGTCGACGATTGCCTTGAGAAGGATTGTCCTGGAGGGAGGAAACTGTAACCATTTCGAAAATGCAGACTGGACCAAGGGAAGACTTTTCTGGTCTTGGTTAACCGACCCGATCTGCGCAGTTTACATACGGGGTGTCCTCGCTGAAAAGGAGACAGCGTCGACCATTACCAACGAGGAACGTACCGTGTTGTTACAAATAGAGGGACTGATGAACAGCTTAAGTGCACTGTTTAAGGGCATAGTTGGGAGCAGGCACAACTCTGTGATAGCCTCCATGCCTGTGTTTATCAACGACGGTGCTCTCACGGAATATGGCTACCCAAGGTTCTTCACCTTGGATGATGTGGACTATTGTAATCTCATGTACTGGATCATCCTCCCAGTCCTAGGCGCTAGAGTGTACCGCTTTGGGGATGATGTCAACCTCGCTGACACTGTCTGCTTCCCTATCCTATACAGAGAGCACGACCTCAATCTAACCAACGAGTTGAACCTGCCAAACGAGAGAGCTCTCACCGTGATGCGTTTGCATGGACAGTGCGCCTTCTCCAAGGTAGCACTGCAGGGCTGGTGTGATGTCAGTGAACAGTTTGAGCCTACCGCATTGACACACAAGCGGTGTACCGATACCGGGATTTAGCGACACGTCCCTGGTCACGTACATGTGGGCCATCAGACTGCAAAAGCTGGCGGGTATCAGCAACATCTTGGCCAAGGTGTTGATGGGGATGCATTACAGTACCCTGTTGACTCACAATGTCATACGCGATCACTACGACACCAAGTACTACTCGGGCATGTCCTACCTTCTGTTCAGAGGTGTTCGTTTCACGGGATGTGGTATCTCCCTCATGCAACAAAAGTCCGCTCTATACACACTGGGCACGGAGATCGTCTGCAAACCCACGTCTCACAATACGCACCAGGTGCATACCGTCAACCAATACTGCGAGTCTGTCGTTATACCAGAGACCCTAGACTCTCCCGGGGTGTACATCCCCAACTTGTACATGAAGGACGTGCGGGGAGGAGACGTGCACATAAACACGGGCGGTCCCTTCGACATGGTGGTCGCAGACGCGTTCAACGGTTTTTGCCCAGGGTCGGACTGTGCGAGCGGCTACCGCAGACCTTACATCTTCACCACGGGCCGATCGGAAAGACTCAACGGGTCCGTTACGAGGGACACTATGATGCGAGCCGAAGCGTACACTTGTATGCCAACCCTACTCCAGCCGTTCAGCTCAGCTCTCAGGGTTAGAAACAAGCAAGCCAGCAGACACCGCAACCAAGAGGAGAGTAATCATAAGCTCTTCTGCAACACCCTTCACATGGTGGAGTTTGAGAAGGGTGTACTCGATCCCATAGGGGGATCCTTTCAAGGATACCGTGGAGAGAGTGAACGGTGATA
Organism: Brachymystax lenok tsinlingensis; assembly: GCA_030435695.1. NCBI lineage: Eukaryota > Metazoa > Chordata > Actinopteri > Salmoniformes > Salmonidae > Brachymystax > Brachymystax lenok. Next base: position 111,293,435 of record CM059791.1, read on the forward strand.
AGCGTACCACAGACATAATGCAGCCAATGCTTGGGGTGGCCTTCTGCGGTACTTACAGTATAGGCCTGACGTCTGACAAGAAGCTCATGTGCGTCGCCGATGCGACCCGGGAAACGCCGGTCGATAGGCTAGCGCCTAGAATCAGCGGAACGGGTATATTTGCCTGCAACCCCATCCACGCCACCACTCGCTTAATCAACCCCATCTTTAACAGGATATTCGAGAGCACCCGGTACTCTCGTCACCTCCAGTGTTGAATGGACCCTCGCAATACCATGGGAAATGGTTGCTAGTAATACACATAGCTTACTCATTACAGCCACGGTTCATTGCGGCAAGGATGCGCAGTAGCGGTCTTTCACACAACATAGCCCTGGGAGTGTGCGCTTGGCAGATTTCGTACTCTCATGCGGAGTACATTTCTTCACCTCGCTCTACATGGACCCCATGGAGCAAGAGAATAAGCTAACCCTGATTAGAAAGAAAGAAGAGGCCGCTGTTGACAGATCAATAAACACAGTTTCGAGAGCCATATCAAGCTTAGACGTCAACATAGCCCTGCTCAAAGAATCTATGACTACAACGATAGGGGAACAGAAGGAGTACAACAAGTTGAAGAACGAACTGCTTTCCACCCAGATGGAGAGAGCAGACCTCCGTTATCTACTGGCAGCGCTCAGGGGAAGACTGGACGTGCGGAGGTTAATCGGTGCAGTAAAGACTCTCTCTGACAATGTGGGACTGCAACTCAACGCCTCGGCCTACATCAACAGACAGGTGTTAACCCTGGCTGTTCAAAGGGGATCTGGACGATATGAGAGAACCAATCACTAGAGTGAGCGTTCAGGACGCATACCGCGAATACAGTAGAACGAAGCTATAACTGAAGGGGATGTAGTATAACAACATGTTGTCACCTTTTCACAGTTAAAGGTTCCCTATGCCTACTGAGTGTTTGTATACGTTTGATGCTGTGTATGTAATCTGTTAGATATATCAATGCCATTAAAGTCAAACAACAAATAAAAACATATCTTTGGCTATAGCACAATGTCTCTGTGTAATTGGTCTACATGGGCATGGAATTGATGTTGCACTGTCACTAGCACGTGTAGTTGTAAGACATCACACAGGGCCATTGGCTAGACACCATATACCCCACTACCCTATCACATGGAAACACCAGCAGGATCACCGGCATAAGGAGGCGAAATAGATAAATAAATAGTACACAGATAGGTCCCTGTGCTGAATGAAATAGATTCCGATTCCCCTGGCGGTGATAACGAACCCTGGCCGCGTAGAACTAAGGCAGGGAATGCAACACAGAACCAGATCACTGGCAGGTCTATTGCTACAACCATGGGTAATGTGTCCAAACAGAGTTCAGATATTTACTATATATACACATGCACAGCAACCCGGTTCCACTATTCACAACCTCCTGCTGTATAATGTATTGCCAGTCATTGAAGAGGTCCAAGGACGACATAGCCGAGAGGCATTATGGCTTCACAACTATCTCCAATAAGGTCCTGGCAGACGACCCAGAAGGTGTGGATCTACTCAGCTCCTTTCACAGTAAGAGTAATCCGGTTAAGATGATGCATAAGGTCATCGAACACTGCCTCAAGACCGAGGACCGTGCGGAGAGATTCCTCAATGTGTTACTCGAGAGCAATAGATGCTTATATCTAGACCTGGTACACAGTGGGCCACAGGGAAGGGCCGGTGAGTATAACCACATGTACACTCAAATTAAGGGCTATACTAGATCAACACTCGTTGGTAACCTAATTCACATTGGTATGTTTGTTTCAGTCAGGAAAGACCCTCCAGCAGTGCAATTAACAGACAAGGCGCGCACAGCACTCGGCGATAAGGTTTGCGATCTATGGACCATGCCTATGCAACCCTCTTACAACAAGAAAATCACGTCTATCATGCCCGCACTGGACGTGCTGTATGTTAGAGATCAACTGCTTCCAGAGGAATTCGCAGAGTTCCGGGTAAACCGAGATGATCACAATGCTATGATTGTGAAACTGGAAGAGCTGTGCCTGGACATTGCCATCCCTGAACCAAGCCGACGTTTCATCGCCTTGGTAGTGTCTTCGTTTAACATGCATGTGTTTGGCATTCCGAACCTGATGTCTATGGACGATGTCATTGTGTTTGCTTAGTACAAGTGGGTTCTGTACCAAACCGTGATGTGTATCTGTCTATTACAAAGGAAATAAACTTGTTGAAGCCAAAAGATTTGTTTCAATTGGTCATTTATTAAGATTCGAGTCCTTGTTCATGTCAAAGTAAGAGACAAATGTCTTTATACCAATATATTACAAAGGTCCCAATATATTTGATGATAGTTACCCTATAATTGGAACTTTCACAGGCATCCATTCATGGGTCATGTCTCCAAACACAGTTCAGGTTTTACCATGTTTACACATGCACAGCAACACAGTTCTATTAGTTACAACCTCCTGCTGTATAATGAATTGCCAGTTATTGAAGTGTTACAAGGACGACATAGCAGAGAGACATGGGTACTTTAGATCTGTCGTGGATAAGGTCCTGCTACAAGACCCCGATGGTGGTCTTGTAGCACTATGCTTATGCATCATCCAGTTAAGATGATGCATAAGGTCATAGAATACTGCCTCAAGACCGAGGAACGTGCTAGGAGATTCCTCGAAGTGGTAGGTGAGGTAGAACCCTGCTTATACACGGACCTAACAACACGCGGACCACAGGGAAAGTTCGGTGAGTACAACCCCACATGTATAGTGAGATCAAGCCCTGGAATGTATCATCACTCGCTCTTAAACTAAGGTACTCTTGTATGTTTGTTTCAGTCAGGAAAGATCCCCCCGCAGTGGATTCGACAGACAAGGCGCGCACCGCACTCTGCGATAAGGTCCGCGATCTATGGTCCATGACTATTCAACCATCCTACAATCACAGAATCATCTCTATCCTACCCGCACTAGACGTGCTGCAGGTTCACTGTCAACTGCTTCCGGAAGAATATGAAGAGTTCAGGGTGCAAAACAATCATGTCAATGGTATGATACGGCAACTGCAAGACATGTGTATGGACACTGCCATCCCTGAACCGAACCGAAATTTCATCTCCTTGGTAGTCTCTTCATTTAACATGCATGTGTTTGACATTCCAAACATTATAACCATGCCTATGGAAGATGTCTTTGTGCTTATGTAGTACATTGCGTCCTTTACCAGCCCCAATGTGTGTACCAAACCATGATGTGTATCTGTCAATTACAAACCCAATAAACACTGGTGGAAACAGTTGTTTCAATCTTTCCTTTATTACGATTGGAGTCCTTGTTCATGACTAAGTCAGGAGGTGTTTATGTATATTATATTTATATCACCAAAGGCCCATAGGATGATAGACACCCTATACCGTCCTGACAGTTACAAATGGAAAGTTCACATTCCAAACATGTGTCTGTTTTAGTTTGTCTTCTAGTCTAGGATATAACAAACACATACACTTGAAGGTATGATATTGTGTTGTAGGTAGAATAAGTTGGTCAATTCAATAGATAAAGATTGTTTCGGTCTTCACCAGGGCCTATTTGCGCACTGGAGATATGGGACAAGGACCCTCATGAGGTTCCAATGTGAGATGCAATCGCGAGCCTTAGCTTTCTAACTCATAGAGGTGAACATACATAATGATTGGACACAGTATGGCACAGAAAACACTCTCAACGACAGTCCATGTGATAGAGTTTATTGTACACAACACACTTTACACAGATCACATGTCCCTACAAAAGGTGCATCCGTAACCTTGCTTTCTAGGTATATATGTAGAACACCATGGACATCATTCACCTCAAGATCCCATTTGTCACTGCACATTACATTGGCAGACATGCAGCTAGTCGCAGTCAAAGTATACTACACGGTCACGCACAGAGAACCCGTACTCGGATCCGGGTCTCGGTCTCTTCAGGTTCCACAGTTCCCAGACGTATTTCATGGTCTTGGCCATTATTCGGCAATTCCCCTCGGTCCAGTGCTTAGACTGGATCGTCGCTGGGACCTTTGTCAACCGGGCCAGTCTCATGCCCATGTTGTGATAGTCGCAGTCCTGAGAAGGAGCGCCACCGAGGCTCCAGAGTAGGCTCTTCAACTCTTGGCACCAAGAGGAATATGCCTTGTAGTTGGTTACCACTCCGGTCATCAATCTCTTAATTCCAAGTCCCATCGGCACTATATTATAATCGGTCCCGCACAGGGCCATGAAAAACAGTTTTTCCATCCGCTTCGTCTCCTCTCTGATTACCTGACTTTTCACGCGCAGGAAAAAGTGTCGGCCCGCTCGGTTCATCCTCAAGAAACGTCCGTAACTGCCACTCGGTACCATCCCTTTCATGTACGCATTACTCAACTGCTTGAGGCCGTTCATGACATGTTTCTGTTCTTTGTCCTGGACCACCCTATATTCCGCTCCGTCTTCTGGGTAGGGATCGGGGACCTCGTCCTCCTGCAGACACGAGCTCTTCCGCTTCTCACCGGTACGCCACGGGGTATCCGATTCTGGGCCGGATAGCGGACTCTGGTCAGATGTGGGACATAGTGTTTCGAAGATGTAACAGACCGTCTTGGTGCTGAAACAACAGCCTTTGCCTACAACTTGTCCCAGATGATCCAATCTGTCACAGCCGTTAGACTCGAAGAACCTAGACAGGAAGGTGCGGTATATAGATCCCCTGATCCCGCCGAGGTACAGGTACATAGCTACTCTTGTCTTAAAGTTGACATAACTGTGCTTATCGAGAATGGCCTCGAATGAGTCGTGTTGCTTTCGAGTCATCGACAGCAGGTATTCGTCGTCTGCGGCGATGTCGCAGAGCACTCGGAACCTGTCCTCACTTGAAGCCAGTTGGCTACACTGAAGCTTGGGTGTGCGACTGTCTGGAATGTCAAACAGCAGCTCCCCGAAGGTCGACATGTGCATGTCACGATCCTGGTGGTAGCTCTTGTTGTCTAGCCTCATAGTAATGCCCTCGCGGCCACAAGCCGTCAGCACGGCCACCAGGTCCGAGTCTCCCGTACACACGGTCACGCTACCCTTCAGAATGTTTGCCAACTCCACGAGCAGCGTGTCGGCCTCTGTGCTCCTACACCTTAGACACGCGTCCCTCAATGTAGACAATTGTACAGTCTCTGGGTTGGCGAAAGTTGCCACAAAGACGCCCTTGTGGCCCTCAGGTCTGTCTATGGAGCCGTCAGCATAACTGGGATCTAGGTCTGACAGCTCATGCTCACGAGGGTTCAGATCTTCCACCTTGTTCAAGAATAGACTGTCGTCCTTGCACTCCTTGTACTCCAGATAGGTCTCGTGGAACGACACCAGGTTATTGACCGATCTACCCTCTGGGGGTTCTTCACAGTCTCCTTTGGCTCCTGTCACTAGGAACAACTTGTTTTTCATACCCATGTCGGCCAAAAACTTCATCGTGGTGTATTCTATGGCGCACAGATTACTCTTACAGAATGCTATGTGAGATATTGGAGTGCGGGCTAGTCTGGTCTCCCTCACGGCCGGCTTCTGAGCGCCCACCCCGTCCTTTACAAGCACTACACACCGGCTGTGTGTATTTTCCGAAATGTAACAAGAAGCCAGGGTCCTGGCCATGCTAACTATGGACGCCTGAGGATCATCCTCGAAGTAGTCACTGGCCTTGACTTTGTGGATTACCATGAGATGGTCTATCAGAGTCCAATCTTGTTGTTGACACGGTCTGTCGACCAATTCAAACGGCGCCAGGTGAGGGTTTGCGAACATCGCGTGAATGGCCTTGTGTTTCAGCCCCATGTCCTTCAAGAAGTTATCCCGTGGAATAGGATCGGGTCGACTAGGTCTGTAGTCTGTCTACGGGGACAGTGTATCCGGGCAATATGTAGCCCCCGGTTACCCTCTTGGGGATCCTTCATGCACCTTGGTGGGCAAATGGTGTACGGTTGGAGCCCTGCTTGGACAATGAGACCAGCTACAACGAACTGCTCTAGTGTTGGCGACACCATCCCTGTTTGGAGGGTTCGCAAGGGAGCTATTGCAGTGCGACCATGGGCACTACATGTACGGCTATTGCTCTTGATCATGGTCGATTCCAACAGGAGAAACAGCATCAGCGTCTCTGGTGATTGTCACCTGTACACTCTTCCTGATGTTCTGTTTCTCCTGGTTGAAAAGTGTGTTCCTGTAACACAAATCGGTAGGCTCTAGCCTTGGGGTCTTTCCCCTTGCAGTTGAGGCTCCGCTGGCCTGGACCCTCTCCACTCTCATGTTGACACACGTAGGTGCCAGGCAGTTAAGCACCTGGGAGCAGAAACAGTTCAGCCACGGGAACTTCCGTCGCATTGTCTTAGAGATGGTGGGCCTTAAACAACTCCTTATGGTAACCTGGTTGGTGCCTGGCCTGACTATCACCAGATATGCAGCAGACCTCTCTGACATGCTTGGAGTGCGTGGCGAGAACATCAGCCACGTAAGCCACAGTTGCGTGTTGTATCGCCACAAGGTGGCCTGGTCTAGAATGTCTTTGTTCCTGGTCTTGAGCTCCAGCAGCACCACGTCTCCCTTTACGGTGTCGTGGGCCACTAGGTCCACCTCGGTGTAGAAGGCCCATGTGCAGGGGATGGACTTGCAGCCTCGCCTACAGCCGTTGTGGTACGTGTAGGATCCGGCTTTACGTAACCTATCGGGGGTTGGCACACTGGCAACCTTGAGGCCTGCACAAATGGGAGCAAGACGCAGAGCCTTGAGCTGAGTTAGAATGAGGCGCGACACGGGGCCGACGTCTCGCAGTCTCTTCTTTCCGTTGAACACGTCCTTGCACTGCGCGTCTACCGCAACGCCTATCACTGTGGACATACGGCTCCTATCCCAGAGGCGTCTGCAAGCGGCTGGAGTCAGGGCTCTACACCTGAGCAGTTGCAGCATGGCTTCCTTGAACTCCGATCCCTTGGACTCGGGTGCGTTAAGGTTTCTTAGGTACTCAGGCAGCCACTCCAGGGAGCTCTCGGGGTTGGCGTTCAGGTCCTGCACAACCCTGGTGAACAGATCCATGCTTATCATGTTGTGGCCCATTGAGCGCTTCCTGCAGCACATGGTAGACGCCAAGGTTCTGGTGATACCCTTAACCTTGTACCAACGGTGGTCGGCTGTAGACTTGGCACATAGCGCACCACCGTAGCCCCGGAACTCGATCACCGGGTCCTGGAGCTTCATTGTATTAAATGTTCTAGGAATGTTAGGTTGCTGTGATAACCCTATCCCTTTGTGAGAAACAGAAGTGGCACGGCTAAGGTACCCGTACTATTGCAGTCAGTAAGTAAGGAAGGTCCAAGCAGAAGGGGACACAAGGCCCCAGGGATCCCCCTCTGAGAGACATGAATCGCAAGAAACCAATCATGGGAGGCGTCGAGTCTCTGATCTCAGCGAGCAAGGACCTGTTTAACAACAGAAGGTTAGGGGTCCCGAACGGCCCCATACTGAGTGCTGCCCGTTTCAGGGGCAAGCTGGGAGCCTCCATCGCCGTCATCACATCTCTCACCGTGGGGTTTCTTACCATCCCCAACAACATTCTCTACTTCATCAACAACAAGCACGGTACAAGGACCACAGGCAGGCTGACCTCAGACTCCGAGCAGTCGTCACATTCCGAAGTCAGACCTGACTACGAGTACGCGTACATCCATGCGGGATTGCCTCGTCACGCTTGGTTGTCTTGCCATGGTTGTGAGCATAGTGCTCAGCTACTTCGCCTCCAAGAGCAAACGAAAAATGGACGACTCTGATGGCTTTCTACAAGCGCCCCGAGTCCGTCAGGAGCACCAGGACCGTGATGGCGTGCCTCATCATGATGAACATCGAGCTCTTCATGGCAGTGATCGCGGGCTGCATGGAGCTGCTGTACCAACCTATGATCAGCGACGCCCAAAGGTTGCATAACATGGAGTGCGCTATAGCGGTGTTCAACATCGTACTCTACATCATGTACGTGGTGACCATGGTGCTGACCTCGACCGTTCTAAAGGGGAAGCACGAAGTGATCACGGTTGATGGTCCGCGAGACATCGCTGAGGCTGTGGCGATACCCTCCTCAGCTCGTGACTACATCAGCAGAAGCATCAACTCGTACAATTCACAGTCGAGCTTCATCTAAGGACCTCGAGCCTCTCCCAGAGTCTCCGCTGCTTGGGCTGAGTGGCAAAGGGAAACGGGAGCTGGACCCCAGGCCAAACACCCAGGCCCCAGCCACTCAGGGTGAGCCCGAGGGCATTGTGAGACCTTTGCCTAATAGGTCTGGCTATCATTATAGTTTTACAAGGACCCCTACGTGTGTCCTGCAGTGTGGTTACAGTCCATTCTCAACGCTCTGTACCCGCGGCGTCAGAAGACATGAAAACAACCTTGAAAGCAGTCTCCCAAGAACGGGCCCTATATGTTCTTCTAATGACTTGTTATGTAACATGCTGTGTATCTATTTCTTTATTAGTTCATGGAACCGAATAATAGACTGGAGGTAACAAGTAAAACCAGTGTCCAAACAGCAGTATATTGTCCTGTGTGATGTTACCATATCCCCTCTGGCTTTTTTCACCTGTCACAGGTATATAGTGTGTGTAGTAGTGGGCAAAGCTGTGCTATCTATTTGAATAAATGACAAGGAACCAATGTTTGAGCTTCTGTTCAGTCTTTTATTGACACATGTTCAAAGGAATATATTTCGAATAGGCACACGTCAAACTTTAGGTCTGTAGGGTGATAGGAACCGCTACATTGGTCAGGTCCATATCGTTGCCACACTTCACGTCTTTATCACAACCACAGCATCCATACAGCTACGACAGTGGTAGACGGTGTCCAGAAACACATTGTTGAAGAACGGGTACATGCTGCAGCCACCACACACCTAGCGAATGACAGAGATGTGAGTTATTAGTTTCGTCAGTACAACAGGCTGCCACAGACATTACACCAATTATGTCGAGAAGAAGGGTCTAACAACCCACCTCACCCCATAAGTAGGAATAAGGCAATCATTGCCATTGCCCGGGAGTATAACCTATAGCGAATTACAAGGTGTGTCACACACAGTGCAAAACTCTGAGTAGCTCCAAGTGTACAGGAGGGTCACGGGAATCGGTATGATGAAGCGTATAAAGGTTAAGCGCTACAGTGGCCTGTAACCCCGCGCTCATATCCTTTTGCACAGGGATATTTACTGGCAGTCTGCTCAACAAACCGTTTCATAGGTTACTAATTCAAGCCATAGTCAAGGCAACAAGGAGTGAAGAACATTAACCCGTGTTACACTGTCCGGTCAGTGTCTCTCACAGCCACTCCCTTCCCTTTCTACTAAGGCTATGGCAGCCTGGTACGACTGCCTCCTCTTGAAGAACAGGACCCTGACAGATCACGAGAAGGAAAAGCTGGACCGTGTCAACGTGAGATCAGTCAGCGCCAATGGTGTCGATGCGATGATAGGCCCTAAGGAGAGTCTCTTCACCAGACCCATGTACGTGCAGTTGACACACTACCACCATCTCGATGCCCTACTAGCCATCATGGCGTGCTACGTCTACCGGGAGTGGAAGGTTTGTACAACTATCCCGTGAGACAAGTTCACCGTGGAGAGGGCAGCCGCCCGACCATGCATCACAATCCCCGTCAAGTCAGATGGGAGAGGAGAAGAGTAAGGAAAGTATAGATACGATAATGCTAAAGTGAATATTACCATCCTATTCACACTACACCCACCAGCTGAAAGCCCATGTTCCACCCTGGACCTGTGCCCGTATCCTTGTGCTGTCAGGGAGCACAGCCATTGCTGGAAGAGTCAAACCTCAAGACACTGACTCGGCGCCAGATACCAAAAACTGTGTCTCATTTGGATGCATGTATGTATGTACTATGGCCATGAAATATAATATGAATAAATTGTTCAACAGTGCATCTCACAGTTCCGTCTCTGTTATTACATAGACTATGTACAGCTACCCCTACACTTGTCTCTCCCTCAGTACTATGCAAGGCATAGCTCGCAGTCTTTCATATCCCACATAGGATAGGCTTTGCACTCCGATCACTCACAGACGAGTGGTAGCACTATGCATCAATTTCCCACATCTATTGTCAGCTCCAGGTTAGTGTTTACATTTGGAAAGGAAGGTAGCATAAACCACCCCAGTCCTGCCAAGCGACTCCCCCCCAAATGCACTCTGAGAGACCAAGGTCAGTAGGAACCGCCCCTGACAGAGATACGGTTGATTAGTCAGTCCTGCCAAGCAACTCCCCTCCGAATGCACTCTGAGAGACCAAGGTCAGTAGGGGGACAGACTGCTGGAAATCACACAGTGTCCTGTCTGTGAAATGTCCCTGAAGTGCATTTTGAGGCAGGACCTCCCGTTAGTGTCCACACGGGGGTACTGTTGTATACTATAACCCTCCCGTGGTCCTCGGGTCAGAGCGACCCAGGCCCTGTTTTCCAGGGCTCTCTGTCTGCGCTCTGCGCTCTGTGCTCGTGGGTCACAGCGACCCAGGCGCCAGCCACTGTAGAGGCGTACGTACGCTATAGAGCATACAGAATCTGCGAGAAGTGTGGCGAGGTTGAGCAAGGCTCCCTGCTCCGTGTGCGATACGGCCCTTGGGCCCCCGTCCGGCCCTTGGGCCCCGTGTGGGTTTGGGTATCGGATTTAAAAACGCCCCCCCTCCTACACTACTTTCCCCGAGTAGTTGTGGACGTTGTGCCGTTGGGTATGGCCGTTATATATTATTATTGTATTACACAAACACATTGTCACCGATATCATACAACAGTACAGCCCGTTGTGGACGTTGTGCCGTTGGGTATGGCCGTTATATATTATTATTGTATTACACAAACACATTTTCCACCGATATCACACAACAGTACAGCCCCGTGCGGACACTGCCCCCGTGATTCCAGGGCTCCCGTTCTGCGCTCTGCGCTCTGCTCTCGTCGGTCACAGCGACCCAGGCTCTGTGATGTCCAGGTCCAGCGGTCTCTCCCCTGTTCTACGCTCTGCGCTCGCGGGTCACAGAGACCCAGGCAGCCACTACACACGTCCAGACATGCCCCGCTGTTTATTGCACAAAAACATTTCACTGATATTGCACAACTGCGCCCCCGTGTGGACGGTGGCGGGAGACCCTGCCTGAAAACGCACTTTCGGGGCATGACACAGACAGGCCGGAGTGTGATTTCCAGCACTCTCCCCCCCGTCCGGCCCTTGGGCCCCGTGTGGGTTTGGGTATCGGATTTAAAAACGCCCCCCCTCCTACACTACTTTCCCCGAGTGGTTGTGGACGTTGTGCCGTTGGGTATGGCCGTTATATATTATTATTGTATTACACAAACACATTGTCACCGATATCATACAACAGTACAGCCCGTTGTGGACGTTGTGCCGTTGGGTATGGCCGTTATATATTAAGTATCTCGTGGTCATCAACAACAGATTTAGTATCTCGTGGTCATCAACAGATTTAGTATCTCCTATTCATCATCAACATATTTAGTATCTCGTCGTCGTCATCATCAACATATTTAGTATCTCATGGTCATCAACAGATTTAGTATCTTGTCGTCATCATCAACAGATTTAGTATCTCGTCGTCATCAACAACAGATTTAGTATCTCGTCGTCATCAACAACAGATTTAGTATCTCGTCGTCATCAACAAAAGATTTAGTATCTCGTCGTCATCATCAACAGATTTAGTATCTCATGGTCATCAACAACAGATTTAGTATCTCGTCGTCATCAACAACAGATTTAGAATCTCGTGGTCATCAACAACAGATTTAGTATCTCGTCATCATCAACAGATTTAGTATCTCCTCGTCATCATCAACAGATTTAGTATCTCGTCGTCGTCATCATCAACATATTTAGTATCTCATGGTCATCAACAGATTTAGTATCTTGTCGTCATCATCAACAGATTTAGTATCTCGTCGTCATCAACAACAGCTTTAGTATCTCGTATTTATCAACACCAGATTTAGTATCTCCTCGTCATCATCAACAGATTTAGTATCTCGTCATCATCATCCTCAGATTTAGTATCTCTTGGTCATCAACAACAGATGTAGTATCTCGTCGTCATCAACAACAGATGTAGTATCTCGTTGTCATCAACAGCAGACTTAGTATCTCGTCGTCATCAACAACAGATTTAGTGTCTCGTCGTCATCAACAGCAGACTTAGTATCTCGTCATAATCAACAACAGATTTAGTATCTCGTCGTCATCATCAACAGATTTAGTATCTCGTCGTCATCAACAACAGATTTAGTATCTCGTCGTCATCAACAACAGATTTAGTATCTCGTCGTAATCAACAACAGATTTAGTATCTCGTCGTCATCATCAACAGATTTAGTATCTCGTCGTAATCAACAACAGATTTAGTATCTCCTCGTCATCAACAACAGATTTAGTATCTCGTCATCATCAACAACAGATTTAGTATCTCCTCGTCATCATCAACAGATTTTGTATCTCCTTGTCATCATCAACAGATTTAGTATCTCGTGGTCATCAACAACAGATTTAGTATCTCCTCGTCATCAACAACAGATTTAGTATCTCGTGGTCATCAACAACAGATTTAGTATCTCCTCGTCATCATCAACAGATTTAGTATCTCGTCATCATCATCCTCAGATTTAGTATCTCGTGGTCATCAACAACAGATTTAGTATCTCCTCGTCATCATCAACAGATTTAGTATCTCGTCGTCATCAACAACAGATTTAGTATCTCGTCGTCATCAACAACAGATTTAGTATCTCGTCGTCATCATCAACAGATTTAGTATCTCGTCATAATCAACAACAGATTTAGTATCTCGTCGTCATCATCAACAGATTTAGTATCTCGTCGTAATCAACAACAGATTTAGTATCTCGTCGTCATCATCAACAGATTTAGTATCTCGTCGTAATCAACAACAGATTTAGTATCTCCTCGTCATCAACAACAGATTTAGTATCTCGTCATCATCAACAACAGATTTAGTATCTCCTCGTCATCATCAACAGATTTTGTATCTCCTTGTCATCATCAACAGATTTAGTATCTCGTGGTCATCAACAACAGATTTAGTATCTCGTCGTCATCAACAACAGATTTAGTATCTCGTCGTCATCAACAACAGATTTAGTATCTCGTCGTCATCATCAACAGATTTAGTATCTCGTCGTCATCATCAACAGATTTAGTATCTCGTCGTCATCAACAACAGATTTAGTATCTCGTCGTCATCAACAACAGATTTAGTATCTCGTCGTCATCATCAACAGATTTAGTATCTCATGGTCATCAACAACAGATTTAGTATCTCGTCGTCATCAACAACAGATTTAGAATCTAGTGGTCATCAACAACAGATGTAGTATCTCGTCGTCATCATCAACAGATTTAGTATCTCGTGGTCATCAACAACAGATTTAGTATCTCGTGGTCATCAACAGATTTAGTATCTCCTATTCATCATCAACATATTTAGTATCTCGTCGTCGTCATCATCAACATATTTAGTATCTCATGGTCATCAACAGATTTAGTATCTTGTCGTCATCATCAACAGATTTAGTATCTCGTCGTCATCAACAACAGCTTTAGTATCTCGTATTTATCAACACCAGATTTAGTATCTCTTGGTCATCAACAACAGATGTAGTATCTCGTCGTCATCAACAACAGATGTAGTATCTCGTCGTCATCATCAACAGATTTAGTATCTCGTCATCATCATCAACAGATTTAGTATCTCGTGGACATCATCAACAGATTTAGTATCTCGTCGTCATCATCAAAAGATTTAGTATCTCGTGGTCATCAACAACAGATTTAGTATCTCGTCGTCAACAACAGATTTAGTATCTCCTCGTCATCAACAACAGATTTAGTATCTCGTCGTGATCAACAGATTTAGTATCTCGTCGTCATCATCAACAGATTTAGTATCTCCTCGTCATCATCAACAGATTTAGTATCTCCTCGTCATCATCAACAGATTTAGTATCTTGTCGTCATCAACAACAGATTTAGTATCTCGTCGTCATCATCAACAGATTTAGTATCTCCTCGTCATCAACAACAGATTTAGTATCTCGTCGTCATCATCAACAGATTTAGTATCTCGTTGTCATCAACAACAGATTTAGTATCTCGTCGTCATCATCAACAGATTTAGTATCTCGTCGTCATCATCAACAGATTTAGTATCTCATGGTCATCAACAACAGATTTAGTATCTCGTGGACATCATCATCAGATTTAGAATCTCGTCGTCTTCAACAACAGATTTAGTATCTTGTGGTCATCAACAACAGATTTAGTATCTCCTCGTCATCAACAACAGATTTAGTATCTTGTGGTCATCAACAACAGATTTAGTATCTCCTCGTCATCATCAACAGATTTAGTATCTCGTCATCATCATCCTCAGATTTAGTATCTCGTGGTCATCAACAACAGATTTAGTATCTCCTCGTCATCATCAACAGATTTAGTATCTCGTCGTCATCAACAACAGATTTAGTATCTCGTCGTCATCAACAACAGATTTAGTATCTCGTCGTCATCATCAACAGATTTAGTATCTCATCGTCATCAACAACAGATGTAGTATCTCGTCGTCATCAACAACAGATTTAGTATCTCCTCGTCATCATCAACAGATTTAGTATCTCGTCGTCATCATCAACAGATTTAGTATCTCCTCATCATCAACAACAGATTTATTATCTCCTCGTCATCAACAGTAGATTTAGTATCTCCTCGTCATCAACAACAGATTTAGTATCTCGTCGTCATCAACAACAGATTTAGTATCTCCTCGTCATCATCAACAGATTTAGTATCTCGTCGTCATCAACAACAGATTTAGTATCTCGTCGTCATCAACAACAGATTTAGTATCTCGTCGTTATCATCAACAGATTTAGTATCTCATCGTCATCAACAACAGATGTAGTATCTCGTCGTCATCAACAACAGATTTAGTATCTCCTCGTCATCATCAACAGATTTAGTATCTCGTCGTCATCATCAACAGATTTAGTATCTCCTCGTCATCAACAACAGATGTATTATCTCCTCGTCATCAACAGTAGATTTAGTATCTCCTCGTCATCAACAACAGATTTAGTATCTCGTCGTCATCAACAACAGATTTAGTATCTCGTCGTCATCAACAACAGATTTAGTATCTCCTCGTCATCAACAACAGATTTAGTATCTCGTCGTCATCAACAACAGATTTAGTATCTCCTCGTCATCATCAACAGATTTAGTATCTCGTCATCATCAACAACAGATTTAGTATCTTGTTGTCATCATCAACAGATTTAATATCTTGTTGTCATCATCAACAGATTTAGTATTTCGTCGTCATCAGTCTACAGTCATGTCTCAGGGTAACAGCCAGACCTACCATTAGATGCGTCTACAGATGTAGGATCTTAATTTGATCACTCTTTTGTTGCTGAGAAAGGCCCAGCACAGCACGAAATGTAAACTTGTAGTCCATTTAAGGTTTAAAAAGGCTTTGTAATTTCCACTTAAAAATGTCAGACTTGATTTGCCATAACAAAACATTTATCAACCCCTACAAGAAAAACATCTGTTAATTATAATCCACAAAATAATTCGCATTTCCTGTTGCTGCAGGATTATTTTCCTTCTGCAGCAAACTGGCTCAAATGAAGATACTATGAGTCTACAGCCATCTCTCAGACTAGCTAATCATTAATGAGATGGCATCATCATTGGCGACATGGATGTTGCATCATAACGTGTCTCTGTTTCCTCAGAACAGCTCTGGGACACAGTGGAGTTCCATGATAGCTGGGACTCCAAACCCATGGGTTAAAGAGTATTTATATTCCTTCAAATACTTTACCTTTGCTTGATTGTGCTTGTCTGGCGCAATGGAACTGAGAGAGCAAACCCTGTACCTCTCTGTCACTACTGGCAGGCGTAATCAAGCAGTCAAGTGTTTTGAAGTAAACAGATAGTATTTTAACCGAGGTGTGGTGTGAGGGGCTGTAGAAGGGTCATACATGGATCACTATCATTAGGAGTGGACATCGGTGGAGTCAGTGTCAATATTAGCTTTACTGACGCAGAGGAGAACCCATTAACCTTGTCTGCACACTCTCTATCTCAGATCTAAACCAGGATTGGGGTCAATTCGAATTGAAGGCTGTCATTTCAGTATGTGATTAGAATATACATTTTAAAAGTGGAAAAAACGTTTGAAATAAATAGCATTTGCTTTTAAGTTTATTGAGAAATCATTGAAAATATAGGTTTTATTGTCTTCCAATTATTGAATTTACTTCCTGAATTGACTGCCTTTAGATGTTGGGTCTACAGATGTAGGATGTGGCGCAGCGGTCTGAGGCACTGCTTCTCAGTGCTAGTGGTGTCACTACAGACCCTGGTTTGATTCCAAGCTGTCTCACAACTGACAGTAATTGCGAGTCCCATAGAGCGGTGCACAATTGGCCCAGTGTTGTTAGGGTTTGGCCGGGCTAGGCTGTCATTGTAAATAATAATGTCGTATTAGAAGACTAGTTCATTTTTTATTTCTTTTTATTGGCCCAACCCTGTATAAGGATATGCCATGGAAGAAGCAGCCAGTCAAAGAGAGAGAGAGAGAGAGAGAGAGAGAGAGAGAGAGAGAGAGAGAGCATCCAGCCGGGAAAAAGAAACAAAGCTAGTAAAGTTCTCCCCAGCACCTCCACCACAGCTACCAACCAGGCATGGGTTCAAATAGTATCTAATTTACTTCAAATAATTAAGTTGTTTGTATGATCCAGTCTGGACTGCTGGGACTATTCCCTGGGTTCCATTGAGCCAGGCAAGCTCAATCAATCACGGATAAGTGTATAAATGTAAACCACTACTAATTGAACCCATGTCTGCTACCGACCAACCAATCAGCCCCATCATGAAGGAGTCTGAGGCCACTACAGACAGGGTCAACAAGGTTGAAATAACATGGCCACTGTCTGTGTGTGTCCACTGTCTGACCCCTTATTGGCCCACAACAGTCATCCTTCATTTAATCAGCCAGTAGATGGATATCAGATCAGCCCAGAGTGTGTGTGGTAAAACCTTTTAGGATAGAGTCAATCAAATCTCCCCCATTACCTGAAAACACCAGTCCTTCCTCACTGACCTCCTGACCCTGTGTACCCTCTCTAACCCCTCTCTAAGTGACAGTCTGACTGATGCGTTCTGGGAACCACCCATCCTGGCTCCTCTCAATGGGGACTGAGCGCTGAGCCAGAGACATTGTCATGAGAATGTGCTGTAGAAACAATGTAGATGTCACAAGTGGGATCTGAACAGCGGTCTCCCAGAGGTGGGATCTGAACAGCGGTCTCCCAGAGGTGGGATCTGAACAGCGGTCTCCCACAGGTGGGATCTGAACAGCGGTCTCCCAGAGGTGGGATCTGAATAGCGGTCTCCCACAGGTGGGATCTGAACAGCGGTCTCCCAGAGGTGGGATCTGATCAGCGGTCTCCCACAGGTGGGATCTGAACAGCGGTCTCCCACAGGTGGGATCTGAACCGCAGTCTCCCACAGGTGGGATTTGATTGCTACAGTAGGCCATACTGAACGTGACCATGGTCCACGCATCAAATCAAATCAAGCTTTATTCATACAGCACATTTCAGATACGGAATGAAACGCAATGTGCTTTACAGGAAAACAAGCAAATAAAATTAAAGCTGACATATTTACTATACATGGCTCTTTCCCTATGAAATCACCACCACCATGTAATGGGTTCCTGCAGCATTACATCTCTAAGAGTGCCAATGCTGCTCTATAATGTAAAGAAGATATACTCATTCAGAAAACACTGGAGGAGGTGAAGAGGGAAGCACTGAAGGAGGATGAGAAGAGGGAAGCACTGAAGGAGGAGGAGGAGAAGAGGGACACACTGGAGGAAGAAGAGGAGGAGGAGAAGAGGGACACACTGGAGGAAGAAGAGGAGGAGGAGAAGAGGGAAGCACTGAAGGAGGAGGAGGAGAAGAGGGACACACTGGAGGAAGAAGAGGAGGAGGAGAAGAGGGACACACTGGAGGAAGAAGAGGAGGAGGAGAAGAGGGAAGCACTGGAGGAGGAGGAGGAGGAGGAGGAGGAGGAGGAGGAGGAGGAGGAGGAGGAGGAGGAGGAGGAGGAGGAGGAGGAGGAGGAGGAGGAGGAGGAGGAGGAGGAGGAGAAGAGGGAAGCACTGGAGGAGGAGCAGGAGGAGAAGGAAGAGGAGGAGGAGGAGGAGGAGGAGGAGGAGGAGGAGGAGGAGGAGGAGGAGGAGGAGGAGGAGGAGGAGGAGGAGGAGGAGGAGGAGGAGGAGGAGGAGGAGGAGGAGGAGGAGGAGAGAGAAACACTGGAGGAGGAGGATAAGAGGGAAACACTGAAGAATGAAAAAAGGGAAACACTGGATGAGGAGCTGAAGAGGGAAACACTTGAGGAGGAGGAGAAGAGGGAAACACTGGAGGAGGGGGAGGAGGAGAAGAGGAAAACACTGGAGGAGGAGAAGAAAAAGGAATCACTGAAGGAGGAGGGGGAGGAAGAGGAGGGGGAAACGCTGTAGGAGGAGGAAAGTAGGGAAACACTGGAGGAGGAAAGGAAGAGAGGGACACAGATGAGAAGAAGCCCGTCTCATCAACCTTGACACACTAGTATAGAAACCCTCGTTAGCCTCCATGGTGACGATTAGAGAGGGGGCTCTGATGATCGGTCAGCGACAGGAGGACACAGAGGTCTTTGACGATCCTTCACTGCTTTACTGTGTGTTAGAGGATATCATGTTCTTTTACATGTGAAAAACATGGATGAACATTTTATTTCATTGTCTTTCCCGCTCACTCGCTCCAGTTAAGCTCCGGGTACAGAGGCATGAAACAATTGTTGCAGAAGCTTATCTGGAGCGACTGAGTGGGAAAGACAATGAAATAAAGAAAGTCGCTCCTGGTACTGAATAATTAATGATTGTGTTGCTTCACGATCAGGTTACTGTAACGACGATGCACCTCTGCTTCCTGAAAGACTGCAAGATCCGTATCCCAAATGGAAGCCTATTTCCTTTGTTGTGCCCTACTTTCTCAGGGCTCTGTTCAAAAGTAGTATACTACATAGGGAATATGGTGTCATTTAGGACACAGCCTAGGACCACATGGGTTGGACTGCATTATAAACACACACTGTTTCAACTTCATTGCACATCAAGTTCGAACCTTGATGTGTTTTTTCACTTCTGTGACTAAACGTTTCTGATTGTGTTCTAGCCACAGTGAGCGAGACTATAGTTGTCTTTGATGTGTGGTGAGGCTGGGGAGCTTTACTAGGCTTTGTGATTTATAAAATCCTGTTGACTGAGGATTGCTGAGGCTGTTCATATCACTTCATCACTCGTGATGACAGACTGACTGTGAAAGGGAACTTTATCTCCTCTCTGCGTTGCTCTATTCTACATGTCAACTAAACTCCAGAGAGGACTCAGAAACTATACGGCCCTGAGTGGTACTGGTACTGTATATATAGAAAATATCTATATATATATATTTCTATAGATTTTGCTTTATTATTTTCCTCTAACCCTACCATCGCTCCCCATTGGAGTAAACTAATGGACAACAACACGTAGGTTTCTACTTCCAGCTTCTACATACTATATACATTTTACAGACACAGTATATGTTGCTATAGTTATCATTTGTTTGTTTTTAGTCCCATCCTTCAGCTCCACTCAACCCCTCCCATCTATATCTGAACACCATCCAGTTTTTATTTCTATATGCCATATAATTTTCAACAGTGCTGTAATGTTTCACAAAAGTTCTGAACCTTTCCAATTCTCATAGATTATACATATTGCAAATTACAGTTTTTTACGATTGCTTACACACTAAAATTTAACTTTTCCCACAATTAGCAAAACCTTACACTCAAGGAGCAAAACACAAGGCTAGATTTGCACAACTGTCAGCACATTGTCAGATTCACACTATTTGCAAAACATTACGCACAGTGATTTGCAAAACACTAAACACACTTGTATACATCAGACACAGAAGTATATCATGATGTCACTTCCTTGCAATTCCAAAGCACTGACTGTCAAATTACCACACCTATGAGCCTATCTGTTAAACACAGCCATCAGGTGCACAAACACATGATTGCTAAATTGTATACACCAACCAGGTTTAAGCACTATAAAAATGCAGCAGGTAGGTTCACCTGCCTTCAACCAAAATGGAAGGAGTCAGAAGAAGAGTGAGGGTGAGAGGAGGAGTATACAGAGGAGGAGAAGGAGGAGGAGGAAGAGGCAGAGGCGGAGGCGGAGGCGGAGGCTGAGCCAGAGGTCGAGGAAGACCTGAAGCAGGAGGAGAATGTGCACAAAGAAGATGAGGACCAAACTTATCAAATGACATTCGCGCAACACTAGTGGACCATGTTGTGAACCACGGATTGATGCTGAGGGAGGCTGGACTGAGAGTTCAGCCAAATCTTAGCAGATATACAGTGGCATCTGTCATAAGGACTTTTCGACAGGAAAACAGGTCAAAGATCTGTCTACAGTTACAGTTATCAGCCGCTTATTGTATGCACCAAATCAGCACTTGTGATACCCCTTCCTGTGACATTGTACAGTAAGTTACATGTATTATTCTCTACATAGGATTGAGGGTCGGGAACGACAAGGAGGAAGGGGGCCCATATTCACGCAAGAACAAGAGAGAGAGAGATAATAAACATGGTTTTGGCCAATAATGCTATCAGGCTCAGAGAACTACAAGCAAACATTATCGGTGACCATGCCATTTTCAATAATGTCCATCAGGTCTCTCAGTCAACACTGGCACGCATCCTGAAAAGACATCAGGTTCAAATGAAACAACTTTATCGAGTGCCTTTTTGAGTGGAATTCAGAGAGGGTCAAACGGCTGCGGCATGAGTATGTGGAGGTTTGTATTGTTCACTTTAGTACTGTGGTGTTGCATACTGCACACGTGACTTTTTTTACATTGACTGTATACTAGACTTATCCTGAACTACACAATCTTGTCTTTCACTGTATTTCAGAGTTTGGCAGATGGATGCTGAGGAAATCCTGCATGAATTCATATATATTGATGAGGCAGGGTTCAACCTCACAAAAGCAAGAAGGAGAGCCAGAAATTTCATTGGCCACAGGGCTATAATCAATGTCCCAGAGCAACGTGGGGGTAACATCACCCTTTGCGCTGCCATTTCACAGCATGGGGTTCTCCTCTGTCATGCCAAAATGGGCCCTTACAACACACCTCACATTCTCACATTTTTGGACCGATTGCACCACATCGTCACAGCAGGTAATGAAATGCACCAGATGCAATACACTGTCATCTGGGACAATGTGTCATTCCACCGCTCTGCTTTGGTCCAGAACTGGTTTCAACACCATCTACAGTTGACAGTACTATACCTTCCACCATACTCTCTGTTTCTAAACCCTATCGAAGAGTTTTTCTCTGCATGGCGGTGGAAGGTTTACGATCTCCAGCCCCAGGCTCAGGTACCTCTCATTCAGGCCATGGAGGACGCCTGTGACCAAGTCGACGCCGCAGCTGTGCAAGGATGGATTCAACATTCAAGACGGTTCTTCCCGCGTTGTCTTGCTAATGAGGATATTGCCTGTGATGTTGATGAAATTCTCTGGCCAGATCCAGCTAGGCGAAGAGATAATGTATAGTATGTTTACTGTAGTAATTTCTGTACAATATTGTCAGTTTTTTTCAGATTATTTTTTATGTTGTTATTTACTGTAATTGTAACTTGTACTGGATACAGTATTTTACGTTTGTCTGTTTGCTGAGCTAACAGTGTTATGCACACTACTGTAGTAGCATGAAAACTGGGACATTTGTTGTTGTGATTCTCCATGCTGACATGTTGACTGATTTGGGTATATGGAGAGAAATAAATTATATTTTCCTCAGTCTGCAGCATTGGTCTTGTCTAGTGTTTGTATAGTTGCACTTTCTCTGTGTACTTCATTTACAGTACTCTAATCACTGAGAATTAGACTTGCTAAAAGTGTTTTAGGTTAGCAACAGCAGTGTGTAACTGGTTCAAAAAGATTGAAGTCATATGAAATGTGTGTTTCGTATGGTAACAAATTATTGTTTTTATGAAGTCGTGTATAGTTTTGACACAAGTGTTCCATTTTGCAAATGATCTGAAGTGTGCTACTTTGGTGTAGGGTTGTGCTAATTGTGTGTAGTGTTTTGACAAACCAGGCCCTGTTTTCAAAATTGTGCATAAACAATTGAAAAAAAACGAACGACAAACATGTTTGATAAGAGTATTATTATATTATTGATCGATTGACTATTACTTTTTATATCACCCAGCAGTGCTATCTGCAGAGTTTGCTCCAGGAGGGGAGAGGCGGGGAGGATAGGAAGGGAGAAGAGGGGAGAGGGGAGACGAGAGGAGGATAGGAAGGGAGAAGAGGGGAGAGGAGAGGAGGGGAGAGTTCCTCTCTCCCTCTCCTGTCTTCTGTCATCCTCTTCAACACCTATATATCTGTCACGACTTCCGCCGAAGTCAGTCCCTCTCCTTGTTCGGGCGGCGTTCGGCGGTCAACGTCACAGGTCTTCTAGCTACCGCCGATCCACTTTTCAATTTCTGTTTTGTCTTCATTATACACACCTGGTTTCTATTCCCATAATTACATGTTCCTTATTTAACCCTCTGGTTTTGTGCATGTTTGTTACTTGTAAAGTTGGTCTGATTATGTGAGCGTGTATATTTGTAACTACTTGGAACTTGTAGTTGATTGAGTAAAGTTACATGACTACTCATCTCTGTCTTGCGCCTGACTCCGCTCTACCTGCTACACTGAGACCCTCGACAATATCTCTATCTCTTGTCTGTAACAGGAAGATGAGAAGTAGTGACATCCTGTGAGTTTTGGTGGGTTCCGGGGGTGTGCATGCGGCAGGCAGGATACTAGTGGCAGATTTAACTCCATTCCTTTGCGTTTTGGGGGTTGTTGGCTGTGTGTGTGTGTGTGTGTGTGTGTACAGGATGCTAGTGTTGGTTTTAACTTCAGGGTTCAAAGGTGCCCCCGGGTTCCGTGGGGTTCCACAGCTCCTCAGCGCGCCCGTCCTGACTCCCGCAGACCTGTCAAAGTGGCCAGTCAGCTGCACCCTAATGGGCATTACCAAGACAAAGGAGTAGTGGAGGGGGCGGAGGAGGAGAGGAGGAGGGCAGGGAAGGAGGGTCAGGGTGTAAGGCAGGCTTTGATATCTAGGAGATTTATGGGCGTGATGAAATCAGGTCTGAATAGCCCCAGCTTCCCCTACCTCTCTACAGTTCAACCACATCTAAAGGCCCGGGTTTGTTCCGGGAGGACAGACGCCTGGGATGAACAAAATTATAAATAGCCACAAATCTAAGAGAGAAGGGCGGTTCTGTCCCCTGGAGTAGGGGCTCTGAAGTCTCCTAATGTTCCATTCAACTGTCAGTCATCTGGCTTAGACTATTGACTGTTACTACTGCTGCAGCAGAGAGCGAGGGGGAAGAGTTATTCACTTCATTTACACACACACACACTGCAACCCCCCACACACAGACACACACACACACTCTCCACCACCACCCCTTCCTTCATGTCCTGCAGTAAATATTAAGACCCATGACCTGTTTAGTGACAAATAACCCCAGGAAGTTAACAGTGTCTGAAATTGAGCTGGGGGACTCTGGCCCTCTGGAACTCTCCTCTCCTGACATCATCAATATGTTATCAGCATGTCCCTCAGGGCTTGACCAGACCAGACAGCTCAGGGCAGACCAGACAAGATCAGACAAGACCAGACCAGACAAGATCAGGGGAGACCAGACCAGACCATGGCAAAGCTGACATTCAATGACTGCAGGTATGTCTGTGTTGGAAACTAGGAAGTCCTAAAGTTAGGAAGAAGAGGTCTTTTAAACTATGAACCTGGGTTTGGCATGTAAATGTGTTTTTGTTTTTTTTGCTGTGTGTGAATGGCGACAACCCATTGATGGAATGCAGATATATCAGACTATCAGCCGATGCCACCTCAATCCAAGACGGCATCACAAGACCCATTGAGTACAGTATTGGATTCTAATTCCCAACCTATTCAATATATAATGTAGTGCACTACTTTCGACCTGCCCTATATACTGAATAGGGTGCCATTTGTGACTTGTTTCAGGAATTTGAGTCGTGTGTCAATTTAGACAAGTGTGTTGTGTAAGCGTCATCTAATAACAATCAAATATTGGTAAAACATTTGTATCTGGACACTTTCTAATTTGATATTGCTACTATGCAAGTAACCACTTCACTGTACTGTTTACACCTTCTGTAACCTGTGCATGTGACAAATAAACTTCAATGTTATTTGATATAGCATGTGTTTACCACATGGCCTCACATGTGCATCCTTAAAGAGGAGGGTGGGGCTAAGGCTTAAGAGGGTGTGAACGATGCTGAATGGGTGTAGACAAAGAAGGGTTCTCCAGTAGGTGCACCAAATATTCAAGGACCGTTTTCTCAAAAGTGGGGTTACAAGTTTCTCAACTTTCAAAGCAGAATTACTTTCCCATTTTTCCTCAACTGTAGTGTATGATATACCATTTTCTAGCTCTGAGTCTCTACTTTTATCCAAGGTAAAATGTCAAACGTTGCTACATAAGACTGAACTAGAAAGTGTGGAGGGAGCATTCTAGAAGGCTGCAGCAGGGCGTTATATAACTTACACATTCCTACCCCTGCCCTCTATTTCCCATGGTTACACAGTGTCATCAATCTGATCACAGCAGCACGAACAACTCTGCCCTCAATTTCCCATGGTTACACAGTGTCATACACCTGATCACAACAGCACATACAACTCCACCCTCGGAGAGTAACAGAGGGACTCATGCATGCACATGCAGGAACAGAGAATCACGAACATTATGCAGGCACAGAACCTCACACATCCCACACAACAATAGACCAACTGTTTGTATTTTGCCACATGGTGTTTGACAATCTCTCTCTCTCTCTCTCTCTCTCTCTCTCTCTCTCTCTCTCTCTCTCTTTATTTGGAGGAGGAGCACAAAGTAATGTCTGGAACATAATGGATGGAATGACATCAAACCCATCCAACATATGGTTTAGAGCCTCCTCTGGTGATTGGGCTGTTGCTGGGTTCTCCAGGACACCCAGCTGGAGTCAAGCCTTGGGATGCACTGATCCACAGTAGAGCCACAGCAGGCAGACAGACCAGTAGAGACAGACCCACAGAGGAACGTACCACCACAGACAGACCCACAGAGGAACGTACCACCACAGACAGACCCACAGAGGAACGTACCACCACCGACAGACCCACAGAGGAACGTACCACCACAGACAGACAGACAGAAGAATGTACCATTACAGACAGACCCACAGAGGAACGTACTCACCACAGACAGACCCACAGAGGAACGTACCACCACAGACAGACTCCACAGAGGAACGCCCCACCACCGACAGACTCACAGAGGAACGCACTCACCACAGACAGACCCACAGAGGAATGTACCATTACAGACAGACCCACAGAGGAACGTACCACCACAGACAGACCCACAGAGGAACGTACCACCACAGACAGACTCACAGAGGAACGTACCACCACAGACAGACCCACAGAGGAACGTACCACCACAGACAGACCCACAGAGGCACGTACCACTACAGAGACCCACAGAGGAACGTACCACCACACACAGACCCACAGAGGAATGTACCATTACAGACAGACCCACAGAGGAATGTACCATTACAGACAGACCCACAGAGGAATGTACCATTACAGACAGACCCACAGAGGAACGTACCACTACAGACAGATCCACAGAGGAACGTACCACCACAGACAGATCCACAGAGGAACGTACCACCACAGACAGACCCACAGAGGAACGTACCACCACCGACAGACCCACAGACGAACGTACCACCACAGACAGACCCACAGAGGAATGTACCATTACAGACAGACCCACAGAGGAACGTACCACCACAGACAGACCCACAGAGGAACGTACCACCACAGACAGACCCACAGAGGAACGTACCACCACCGACAGACCTACAGAGGAACGTCCCACCACCACAGACAGACAGACAGAGGAATGTACCATTACAGACAGACCCACAGAGGAACGTACCACCACAGACAGACCCACAGAGGAACGTACCACCACAGACAGACCCACAGAGGAACGTCCCACCACCGACAGACTCACAGAGGAACGTACCACCACAGACAGACCCACAGAGGAATGTACCATTACAGACAGACCCACAGAGGAACGTACCACTACAGACAGACCCACAGAGGAACGTACCACCACAGACAGACTCACAGAGGAACGTACCACCACAGACAGACCCACAGAGGAATGTACCATTACAAACAGACCCACAGAGGAACGTACCACTACAGACAGATCCACAGAGGAACGTACCACCACAGACAGATCCACAGAGGAACGTACCACCACAGACAGACCCACAGAGGAACGTACCACCACCGACAGACCCACAGAGGAATGTACCATTACAGACAGACCCACAGAGGAACGTACCACTACAGACAGACCCACAGAGGAACGTACCACTACAGATAAAACCACAGAGGAACCTACCATTACAGACAGACCCACAGAGGAACGTACCACTACAGACCCACAGAGGAACTTACTCAGATATGGGCTTTCACAGTGCCTGTCCTCCCCAGGCCCATGGGTAAGTGTGTGTGTGTGTGCGTGTGCATGTGCGTGCGCACGTGTGTGAGTGTGTGAGTGTGTGTGTGTATGTGTGTATGTGCCAACATGATGGGGCAGCCTAACTGACCATGCCCTGGTTTGTATAATAAGTGGTGGTGGTCACCAAGTTAGCTTCATCAAATCTAGTTTCCATGCTGCCCTGTGCCCTGACATGGTCTCAAACTGGTGGGAAGAGAATACATCATAAGGTATAAGGTTTTGACGTGTCTGTCCCATACCTAGGAGATGCAAGGAAGTTCAGGAAATAGAAAACATTTTGGTAACGGTTTACCTTCAGACGAGTCCCGTGACACAAAAAAGGACAACATCTAGTTTGTGAGAGTCTTCCCTTTCCAAAGCGGCAGCATATTAGTTTGTAGGCCAAACTGTTCTGACGCTACAGACGCTTCTGTGAGAAGACAGATTTCCGGGCTGTCTCTTGGTCTGACTAACAGTGCTATAGCTCTGCCACTTTCCACCGCTGATGCGGAAGGCCGACATACGCGGATGGGGTGGAATGAGACGCAGCCCATACAAAAAGACTTAATAAAGGTGATACACACAGGATTTTGGGGAATGTTTTTATTGTAATTTCAGAATATCCATAATATACCTGCTAAAACAATTGAATGATAGTGTTGTGATTGGCTGGGATATTGGCTTATTGATTTCTCCCGCCGGAGTAGCATCTGTTGTCTAAATGGGAAAGCTGTTTTGACTTTGTGGCTGTGTTATCTAGTGGAAATCAGGTAAAGCTGCCAATTTAGAAATTGTCAATTTCCTACACTGTTCACTCAACTTCAATTTATGTGAGGGAAAAAATAGCACTGAATAGTGTAGGGAATCATTTTACCATCTAAATCGCTTTGAAATATATTTTCAAAAACATAAATATAGTTTTTCCAGCTGTTTGAAGCTGGTGGACCAAAACCCAAAGTAAATGGCTCAGGCATAAGCCTCCGCCATGTTACGGGTAATGGGATGCGGGGGAGAGGGAGATTTATTTTAAATGCAGCCTAGTGCTGTTTCAATTCACCTAGCTTCCACATAGTGGAGAAAGTCTGAGAAATGTGTGTAGCACATTTAAACAGACTGATTTTGACAGGTGGCGTCAATCGACTCTTAAGGATTCTCAACGGGCTTAGATCGCTCCTTCTCAAAATGTGAAACTAGGGAAGTCAACACATCAACACCATCAACACCAAACAACTCACTGACAGGTAACATGGGCCTCGATGAATGGGAGGAAGAAGCTACAGAAGACAGAAGAAGGTATTTTCTACTGTATCTGTGATCACCGTGACCTAGATACAACTCTCCTGTGACAACAAAGAGATTAGATAGATGGAGCTTAAAGTACGATATAGATATGTTAATGGTATAGATCTATTAATGACAGGGTGGATGATAGGGTGATCTGTTAATGATATAGATATGATATAGATATGTTAGTGATATAGATATGTTAATGATATAGATATGTTAGTGATATAGATATGTTAATGATATAGATCTGTTAATGACAGAGTGGATGATAGGGTGATCTGTTAATTATATAGATATGTTAATGATATAGATCTGTTATGGTCTATAATGGTCTATAATGGTTCAAAAGTTTTTTAGTTTTTTTGTTTTTTTTTATACTTTTAGCTGTGCTTTATTGTGCTGGCCTGGCTTGATGGAACCAATGGAATAGTCCCAAAAGAGCAAACCATGCCTATCGGGCAAAACAGACAGACTCAATCAAACACTCAAAGTATTTGAAAGAAAAGTAATGCTTTTTGAACCCACGTCTGGATCCTACAAAACCACCCCATCCAGCTTGGTTTGAGAGGGAGGGAGAGAGGGTAGGAGGGAAGGAGGGGAACAGAGAGAGAGAGAGAAGGAGGGGAACAGAAAGAGAGAGGAAGGAGGGGAACAGAGAACGAGACAGAAGGAGGAGAACTGAGAGAGAGAGGAAGGAGGGGAACAGAGAACGAGACAGAAGGAGGAGAACTGAGAGAGAGAGGGAAGGAGGGGAACGGAAAGAGAGACGGAAGGAGGGGAACGGAAAGAGAGAGGAAGGAGGGGAACAGAGAACGAGACAGAAGGAGGGAAACGGAGAGAGAGAGAGAAGGAGGGGGATGGAGAGAAAGACAGAAGGAGGGGAATGGAGAGAGAGAGGGAAGGAGGGAGGCAAAAGCATGCTTGGTTGGGGAAAGAGAGAGAAAAAAATTAAGAAAGAGAGTGTGAGAGAGAGAGAGAGAGAGAGAGAGAGAGAGAGAGAGAGAGAGAGAGAGAGAGAGAGAGAGAGAGAGAGAGAGAAAGTTAAAGAGGAAGAGAAGAGAAGAGAGACATGTTTGTCATCTCTGTGACAATGAGTGGCAAGAACAGCCTTGAAACCATGGCTACTCTATGAATTCGGCAGCATGCTTTCCGATGAAGTAAGACTGGGAGTAGAGGAGAGGGGAGGAGGAAGGAAGGAGGAGGAAGTAGGGGAGGGGGAATGAGGGGAAGAGGGGGGAGGGAGTAGGGGAGGAAGGAAGGAGGGAGGAGGGGAGGAAGGAACGAGGGAGGAGGGGAGGAGGAGGAGGGATGAGGGAAGAGGGAGGAGGGAGGAGGGAGGAGGGAGGAGGGAGGATGGGTGGAAGGAGGATGGGAGGAGGGATTGGAGCCCATTGATTGGAGCCCATT
Source organism: Brachymystax lenok tsinlingensis (assembly GCA_030435695.1). Classification (NCBI taxonomy): domain Eukaryota; kingdom Metazoa; phylum Chordata; class Actinopteri; order Salmoniformes; family Salmonidae; genus Brachymystax; species Brachymystax lenok. Next base: position 111,323,039 of record CM059791.1, read on the forward strand.
CAGTTTCCTCGTAAGGATCGGCCCCTTTTTTTAAATTTTTGCCTAAAATGACATACCCAAATCTAACTGCCTGTAGCTCAGGCCCTGAAGCAAGGATATGCATATTATAGGTACCATTTGAAAGGAAACACTTTGACGTTTGTGGAAATCTGAAAGAAATGTAAGAGAATATAACACATTAGATCTGGTTAAAGATAATACAAAGAAAAAAACCATCATGCAAGAGATGCAAGAGAATGGCCATAATGTATTATTCCAGCCCGGGTGCAATTTAGATTTTGTGTATGGGCAAAGTTTCAGACTGATCCAATGAACCATTGCATTTCTGTTAAAAAATTGTGTCAAGACTGCCCAAATGTGTCTAATTTGTTTATTAATAACTTTTCATGTTCAAAACTGTGCACTCTCCTCAAACAATAGAATGGTATTCTTTCACTTTAATAGCTTCTGTAAATTGGACAGTGCAGTTAGATTAACAAGAAATGAAGCTTTCTGCCAATATCAGATATGTCTATGTCCTGGGAAATGTTCTTGTTACTTACAACCTCATGCTAATCACATTAGCCTACGTTAGCTCAACCGTCCCGCAGGGGACCCACCAATCCTGAAGAAGTTTTGAGAACGTATTCATTATGGTCACAATCTAAGAATGAGAAAACATAACTTTTAAGGCTCATAAAGCCTTCGCTAAACCTTTATATCAAATCTAATAACATTTTATTTGACACATGCGCCGAATACAACAGGTAGACCTTACAGTGAAATGCTTACTTAAGGGCAGTATAGATGCTTCGTAAATCATTCTTTACCAATTATCATGCTATGTAAAGGGTGGCAAAAGGGTTGAATTCATTTGTCTTATTATGAACTTTCGTCAATCCAGAGTGTGATGGAACACAGTCACAGAAGTGAGGAGGAGTTGTGATTGTGATCAGAACTCTGTAAACATAGTTCTATTTGGAGACCCCTGTCAACATGTTTGGAACCTCATTGCCGTGGATACATATCACTTCCTACAACAACAACAGAAAGAACAACAACCAACAACATCTACATCTTGAGATACAAAATGCAACAAAGCATAAGCTTCGATATGCTGCTTTATAGTGTGCTGTTTTGGGCCAAGGTCCAACCCTGTCAGAGGAAAACAGAGAAAGGACATGTGGAATATTTCAGGGGAAGATAGGTGATTCCACTGTCTGGTGAATATGAATATGACATGAACAGAGAGTAGTGTAAGAGGCATCTTGGGAAATCCGCCTGCTTGGCTCTGGCACGGCTTTAATTTCCCTTTAATCCCAGGAGCAGACATCTAACCAACCAATTAATTGCATCATCAGATTAAATCCCTTGAAGACCTAAAATTATCTCGTGGATGCACCCCAAATGCCTTATTGGCCCTGGTCAAAAGTAGTGCACTATATAGGGAATAGGGTGTCATTCTGGTCAAAGGTAGTGCACTATATAGGGAATAGGGTGTCATTCTGGTCAAAAGTAGTGCACTATATAGGGAATAGGGTGTCATTCTGGTCAAAGGTAGTGCACTATATAGGGAATAGGGTGTCATTCTGGTCAAAGGTAGTGCACTATATATGGAATAGGGTGTCAATCTGGTCCAAAGTAGTGCACTATATAGGGTGCCATTGGTAACGCACTCTGTGTTAAGTTTTTGGGTCGCCCCAGGCACTATTGAATATTACCTGCTAGGACCTTAATTGTTATTGTAAGATATTGGTACGGTGTCCATATTAGGAAAGCCTCACTTCTGCTGAGACCGTCCTAGCAAGACAAAGGAGGTGATTGTGGGCTACAGGAAATATTCTCATTGACCGGTTTATAGTGGAGCGGGTCGAGAGCTTCAAGTTTTTCTGTGTCCATATCACTAAAGATCTATTATGTTTCAAACATACCAACAAAGTCGTTAACCTCTTCGGGCTATTGGGCAGTGTTCGGAGAGTCTGTCGTGCCCAAAGTAAAATGCCTGTTACTCAGGCCCAGAAACTAGGATATGCACATAACTAGTAGTATTGGATAGAAAACACTCTGAAGTTTCTAAAACTGTTCCCAAGAAAGCTAAGGTATCTAAGCTAAGTGACTATCGCCCCGTAGCACTCACTTCCGTCATCATGAAGTAATGTAAGAATGCTGTTCATCGACTACAGCTCAGAATTTAACACCATAGAACCCTCCAAACTCGTCATTAAGCTCGAGACCCTAGGTCTTGACCCCGCCCTGTGCAACTGGGTCCTGGACTTCCTGACGGGCCGGGCCCAGGTGGTGAGGGTAGGAAACAACATCTCCACCCTGCTGATCCTCAACACTGCTGCCCCACAAGGTTGCGTTCTCAGCCCTCTCCTGTACTCCCTGTTCACCCATGACTGCGTGGCCAAGCATGCCTCCAACTCAATCATCAAGTTTTCAGACGACACTACAGTCGTAGGCTTGATTACCAACAACGACGAGACGGCCTACAGGGAGGAGGTGAGGGCCCTCGGAGTGTGGTGTCAGGAAAATAACCTCTCTGTCAACGTCAACAAAACAAAGGAGATGATCGTGGACTTCAGGAGAGGGAGCACCCCCCCTATCCACATTGACGGGACAGTAGTGGAGAAGGTGGAAAGTTTTAAGTTCCTCGGCGTACACATTACGGACAAACTGAAATGTTCCACCCACACAGACAGCGTGGTGAAGAAGGCTCAACAGCGCCTCTTCAACCTCAGGAGGCTGAAGAAATTCGGCTTGTCACCAGAAACACTCACAAACTTCTACAGATGCACAATCGAGAGCATCCTGTCGGACTGTATCACCGCCTGGTACGGCAACTGCTCTGCCCACAACCGTAAGGCTCTCCAGAGGGTAGTGAGGACTACACAACGCATCACCGGGGGTAAACTACCTGCCCTCCAGGACACCTACACCACCCGATGTCACAGGAAGGCCAAAAAGATCATCAAGGACAACAACCACCCGAGCCACTGCCTGTTCACCCCGCTATCATCCAGAAGGCAAGGTCAGTACAGGTGCATCAAAGCTGGGACCGAGAGACTGAAAAACAGCTTCTATCTCAAGGCCATCAGACTGTTAAACAGCCACCACTAACATTGAGTGGCTGCTGCCAACATACTGACTTAAATCTCTAGCCACTTTAAAAATAGGAATTGGATGTAACAAATGTATCACTAGCCACTTTAAACAATTTTGTAAATAATGTTTACATATCCGACATTACTCATATCAAATGTATACACTGTACTCTAAACCATCTACTGAATCTTGCCTATGCCGTTTGGCCATCGACTCAAATCTCTAGCCACTTTAATAATTATAATTGGATAAGCCACTTTAAACGATGCCATTTATATAATGTTTACATATCCTACATTACTCATCTCATATGTATATACTGTACTCCATACCATCTACTGCATCTTGCCTACGCCGGTCAGCCATCGCTCATCCATATATTTATATGTACATACTCGTATTCATTCATTTACTCTTGTGTGTATAAGGTAGTTGTTGTGAATTTGTTAGATTACTTGTTAGATACTACTGCATGGTTGGAACTAGAAGCACAAGCATTTTGCTACACTCGCATTAACATCTGCTAACCATGTGTATTTGACAAATAAAATTTGATTTGATTTGGTTTACTGACTTTTTGGTTCAGAAGCCGACTTCCTATGATCATATATGGCAAATGGACATAACATCCTGATTTGGTACTTTCAATACTTAAATATGCTATTTGGACATTTCTTATGCCATTTGGACATGGTTCACTGACTTTTGGGTTCGGAAGCCGACTTCCTATGATCATATATGGCAAATGGACCAAACATAGGCCTTATAGACAAACGCAATGAAATAAGACAAATGTATCTCCATACGGCTACTACATATGCATAATAGACAAAAACACACTTTTTATGAGGTTTTAAAGTTTCCCTACATTAAAGTCCCCTGCCACTTGGAGCGTCGCCTCTGGATGAGCGTTTTCCTGTTTGCTTATGGCGGTATACAGCTCATTGAGTGCGGCCTTAGTGCCAGCATCGTACTGTGGTGGTATGTAGACAGCTACGAAAAAAACAGATAAAAACTCTCTAGGTAGATAGTTTTGTCTACAGCTTATCATGAGATACTCTACCTCAGGCGAGCAAAATCTCGAGACGTCCTTAGATATCATGCACCAGCTGTTGTTTACTAATAAACATAGGCCGCCACCCCGTGTCTTACCAGAGGCTGCTGTTCTATTCTGCCAATAGTCTGTATAACCCGCCAGCTGTATGTTATTAATGTCGCCGTTCAGCCACGACATGGTGAAAAATAAGATATTACAGTTTTTAATGTGCGGATGGCAAAGGCAGATAAGCCACTCATCGCCTGATCCTCACAAGGCTCCCCGATCTCCTTCCGCGGAATCTCTATTTCTTTCTCCTGAGAATGACAGGGATGAGGGCCTGTTCGGATGTTTGGAGTATATCCTTCCCGTCCGACTCATTAAAGAAAAAAAATTAATTCAATTTGAGTTGAGTAATCGCTGTTCTGATGCCCAGAAGCTCTTTTCGGTCATCAGAGACTTTAGCAGCAACATTACGTACAAAATAACTTACAAACAATGCGAAAAACAAGCAAAATAGCAAGGTTGGTTAAGAGCCAATAAAACGGCAGCCATCCTCCCCGGTGCCAGGAACACTACCAAACTAACTAGAGTGGAACAAATAGCTTATAGTGAGTACAGTAGGATATCTAACTAGAGTGGAAAAGATAGCTTTGAGAGGGGACAGTAGGATATCCATTGGTTTTGCCTTGTTTCTTATTTTCACACCTGTTGCTTATTCCCCCTCATCAGTCTGCGTGTATTTATTCCTCTGTTTTCCTTCTTGTCCTTGTGAGAGATTATTCGTTGTTCAGTCTGTGTATTTGGACGGATGTATTTATTATTCTGGGTGTTTTGTTTATCGCCCGTGTTTAATTTTTCATGGACAGTATTTTGCCTACACTTTTGTACTTTGTTTGTTACTGGTGGCTTATTAAACACTTTGGTTTCCACACATCTCAACTCTCCTGTGCCTGACTCCTTTTTTGTCATCAGTAGACAGCATTACAGTCACAGGGCTCTGAAGAGGACTACAGCCCCAGAGTAATAATGTCATTATAGAGGCATGTCACAGGGCTCTGATGAGGACTACAGCCCCAGAGTAATAATGTCATTATAGAGGCATGTCACAGGGCTCTGATAAGGACTACAGCCCCAGAGTAATAATGTCATTATAGAGGCATGTCACAGGGCTCTGATGAGGACTACAGCCCCAGAGTAATAATGTCATTATAGAGGCATGTCACAGGGCTCTGATAAGGACTACAGCCCCAGAGTAATAATGTCATTATAGAGGCATGTCACAGGGCTCTGATAAGGACTACAGCACCAGAGTAATAATGTCATTATAGAGGCATGTCACAGGGCTCTGATGAGGACTACAGCCCCAGAGTAATAATGTCATTATAGAGGCATGTCACAGGGCTCTGATAAGGACTACAGCCCCAGAGTAATAATGTCATTATAGAGGCATGTCACAGGGCTCTGATAAGGACTACAGCCCCAGAGTAATAATGTCATTATAGAGGCATGTCACAGGGCTCTGATGAGGACTACAGCCCCAGAGTAATAATGTCATTATAGAGGCATGTCACAGGGCTCTGATGAGGACTACAGCCCCAGAGTAATAATGTCATTATAGAGGCATGTCACAGGGCTCTGATAAGGACTACAGCCCCAGAGTAATAATGTCATTATAGAGGCATGTCACAGGGCTCTGATAAGGACTACAGCCCCAGAGTAATAATGTCATTATAGAGGCATGTCACAGGGCTCTGATAAGGACTACAGCCCCAGAGTAATAATGTCATTATAGAGGCATGTCACAGGGCTCTGATAAGGACTACAGCCCCAGAGTAATAATGTCATTATAGAGGCATGTCACAGGGCTCTGATAAGGACTACAGCCCAGAGAGTAATAGTAATAATAATAATGTCAACAGCACAACTTCATTAAAAAAGTTACCCACTTCCTCTTTTGATATTTATATGTACTAGAGAATTCAATAAAGTAAAACAAAACTGAAGTACTGTACTCAAATTCATATTCAATTACAATCTGCAGATATTTTAGTGAGACTCATAAGTCTTCTGAAATCTATCACGTCCAAGCAGGTCTTTCATGTAAATTGTATTTTTATTGACAGTACGTTTCTATTCAGGAACTGAAAGAGAGACATGTAAAAACAGGTAAAAATAGACTTTCACAAGCTGTTTAACATACAGTGTGACTGTGTTGTACAAACAGGATGCTGCTCCTCGGAGGTACACAGACATCAACTCTAGTTTGACTGTCAGCGAACACATTGAAGCTCTGCATTCAATTCTTCGTTGACTGTGGGACATTTATTGTTTCTTTACTTTTGGAACCAAACTAACCTTTAAATATTTACTCATGTAACCTTGAGATACAACTCAACTGGAGGGTGATGGGGCAGAACATTGGAACAACCAAAAGGTATGAGCTGCTGTTAGTTACCAAGGAGGAACCTATCTGAAAAACAACAAGAAGACGAAAGACTCCATACTGTTTACAGCATTCATAAGGGTGTTACTGTATCAAACCAACGTTCTATAGATATCAACCGGAACCAAACTTTTCTAACAATTATCTTAGTAGATTTGACTGACGCTGGGAGAGATAAGAGCTATGTTTTTCCACTCGGCTGTCATGTTCCTGTGGATTCAGAGTGCTAGTGGATGGATGCATCCTAAATGCCAGATTTATGACAGTGGTGAAGACTTGGGACACTTTACCCCCTGGACCTGCACCTACCTTCCTCGTCATGCAGAACATCACACTGCTGCCTGTGAAGATGTCACAGCCATCGAGGAGGATCTACTTGGACTTCCCCCTAATATCAATACCCTCTGCATGTCCATTACAAATGGTGAAAATAGATCCATGTCTCTGGGCGTTTTCTCTCAGTTTCAGGATCTGGAGTACCTGTACATTAAGGGCTTTATTCGTGAAATCCTTTCAACTGGGAAGAGCAATCTTCCAAGTCTGCAGTATTTATATTTGGATGGAATTGACTCTGGGTGCTGTGATTGTCATATTGGGCCTCATGCGTTCAGAGATCTAGTCAAGCTAAGTCATTTAACCATATGGGGTTATAGACTATCAGCAATGGCCCCAGATGTTTTCCATGGCATGACTCAGTTACAAAGTCTCATCATTAGTGAACCCTGTGTAGATGATTTGTCAGAGATACTATGCAGAATAATGAATATAAAGTCACTTATGAAGCTAAATATAGAAGCACCAGAGATACAATCGTTAAACCAATCAAACTGCGCCTTCTTAAACACCAACGAAAGTGTGCCACCTGTTTTTAACAATCTAGCATTCTCTGACTTATCATTTGGTGAAATAACACGTATAGAGGAAGGTGCACTGGCTTGGCTCCAGAACCTCACAAGGTTAACAGGTGCTTTCAACCAGGAAGTCCTACTGCACCTTCCCCTGTCTGGGATTCAGCAAATCCAGTACTTCAGTTGCTCTGGTAGCAATGAAATAGATTTTGAAAGTATCTGTAATGTAGTTTTTTTGCTTTCAATCAAGAAAATATATTTATACAATGCCAATACAAGCAGCCTCTCCATGTCCAGTGTTGAAATGTGCATTGGGCTGGAATATATGTATTTACATGGACCTGGCATTTTCCATTCTACTCCATATTTGGAATGGCATTTTATTTCCCGTCTCAAAAACCTTCATCAATTAACAATAGACGGCCTGAAAGATAACGGACACGAGATTTGCTCCTTCCAAAAACAACCAATCACATCGTTAACAAAACTCACTTTACTGTTGAACAATATACAAATGCTTTTTGCAAAACAATTTATCTGTCTTGTTAACCTGCAGTATTTGGATTTAGCAGGTAATTTAATATCAAACATTGAAGACTTTGCATTCCTGGGATTGACAAATCTGGAATCCTTAGACATTGCACGAAATAAGATTACACAGATAAATGCAAACACATTTTTTGGTTTACAACTGACAAAACTGAATTTAAGGTTGAACAAGCTACACATGCTTTTTGCTAAACAATTTAGCTGTCTTGTTAAGCTGCAGTATCTGGATTTAAAACAGAATTTAATTTCAAACATTGAAGACTTTGCTTTCCTGGGATTGACAAATCTGGAGTCTTTAGACATTACAAAAAATAAGATAACACAATTAAATGCAAACACATTTTTTGGTTTACATAGTTTGACATGGTTAGACCTCCGGAACAATCCACTTATTCACAACATTGAAGCAATGTCTTTCACACACCTCACGTCTCTTAAACAAGTGTTTCTCGGGCAAGAGCACAATCCACTAACAGAACCTGTGATCAAGCTGAATCTGACACTTATATTTGGTGGCATTCTGAGTCAGCTGACTCATCTGTACATTAGTTCAGCTATGAGGCCAATGCAGTTGATTATCGGCAGTAACATCACATCTAAACAGAACCTGAGTCTCCAGCTCAAAGGCCAGACGGTGTCATTTGAGGACTGTGACAGACCTTTCTTTCAGTCTGTAACCCATCTTAATGCTGATGCTGAAGAATTCCTTTGTGGATCTGAATTCATGGGAAAGTACTTCACGTCTGTGGAGACATTTGACTACAGATCTAAGCTTTCAGCTAAAAGTGTTGATTTAACATCAATTAATCAGCTGATTCACCTGAGGAAACTGACTCTACGACAGGTGGATCTTTTAATACAGCGTTCTGCCGACATCATTTTTCACAACTTGACAAAACTAGAGGTTTTGGAAATGTACCACTGCAGGATTTATTCTTTAGAGGGGAGTTTAACTAAAGACTTTAAATCTTTGAAAATATTGTATTTGCAAATAGAGAACATTTATAATGTATTCTACAGCTTCACTGAATCTCTCTCTAGCCTTAAGTATTTGATATTTCCTCAAATCCAGATCTTTTGCAGTTGTGACAATGATTGGATCATTACATGGGCCAAAGGGTACAGGCAGGTTGAAGTGCTCATGCTTACTCCGTATGCTTATCCCGGTATGTATGCTTTGGAGGACTTGATATGCTTGTCGGACAATGGACTAGACACACCTAATTTTGTCAAGTACACAGAAGCCAATTGCACAACAGATGTTGGCTTTGTGCTCTTTGTTGCAACTGGCCTGGGAGTCCTGTTCTTCATGCTGGTGGTGTTGGTCCATAACCTGGCCGGCCCCTACCTCCTCCCCCTCTACCACATCACCCTTGGCTGGCTGTGGGGGGCCATGCGTTCCAACACCAGGAGGTGCTACCACTATGATGCGTTTGTCTCCTATAGCGGGAAGGACGAGCGATGGGTGGTGGAGGAGCTGCTACCCAACCTGGAGCAGAGGGGTCCTCCTTTCCTGCGCCTCTGTCTGCACAGCAGGGACTTCCAGCTGGGGAAGGACATCGTGGAGAACATTACAGACAGCCTCTACCAGAGCCGACACACCCTCTGCCTAGTCAGCCGCCACTACCTGCGCAGTAACTGGTGCTCCCTGGAGATGAAGCTGGCCACCTCCAGGCTGCAGGTGGAGCAAAGGGACATCCTCCTCCTGGTCTTCCTGGAGAAGATCCCCCCTCGCCGGCTTTCTGCCCACCACAGGCTGGCTCGCCTGGTGAAGACCAGGACCTATCTGGACTGGCCCCAGGACCCCTATCAGCACCAGGCATTCTGGGACAGACTGTGGGCTAAACTGAAACCTCCGACTGAAGCATGAGCAGAGGTTGATGTAGGACCTTGTGAACAGAAGCATGACATCAGAGGTTATGTAGAACTTTGTGGACTGAAATGTGACATCAAAGGTTGATGTAGGACCTTGTGGACTGAAATTTGACATCTGAGGTTGATGTAGGACCTTGAGGACTGAAGCTTGAGATCAAAGGTTGATGTAGGACCTTGTGGACTGAAGCTTGAGATCAGAGGTTGATGTAGGACCTTGTGGACTGAAGCTTGAGATCAGAGGTTGATGTAGGACCTTGTGGACTGAAGCTTGCTAATGATGATATAATGTTGACACATAAGTTACTTAGAAATAACCCTTTTAAATTACTTTAAAATAATAATATTAAAATTTCTCAGAAAAAATGTAAAAACATTTTTTACTTACACAATTTTTTTTTATCACCTAATGGCTAACACATATCTTTGCTTGTATATTTCTTGCTAAGTGTAACTGAAAAGGGTGTGAAGGACAATACATGAATGACCAATGACTATGAGGTAGTTATCAATGACAATACATTAATGACCATTAAGCAGTTATTAACGACAACATGTGAATGACCACAAAGCAGTTATTTTTATTTCAATACTGATCAACGAGCTTTGTACATAAACGTCATTTTTAGTTGTTTAACTAAATGTAGATGCTAGTTGTTTAACTAAATGTAGTTGCTAGGTGTTTAACTTCTCTGGGAGCAGTGCATGAGGTGACCGTTTTGGAGAGCCTGGTGTGCCCAAAGTAAAATGCCTCCCATTTAGGCCCAGAAAATAGGATATGCATATATGTAGCATTGGATAGGAAACCATTGGATAGGAAACACTCTGAATTTTCCAAAACTGTTAACCATTTGTCTGTGAGTGAATCAGAACGCATATATCAGGCAAAACCCTGAGGAATCTCTGTCCTGGGAAAAGTGATTTTGACACATTGCTCATTTGGGAACACCTCCCTATTGAAAATGACCATATATAGGCATATGAATGCAGTACAGGTCGCTTCCTTGTGATGTCACCAGCCTCGAGATGGTGTTTTCTTCCATTTTGGGTGAGTTATCCCAGAGAAAACGACGAAACCATGAGGACCCTCTTTATGAAAACTGTTCACATTGCGCGTACCCAGAAGTCACGCCGTGTCTTATTTATCGCCTTTAGCGCCCGTTTATATTCCGGCTGATTTATAATAGTAAATATACGTAAAAGTGTTCCTAAGGATACATTTAAAACTATGTTTGATTGTTTTTGGACAAGTTTATAGGTCTAAGTTGAACGAGTTAGCGCCGCGTTTCAATGGAGTAGTGGAAGCTGTTGTTTCTGATTATAACGCAGCGAACCAAATGGAGGATTTATGGATAAAAGACGTTACTTTTTCTAACAAAAGAACCATGGATTGTCTTCGTTGGACACTTAGGATGACCTCAGCAGAAGTTCTTCAACAGGTAATTGATTTGTTTTTGCTGTGAAATGTGTTATGTGTGTGCCATGATGGCTAATCGATACATGGCTATTGGAAAATATGTGAGGTGCTAGCCTCAAACAAATGAATGTGCTGCTTTCGCCGTAAAGCCTTTTTGAAATCTGACAACGCTGTGATATTGCCAAGAAACAGAGCTTTTGATGAGTATGGAACACTTGTATATTGGTGGATGTTTAATAATTCAACTTTCGAATTTTGAATTTGGCGCTTTACATTGTCGCTGGTAGTGTCGGGATGAGCCCGCTAGCGACCCACTGCTCCTTGACTCGTTAACTAAATGTAGTTGCTAGGTGTTTAACTAAATGTAGTTGCTAGGTGTTTAACTAAATGTGGTTGTTAGTTGTTTAACTTCTCAAGGAGCAGTGGGTCGCTAGCGGGCTCATCCCGACACTACCAGCGACAATGTAAAGCGCCAAATTCAAAATCCGAAAGTTGAATTATTAAACATGCATATCCTATTTTCTGGGCCTGAATGGGAGGCATTTTACTTTGGGCACGCCAGGCTCTCCAAAACAGTCACCTCTGCTGCTGCTCCTAGAGAAGTTAACTAAATCTAGTTGCTAGTTGTTTAACTGAATCTAGTTGCTTGTTGCATAACTACATGTGTTGCTAGTTGCTAAACTAAATGTTGTTGCTAGTTGTTTATCTAAATGTAGTTGCTAGTTGTTTAACTTCTTAGGGAGCGGTGGGGCGCTAGCCGGTGAAATTCACTACCCGGTGAAATGCAAGGTGCCAAATTCAAAATCCAAAAGTTGAATTATTAAACATGCATCAATATACAAGTGTTGCATAGTCATCAAAAGCTCTGCTTCTTGGCAATATCACAGCGTTGTCAGATTCCAAAAAGGCTTTACGGCGAAAGCACCACATTTGATTGTTTGAGGATAGCACCTCACATATTTTTTTCCATTACCATAAATTCATAAGCCATCACGGTTCACACATAACACATTTCACAGCGAAAACAAATCAATTACCTTTTGAAGAACTTCTGCTGAGGGCTTCCCAAGTGTCCAAGACAATCCATGGTTCTTTTGTTAGAAAATGTTATGTATTATATCCATAAATCTCCGTTTGGTTGGCGCGTTATAATGAGAAAATACAGCGTCGACTCGTCCATTGAAATGTGAAGAGAACTCGTTCAACTTATACCTATAAACTTGTCCAAGAACAATCAAACATAATTGATAATGTATCCTTAGGAACACTTTTATGTATAAATAATATAATATTTCAACCGGAATATAAACTGGGCGATAAGAAAGGAAAAAACAACAGAGCGCACCAGCCGGGAAGGCGCGTTTTCCTCTATTGACATTCTGTGTGACCACTTCCTAACTCTTCTTCTTCTGCCATATAAAGCATCTAAACAGAATCAAAACACTTTCTCGAGACTGTTGACATCCAGAGGAAGCAATAGGTACTGCATTCATATGCCCTTATATGGGCATTTTCATAAGGGAGGGGTTCCAAATGAGGCAATGTGTCAAAATCACTTTTTTCAGGACAGAAATTCTTCGGATTTTTGCCTGCCATATCCGTTCTGTTATACTCACAGACAAAATGTTAACACTTTTAGAAACTTCAGAGCGTTTCCTACCCAATGGTACTAAATATGTGCATATCATATTTTCTAGGCCTGAATGGGAGGCATTTGACTTTGGGCACGCCAGGCTCTCCAAAACCGTCACCTCGTGCGCTGCTCCCAAAGAAGTTAACTAAATGGGTTGCTAGTTGTTTAACTTAAGGTGTTTCTTGAGTGTAGCCTGTATATAGTGTATTGCACATGTATTTGATACATGTCTTAACTCATGGGCGTGGGGAGGTGTCCCCCTTTCTGGACAATTAAGTAATTGATGCGCAATATTGGAGGGAATGTAGTTTTATTTTATTATTTCATTATTGTTTGTGCTCTTAACAAAGACATTCAGACGAAATGTTGGAAACTGGCTTCTGTTTCTGTTTTTAAATAAAATGCTATTTGTCCCTGGTCCCTGTCTTAGCATTACTCAGAACAAGTTATTTATATTTTCAGATAAATTAATTGTATTTTCTAGAATGCCTCCATATTCTCTATTCCATATGTTCTTAGATCTGACACATGCAGAACAGATCACTGTCCCTTACTGAGAACAGCTTTCAGCAGCTTGTCCAGGTTATCAATGCTCTGACTACAGTAGACCACAGAGTAAGCCTGATATGTCTGTCTAACCTCCATTATGACGGTGTCTGATTGAGACTACAGCCTTCTCAGTACCACCTAGAAAGAAGCATCATCCCTCCAGCTAAATGTCAGGTCTTCACCGGTGGTAACCTTGCCTGAGACCTGAAGATTGCTGCTGCTTGAGGCCTACAGTAGGCTTGAGTTTTGTTTTTATTCAACACTTATTTTACCAGGTAAGTTGACAGAGAACACATTCTCTTTTACAGCAACAACCTGGGGAATAGTTACCGGGGAGAGGATGGATGAGCCAATTGGAAGCTTGGTACAATTAGGTGGCCATGATGGTATGATGGTGGTATGGGATGCAGGGGGGTATGGGATGCAGGGTGTGGATTGCAGGGTGGTAATGGATACAGGGTTGTATGGGATGCAGGGTGTAATGGGATGCAGGATGGTATGGGATGCAGGGTGGTATGGGATGCAGGGTGTGGATTGCAGGGTGGTAATGGATACAGGGTTGTATGGGATGCAGGGTGTAATGGGATGCAGGATGGTATGGGATGCAGGGTGGTATGGGATGCAGGGGTTTTCTGCTGGCAACAAATGAAGGAGACCAGGGTACAAACCCAATGGCTGAAAGAACATCTCTCTAGGTCAAAGGTCAAGGCCTCCCAAGGTCTTCTGAACATGTCAATTGTAGGATTTGGTGAAGGTCCCAGACAGACAGCAGACAGACCAGTCTATAATCCCACAGGGTGTCCCAGTCATTATCAAGCTGACTACGGGCTCCATAGAGAGCAGGGGGTTACACAAACTTGACATTATCACAGGGAAAGCCAGGGGGAGGAGACTGGAAATGTCTGAGCTTCCTGGTTGGATGAGGTTACAGAGGTGAGGGGGAGGAAGAGGAATCACAAGACTTCTGCTGTGTTTTCAGCCACACAATGTAGCTCTGTCATACCATATATTCTTGAGGTCAACCGATTAATCAGAATGGCCGATTGTTTAGGGCCGATTTTAAGTTTTCATAACAATCGGTAATGTGCCTTTTTGGACGCCGATTCTGACCGATTACATTGCAATCCACGAGGAGACTGCGTGGCAGGCTGCGTGGCAGCATTAAACTTATCTTATAAAAAACTGTCAAACTTAACATAATTATCTGGTTAAATACACATGGTTGACGATATTACTAGTTTAACTAGCTTGTTCTGCGTTGCATATAATCAATGCGGTGCCTGTTAATTTATCATCGAATCACAGCCTACTTCGCCAAACGGTGATGTTTTAACAAGCGCATTCGCAAAAAAAAAGCACTGTTGTTGCACCAATGTACCTAACCATAAACATCAATGCCTTTCTTAAAATCAATACAGAAGTATATTTTTTTAAACCTGTACATTTAGTTTAATTTATTTTATGTTAACAGGCAATATTAACTAGGGAAATTGTGTCACTTCTCTTGCGTTCTGTGCAAGCAGAGTCAGGGTATATGTAGCAGTTTGGGCCGCCTGGCTCGTGTGAAGATAATTTCTTCAATTAATTTGCCAGAAGTCTGCATAATTATGACATAACATTGAAGGTTGTGCAATGCAACAGCAATATTTAGACTTAGGGATGCCACCCGTTCGATAAAATACGGAACGATTCCGTATTTCACTGAAGGAATAAGCGTTTTGTTTTTTTAAATGATAGTTTCCGGATTTGACCATATTAATGACCTAAGGCTCGTATTTCTGTGTGTTTATTATATTATAATTGTCTATGATTTGATATTTGATAGAGCAGTCTGATGAGCGGTGGTATGCAGCAGCAGGCTCGTAAGCAATCATTCAAACAGCACTTTCCTGCATTTGCCAGCAGCTCTTCGCAATGCTTGAAGAACAGTGCTGTTTATGACTTGAAGCCTATCAACTCCAGAGATTAGGCTGGCAATACTATAGTGCCTATAAGAACATCCAATAGTCAAAGGTAAATGAAATACAAATGGTATAGAGAGAAATAATCCTATAATTCCTGTAATAACTACAACCTAAAACTTCTTGACTGGGAATATTGAAGAATCATGTTAAAAGGAACTACCAGCTTTCATATGTTCTCATGTTCTGAGCAAGGAATTTAAACATTAGCTTTTTTACATGGCACAAATTGCACTTTTACTTTCTTCTCCAGCACTGTGTTTTTGCGTTATTTAAACCAAATTGAACATGTTTCATTATTTATTTGAGACTAAATTGATTTTATTTTTGTATTATATTAAGTTAAAATAAAAGTGTTCATTCAGAATTGTTGTAATTGTCATTATTACAAATATATGTATAAAAATCGGCCGATAAATCGGTATCGGCTTTTTTTGTTCTTCCAATAATCAGTATCGGTATCGGTATCGGCGTTGAAAAATCATTATCGGTCGACCTCTAGTACATTCCTATATCATATCAGTTCTAAGAAAAGTAAGAGATAAAAGTAACAAAAAACTAAAGAGCAGCAGTAAAATAAGAAAGGCTACAGAGTCAATGTGCGGGGGCACCGGTGTCAAGGTAATTGAGGTAATATGTACATGTAGGTAGATTTATTAAAGTGACTATGAATAGATAATAACAGAGAGTAGCAGCAGCTTAGAAGAGGGGTGGGGGGGCAATGCAAATTGTCTGGGTAGCCATTTGATTAGATGTTAAGGAGTCTTATGGCTTGGGGGAAGAAGCTGTTTAAAACCTAGACTGATTGCAATGTGGTAGCAGAGAGAACAGTCTATGACTAGGGTGGCTGGAGTCTTTGACAATTTCTTGGGCCTTCCTTTGACACCGCCTGTTATAGAGGTCCTGGATGGCAGGAAGCTTGGCCCCGGTGATGTACTGGGCCGTGAGACCTACCCTCTGTAGTGCCATGCAGTCGGAGGCCGAGCATTTGCCATACCAGGCAGTGATGCAACCCGTCAGGATGCTCTCGATGGTGCAGCTGTAAAACCTTTTGAGGATCTGAGGACCCATGACAAATATTTTCAGTCTCCTGAGGGGGAATAGGTTTTGTTGTGCCCTCTTCACAACTGTCTTGGTGTGCTTGGACCATGTTAGTTTGTTGGTGATGTGGATGACATGGAACTTGAAGCTCTCAACCCCCTCCACTACAGCCCCGTCTATGAGAATGGGGGTGGGCTGGGTCATCATTTTCCTGTAGTCCACAATCATCTCCCTTGTCTTGATCACGTTGAGGGAGAGGTTGTTGTCTTTGCACCACACGGTCAGGTCTCTGACCTCATCCCTATAGGCTGTCTCATCGTTGTCGGTGATCAGGCCTACCACTGTCGTGTCATTGGTAAACCTTTTTTAAATGTTATTTTATTTCACCATTCTTTAACCAGGTAGGCCAGTTGAGAACAAGTTCTAATTTCAACTGCGACCTGGCCAAGATTAAGCAAAGCAGTGAGACACAAACAACAACACAGAGTTACACATGGAATAAACAAACATAGAGTCAATAACACAATAGAAAAAAGTCTATAAGCAGTGTGTGCAAATGAGGTAAGATTAGGGAGGTAAGGCAATAAATAGACCGAAGTGGCGAAGTAATTACAATTTAGCAATTAAACACTGGAGTGATAGAGGTGCAGAAGATTAATGTGCAAGTAGAGATACTGGGGTGCAAAGGAGCAAAAAAACAATATGGGGATGAGGTAGTTGGGTGGGCTATATACAGGTGGGCTATGTACAGGTGCAATGTGAACTGCTCTGACAGCTGATGCTTAAAGTTAGTGAGGGAGATATGAGTCTCCAGCTTCAGTGATTTTTAAAATTCTTTCCAGTAATTGGCAGCAGAGAACTGGAAGGAAAGGTGGCCGAAGGAGGAATTGGCTTTGGGGGTGACCAGTGAAATATACCTGCTGGAGCGTGTGATACGGGTGGGTGCTGCTATGGTGACCAGTGAGCTGAGATAAGCCAGGGCTTAACCTAGCAAAGACTTACAGATGACCTGGAGCCAGTGGGTTTGGCGACGAATATGAAGCTAGGGCCAGCCAATGGGAGCATACAGGTCGCAGTGGTGGGGCTTTGGTGACATATGGGGCTTTGGTGACAAAACAAATGGCACTGTGATAGACTGCATCCAATTTGCTGAGTAGAGTGTTGAAGGCTATTTTGTAAATGACATCGCCAAAGTCAAGGATCGGTAGGATGGTCAGTTTTACGAGGGTATGTTTGGCAGCATGAGTGAAGGATGCTTTGTCGCGAAATAGGAAGCTAATTCTAGATTTAATTTTGGATTGGAGATGCTTAATGTGAAGGAGAGTTTACAGTCTAACCAGACACCTAGGTATTTGTAGTTGTCCAAGCATTCTAAGTCAGAACCGTCCAGAGTAGTGATGCTAGACGGGCGGGCGGGTGCGGGCAGCAATCGGTTGAAGAGCATGTATTTAGTTTTACTTGCAATAAAGAGCAGTTGGAGGCCACGGAAGGAGAGTCGTATGGCATTGAAGCTCGTCTGGAGGGTAGTTAACACAGTGTCCATAGAAGGGCCAGAAGTATACAAAATGGTGTCGTCTGAGGTGGATCAGATATTCACCAGCAGCAAGAGCAACATCATTGATGTATACAGAGAAAAGAGTCGGCCCGAGAATTGAATTATCCGAGTGAAATATTATCGCTAATATTCATAAAAGGATACCTAAGGATGCATTATAAATGATGTTTGATTTGTTTGAGAAAAGTTGATAGGTATATTTGAACGCTTTCTCTTCACTGTACAACGGGCGACTCGACAGTGGATTTTCTGAACATAACGCGCCAACCAAACTGAGAATTATGGATATAATAAATTACTTTTTCTAACAAAAGAACCATTGGATGTCATCCTTGGACACTTGGGATGCCCTCAGCAGAAGTTCTTTGAAAGGTAAGACATTTATTTTAGCTCTTATATGGGTTTTGTATGACCTGCAATGGTTATGAATTCATGCTAATGCATAAATATGTTTGGTGCAATCCTCAAACAATCAAATGTTGTGCTTTCGCCATAAAGCCTTTTTGAAATCTGACAACGCTGTGATATTGCCAAGAATCAGAGCTATTGATGAATGTTTAATAATTCAACTTTTGGATTTTGAATTTGGCGCCTTGCATTTCACCAGGTACTGTCGGGAACGGCCCGCTAGCTCGCCAGTTATCCCCAAGAGGTTTTAATCAACTGATTCACGTGAGGAAACTGATTCTACGACAGGTGGATATTTTAATACAGCGTTCTGCCAACATCCTTTTTCATAACCTGACCAAACTGGAGGTTCTGGAACTTGACAACTGCAGGATTTATTCTTTGGAGGGGAGTTTAACTAAAGACTTTAAATCCTGGAAAACATTGTATTTGTGTATCGAGAACATTTATAATGTGTTCTACAGCTTCACTGAACCTCTCTCTAGCCTTAAGTATTTGACATTTGATCATTTACAGATGTTTTGCAGTTATGACAATGCTTGGCTCATTACATGGGCCAAGAGGTACAGGCAGGTTGATGTGCTCATGCTTAGTCCGTATGCAGATCCCGGTATGTATGCTTTGGAGGACTTGATGTGCTTGTTGGACAATGGACTTGACACAGTTAATTTTGTCAAGTACACAGAAGCCAACTGCACAACAGAGGTGGGCTTTGTGCTCTTTGCTGCGACTGGCCTGGGAGTCCTGTTCTTCATGCTGGTGGTGTTGGTCCATAACCTGGCCAGCCCCTACCTCCTCCCCCTCTACCACATCACCCTTGGATGCCTGTCGGGGGCCTTGCGATCCAACCCCAGGGGAAGCTACCACTATGATGCGTTTGTCTCTTATAGCGGGAAGGATGACCTCTGGGTGGACAATTCAACCTGGAGCAGAGGGGTCCTCCTTTCCTGCGCCTCTGTCTGCACAGCAGGGACTTCCAGCTGGGGAAGGACATTGTGGAGAACATCACAGATAGCCTCTACCGGAGCCGACACACCCTCTGCCTAGTCAGCCGCCACTACCAGCGCAGTAACTGGTGCTCCCTGGAGATGAAGCTGTGTCTTTAGCTATGCCGGATTAAGTGAGATAACATGCTATTCTATAAAATAATTTATCTGTAATTAATATTACCTGATTAAACTAATCATGTAAATGTAATTAACTAGAAAGTCGGGGCACCACGAAATAATGTTTAGAGAGCTGTTATCTTCCGAATAAACTCTTAAATACCTAGTAATATTTTACATCAACAGCAGTCAATTATTAATCCTGACCTCATTCAGTCTCATCTGAACATCGTAGAATTCTTCATGAACCCTGGCTACCAAGTTGAATCAGCAATACAACATTCTGTTTAATTATTTATTTACTAAATACCTAAATAATCACACAGAATTACATATACACAGAATGGATCATACATTGAATACTAATTATGTCATACATGAAGAACGTCCCTGGTGGACGGAACCGATATGACGGCTGGTTACACAAAGAGAGGGGGTTGGCTTGAATGAAAGCGCGGGAAGACTGGAGAAGAAAGGGATTTGGTCTCTATCGGACCTTATGAAGCCATGCTATCGTAAATACAGAATCTTATACATTCTAAATAACCGCCCATTTGGAAAAGGAAAATGCAAGACATATTTACTCTGAGCTGCGCCTCGATTGGCTGGTCGTAGATGGAAGGCTTGGTTGCCCAGCCGAGGTCTCTTATTCCCTTGTCGAATGTATGGTGTTAGAACGGATACGTTGTAGTACCGTTTTCGTGTGGTAGAATGGATACGTTGTAGTACCCTGTCTTTCTGAAGAGATTGTCTGTTCTTTCCTAGCCCACGTTTGCGGTGGCTAGGAGGTATCACTTCTGGAGTAAATGAGAGTTCAAAGTTCATACCAAGTTTCCATACTTTTAAGCTCGTGCTAGTTCTGGCTGGTATAGTCGAAATTCCTCCTTTCAGCGTGTCGATCGTCACCTACACTCTGAAATTCGATGCTAATTTCGTTAGGTTATTATCTGAGCTCTTTCAACATGGGGACCGTCCTCTCGTCCTTGGAACAGAAAGTTACATTTTCGTTAACGGGCTTATATCGCAGTGGGAGAGAGAGGCATGTTTCATAGTTTACAGCCAATGTCTGTTCACTTGGGCGGGGCCACGGAAAATGAAAATTATTCTCTCATTTAGGAGCTAAATTACATTTCATCTTTCCACAAATAGTTTCATATTTAAACACAGAAATTGCACAACATTTCCATGTGAATCTGATAACTAGAATGTGTAGACTTTCCAAGATACAGTTTATGTCATCATTAGTAAAATGGCTCAGACACCCACTGATCTGACATCATATGCATTAAGTACCAACGCATATTTTCAGCTGGTTGGATTACCGAAATATGGTTCCTTTCCCCACCCTTTTGATGTTACCATACTCTCTATCTTAACAAAGAGATGTTCAATAGTCCCTCTGTATAGTAGAGAGGGAGAAAACGGGGGAAAGTCTTTATGGGGGTCATAAACCTCACCAACAGGCCAACGTCATGACACCAGAGTGGAACATATAGCTTTTAATGAGAACAGTAGGATATCTGACCAGAGTGGAACAGATTGCTTTTAATGAGTACAGTTGGACATCAATCCGGAGTGGAGTCTCAGGGCAAGCAGCTCCAGAGTAATAATGTCATTATAGAGGCATGGGCACTGAAGAGGACTACAGTCCCAGAGTAATAATGCCATTATAGAGGCAATTGAAAGGGCCCTGAGGAGGACTACAGCCCCAGAGTAATAATGTCATTATAGAGGCATGTCACATGGCTCTGGAGAGGACTACAGCCCCAGAGAAATAATGTCATTATAGAGGCATGGGCTCTGAAGAGGACTACAGCACCAGAGTAATAACGTAATTATTGTCACAGGGCTCTGAAGAGGACTACAGCACCAGCGTAATAATGTCATTATAGAGGCATGGGCTCTGAAGAGGACTACAGCCCCAGAGTAATAATGTCATTATAGAGGCATGGGCTCTGAAGAGGACGACAGCCCCGGAGTAATAATGTCAATATAGACGCATGTGCTCTGAAGAGGACTACAGCCCCAGAGTAATAATGTCATTATAGAGGCATGGGCTCTGACGAGGACGACAGCCCCGGAGTAATAATGTCAATATAGACGCATGGGCTCTGAAGAGGACTACAGCACCAGAGTAATAACGTAATTATTGTCACAAGGCTCTGAAGAGGACTACAGCACCAGCGTAATAATGTCATTATAGAGGCATGGGCTCTGAAGAGGACTACAGCCCCAGAGTAATAATGTCATTATAGAGGCATGGGCTCTGAAGAGGTCTACAGCACCAGAGTAATAATGTCATTATAGAGGCATGGGCTCTGAAGAGGACTACAGCCCCAGAGTAATAATGTCATTATAGAGGCATGGGCTCTGAAGAGGTCTACAGCACCAGAGTAATAATGTCATTATAGAGGCATGGGCTCTGAAGAGGACTACAGCACCAGAGTAATAATGTCATTATAGAGGCATGGTCTCTGAAGAGGACTACAGCCCCAGAGTAGTAATGTATTTGTAGAGGCATGGGCTCTGAAGAGGACTACAGCCCCAGAGTAGTAATGTATTTGTAGAGGCATGGGCTCTGAAGAGGACGAAAGCCCCGGAGTAATAATGTCAATATAGGCGCATGGGCTCTGAAGAGGACTACAGCCCCAGAGTAACAATGTCACTATAGAGGCATGGGCTCTGAAGAGGACAACAGCCCCAGAGTAATAATGTGATTATAGAGGCATGTCACAGGGCTCTGAAGATGACTACAGCCCCAGAGTAATAATGTCATTATAGAGGTATGGGCTCTGAAGAGGACCACTGTCCCAGAGTAATAATGTCATTATAGAGGCATGAGCTCTGAAGAGGACTACAGCCCCAGAGTAGAAATGTCATTATAGAAGCATGGGCTCTGAGGAGGACTACAGCCGCAGAGTAATAATGTCAATGTAGGGGCAATTCACAGGGCTCTGAAGAGGACTACAGCCCCAGAGTAATAATGTAATTATATGTCACGATCTTCGATAGTAGCGGACCAAGACGCAGCGATGCTTCCAGTATACATATTTAATTTAACGACGTAACTGGGAAAATAATAAACAAAGCGAACAAATGAAGATCGTAACTCTGGTGTACATAATCACACAAACAAACAATAACCCACAAAACCATTAAATCATTAAATAAGTTACCCACTTCCTCTTTGGATATTTATTTGTACTAGAGAATTCAATAAAAGTAAAACAAAAATTTATACTGTTCTCCAACTGATATTTCATTACAATCTGCAGGAATTTTAGTGAGACTCATTAGTCTTCTGAAATCTATCACGTCCAAGCAGGTCTTTCATGTAAATTGTATTTTTATTGACAGTACGTTTCTTTTCAGGAACTGAAAGAGAGACATGTAAAAACAGGTTAAAATAGACTTTCACAAGCTGTTTAACATACAGTGTGACTGTGCTGTACAAACAGGATGCTGCTCCTCGGAGGTACACAGACATCAACTCTAGTTTGACGGTCAGAAACACGTTGCAGCTCTGCATTCAATTCTTCGTTGAATGTGGGACATTTTATTGGTTCTTTACTTTTGGAACCAAGCTAACCTTTAAATATTTACTCATGTAACCTTGAGATACAACTCAACTGGAGGGTGAAAGGGCAGAACCAAAAGGTATGAGCTGCTGTTAGCTACCAAGGAGGAACCCATCTGACAAACAACAAGAAGACGAAAGACTCCATACTGTTTACAGCATTCATAAGGGTGTTACTGTATCAAACCAACGTTCTACAGATTTCAACCAGAACCAAACTTTTCTAACAATTATCTTAGTAGATTTGACTGACGCTGGGAGAGATAAGAGCTATGTTTTTCCACTCGGCCGTCATGTTCCTGTGGATTCAGAGTGCTAGTGGATGGATGCATCCTAAATGCCAGATTCATGACAATGATGAAGACTTTGGACACTTTCCCACCTGGATCTGCACCTACCTTCCTCGTCATGCAGAACATTACACTGCTGCCTGTGAAGACGTCACAGCCATCGAGGAGGATCTACTTGGACTTCCCCCTAATATCAATACCCTCTGCATGTCCATGAAACAA
This sequence comes from Brachymystax lenok tsinlingensis, assembly GCA_030435695.1. Classification (NCBI taxonomy): domain Eukaryota; kingdom Metazoa; phylum Chordata; class Actinopteri; order Salmoniformes; family Salmonidae; genus Brachymystax; species Brachymystax lenok. The sequence continues at coordinate 111,346,633 of CM059791.1, forward strand.
GGTGAAAATAGATCCATGTCTCTGGGATTTTTCTCTCAGTTTCAGGATCTGGAGTACCTGTACATTGAGGGCTGTTTTACTCAAATCCTTCCAACTGGTGAAAGCCACCTTCCAAATCTGCACTATTTACATTTGGAAGGAAAGATCTCTGGATGCTGTGATTGTCATATTGGGCCTCACACATTCAGAGATCTTGTCAAGCTAAGTCATTTGACCATGTGGGGTTATAGACTATCAGCAATGGCCCCAGATGTTTTCCATGGCATGACTCAGTTACAAAGTCTCATCATTAGGGAACCCTGTGTAGATGATTTGTCAGAGATACTCTGCAGGATAATGAATATAAAGTCAATTAAGAAGCTAAATATAGAAGTACCAGAGATACAATCGTTAAACCAATCAAACTGCGCCTTCTTAAACACCAACGAAAGCGTGACACCTGTTTTTAACAATCTAGCATTCTCTGACTTATCATTTGGTGAAATAACGCGTATAGAGGAAGGTGCACTGGCTTGGCTCCAGAACCTCACAAGGTTAACAGGTGCTTTCAACCAGGAAGTCCTACTGCACCTTCCCCTGTCTGGGATTCAGCAAATCCAGTACTTCAGTTTTTCTGGTAGCAATGAAATAGATTTTGAAAGTATCTGTAATGTAGTGTTTTTGCTTTCAATCAAGGAAATATATTTATACAATGCCAATACAAGCAGCCTCTCCATGTCCAGTGTTGAAATGTGCATTGGGCTGGAATATATGTATTTACATGGACCTGGCATTTTCCATTCTACTCCATATTTGGAATGGCATTTTATTTCCCGTCTCAAAAACCTTCATCAATTAACAATAGATTGCCTGAAAGATAATAGATTTGAGATTTGCTCCTTCCAAAAACATCCAATCACATGGTTAACAAAACTGACTTTAGTGTTGAACAATATACAAATGCTTTTTGCAAAACAATTTATCTGTCTTGTTAACCTGCAGTATTTGGATTTAGCAGATAATTTAATATCAAACATTGAAGACTTTGCTTTCCTGGGATTGACAAATCTGGAATACTTAGACATTGCACGAAATAAGATTACACAGATAAATACAAACACATTTTTTGGTTTACAACTGACAAAACTGACTTTAAGCTTCAACAAGCTACACATGCTTTTTGCTAAACAATTTAGCTGTCTTGTTAAGCTGCAGTGTCTGAATTTAACACAGAATTTAATTTCAAACATTGACGACTTTGCTTTCCTGGGATTGACAAATCTGGAGTCCTTAGACATTGCAAAAAATAAGATAACACAGATAAATGCAAACACATTTTTTGGTTTACATAGTTTGACATGGTTAGACCTCCGGAACAATCCACTTATTCACAACATTGAAGCAATGTCTTTCACACACCTCACGTCTCTTAAACAAGTGTTTCTCGGGCAAGTGCACAATCCACTAACAGAACCTGTGATCAAGCTGAATCTGACACTTATATTTGGTGGCATTCTGAGTCAGCTGACTCATCTGTACATTAGTTCAGCTATGAGGCCAATGCAGTTGATTATCGGCAGTAACATCACATCTAAACAGAACCTGAGTCTCCAGCTCAAAGGCCAGACGGTGTCATTTGAGGACTGTGACAGACCTTTCTTTCAGTCTGTAACCCATCTTAATGCTGATGCTGAAGAATTCCTTTGTGGATCTGAATTCATGGGAAAGTACTTCACGTCTGTGGAGACATTTGACTACAGATCTAAGCTTTCAGCTAAAAGTGTTGATTTAACATCAATTAATCAGCTGATTCACCTGAGGAAACTGACTCTACGACAGGTGGATCTTTTAATACAGCGTTCTGCCGACATCATTTTTCACAACTTGACCAAACTGGAGGTTCTCGAACTTTACCACTGCAGGATTTATTCTTTAGAGGGGAGTTTAACTAAAGACTTTAACTCTTTAAAAAGAATGCATTTGCATTTTGAGAACGTTTATAATGTGTTCTACAGCTTTACTGAACCTCTCTCTAGCCTTAAGTATTTGGCATTTCATAATTTACAGATGTTTTGCAGTTGTGACAATGCTTGGCTCATTACATGGGTAAAGGGGTGCAGGCAGGTTGAAGTGTTAATGCTTAGTCCGTATGCAGATCCCGGTATGTATGCTTTGGAGGACTTGATATGCTTGTCGGACAATGGAATAGACACACCAAATTTTGTGAAGTACACAGAAGCCAACTGCACAACAGAGGTGGGCTTTGTGCTCTTTGCTGCGACTGGCCTGGGAGTCCTGTTCTTCATGCTGGTGGTGTTGGTCCATAACCTGGCCGGCCCCTACCTCCTCCCCCTCTACCACATCACCCTTGGCTGGCTGTCAGAGGCCATGCGATCAAACACCAGGGGGCGCTACCACTATGATGGATTTGTCTCTTATAGCGGGAAGGACGAGCGCTGGGTAGTGGAGGAGCTGCTACCCAACCTGGAGCAGAGGGGTCCTCCTTTCCTGCGCCTCTGTCTGCACAGCAGGGACTTCCAGCTGGGGAAGGACATTGTGGAGAACATCACAGATAGCCTCTACCGGAGCCGCCACACCCTCTGCCTAGTCAGCCGCCACTACCTGCGCAGTAACTGGTGCTCCCTGGAGATGAAGCTGGCCACCTCCAGGCTGCAGGTGGAGCAAAGGGACATCCTCCTCCTGGTCTTCCTGGAGAAGATCCCCCCTCGTCGGCTGTCTGCCCACCACAGGCTGGCTCGCTTTGTGAAGACCAGGACTTATCTGGACTGGCCCCAAGACCCCAATCAGCACCAGGCATTCTGGGACAGACTGTGGGCTAAACTGAAACCTCCGACTGAAGCATGAGATCAGAGGTTGATGTAGGACCTTGTGAGCTGAAGCATGACATCAGTTATTGATGATGAACCTTGTGGAGTAAAATGTGAAATCATAAGTTGAAGTAGAACCTTGTGGACTGAAATGTGACATCAGAGGTGGATGTAGAACCTTGTCGACGGAAATGTGACTTGAGAGGTTATTATAGATCCTTGAATTATTGCAGATGTAATTTTGACTCACACATATGTTGAGGTGTTGAATTTCTTGTTAAATGTCCTCCGTACAAAATGTCTACCACTGTTTGAAATTTGTTTAGACAATTCCTTTTAAATTCTCTGTCTGGATTGTACTTTTTGTGGTTCACCTGAAATTACTTAGAAATAATCCTATTTAATGCTCATAAAAAAGCCAATATATTTTTATCAGATCCTATTTGTATTTTTAAACACCTAATTGCTAACACATATCTTTGTTTGTATATTTGTTGCAGAGAGGAACTGAAAAAGGGTGTGAATTAGCGAATTTCGGTTGAATTTCAGATAACAACTAATGTGTGCTGCTGTGAATGACCAATGACCATGAAGCAGTTATTAATGACTATACATAAATTACCAATGACCATGAAGCAGTTATTAATGACAATACATAAATGACCAATGACCATGAAGCAGTTATTAATGACTGTACATCAATGACCAATGACCAGGAAGCAGTTATTAATGACTATACTTAAATGACCACGAGGCAGTTATTTTAATTGAACATCGATCGAAGAGTTTTGTACAGAAATGTAGTTGCTAGCTGTTTAACAAATGTAGTTGCTAGTTGTTTAACTAAATGTAGTTGCTAGTTGTTTAACTAAATGTAGTTGCTAGTTGTTTAACTAAATGTAGTTGCTAGTTGTTTAGTTAAATGTGTTGCTAGATGTTTAACTAAATGTGTTGCTAGTTGTTTAACTAAATGTGTTGCTAGTTGTTTAGTTAAATGGGTTCAAATCAAATCAAATGTTATTTGTCACATACACATGGTTAGCAGATGTTAATGCGAGTGTAGCAAAATGCTTGTGCTTCTAGTTCCGACCATGCAGTAGTATCTAACAAGTAATCTAACAAATTCACAACAACTAAAGTGGCTAGTGATACATTGTTACATCCAATTCCTATGTTTAAAGTGGCTAGAGATTTAAGTCAGTATGATGGCAGCAGCCACTCAATGTTAGTGATGGCTGTTTAACAGTCTGATGGCCTTGAGGTAGAAGCTGTTTTTCAGTCTCTCGGTCCCAGCTTTGATGCACCTGTACTGACCTTGCCTTCTGGATGATAGCGGGGTGAACAGGCAGTGGCTCGGGTGGTTGTTGTCCTTGATGATCTTTTTGGCCTTCCTGTGACATTGGGTGGTGTAGGTGTCCTGGAGGGCAGGTAGTTTACCCCCGGTGATGCGTTGTGCAGTCCTCACTACCCTCTGGAGAGCCTTACGGTTGTGGGCGAAGCAGTTGCCGTACCAGGCGGTGATACAGCCCGACAGGATGCTCTCGATTGTGCATCTGTAGAAGTTAGTGAGTGATTTTGGTGACAAGCCGAATTTCTTCAGCCTCCTGAGGTTGAAGAGGCACTGTTGCGCCTTCTTCACCACGCTGTCTGTGTGGGTGGACCAATTAAGTTTGTCCGTGATGTGTATGCCGAGGAACTTAAAACTTTCCACCTTCTCTACTACTGTCCCCTCGATGTGGATAGGGGGGTGCTCCCTCTCCTGTTTCCTGAAGTCCACGATCATCTCCTTTGTTTTGTTGACATTGAGTGAGAGGTTATTTTCCTGACACCACACTCCGAGGGCCCTCACCTCCTCCATGTAGGCCGTCTCGTCGTTGTTGGTAATCAAGCCTACCACTGTAGTGTCGTCAGCATACTTGATGATTGAGTTGGATGCGTGCTTGGCCACGCAGTCATGGGTAAACAGGAGTACAGGAGAGGGCTGAGAACGCACCCTTGTGGGGCCCCAGTGTTGAGGATCAGCGGGGTGGAGATGTTGTTTCCTACCCTCACCACCTGGGGCCGGCCCGTCAGGAAGTCCAGGACCCAGTTGCACAGGGCTGGGTCGAGACCAAAGGGTCTCAAGCTTAATGACGAGCTTGGAGGGAACTATGGTGTTAAATGCTGAGCTGTAGTCGATGAACAGCATTCTTACATAAGTATTCCTCTTGTCCAGATGGGTTAGGGCAGTGTGCAGTGTGATTGCGATTGCGTCGTTGGTGGACCTATTGGGACGGTAAGCAAATTGGAGTGGGTCCAGGGTGTCTGGCAGGATGGAGGTGATATGATCCTTGACTAATCTCTCAAAGCACTTCATGATGACGGAAGTGAGTGCTACGGGGCGATAGTCGTTTAGCTCAGTTACCTTAGCTTTCTTGGGAACAGGAACAATGGTGGCCCTCTTGAAGCATGTGGGAACAGCAGCCTGGGATAGGGACTGATTGAATATGTCCGTAAACACACCAGCCAGCTGGTCTGTGCATGCTCTGAGGACACGGCCAGGGATGCCATCTGGGCCGGCAGCCTTGCGAGGGTTAACACATTTAAATGTTTTTCTCACATTGGCTGCGGTGAAGGAGAGCCCGCAGGTTTTGGTAGCAGGCCATGTCGGTGGCACTGTATTGTCCTCAAAGCGAGCAAAGAAGTTGTTTAGTTTGTCTGGGAGCAGGACGTCATGGTCCTCAACGGGGCTGGTTTTCTTTTTGTAGTCCGTGATTGACTGTAGACCCTGCCACATTCCTCTTGTGTCGGAGCCGTTGAATTGTGACTCTACTTTGTCTCTATATTGACGCTTAGCTTGTTTGATTGCCTTGCGGAGGGAATAGCTATTCAGTCATGTTTCCGGTAGCCTTACCCTGGTTAAAAGCAGTGGTTCGCGCTTTCAGTTTTGCGCGAATGCTTCCATCAATCCACGGTTTCTGGTTGGGGAAGGTTTTAATATTTGCTATGGGTACAACATCACCAATGCACTTGTTAATAAACTCGCTCACCGAATCAGCATATACATCAATGTTGTTGTCAGATGCTGTCCGGAACATATCCCAGTCCACGTGCTTGAAGCAATCTTGCAGCATGGAATCAGATTGGTCGGACCAGCGTTGAACAGACCTGAGAACGGGCGTTTCCTGTTTTAGTTTCTGTTTGTAGGCTGGGAGCAACAAAATGTAGTCATGGTCAGACTTGCCGAAAGGAGGGCGGAGAATAGCCTTGTATGCATCACGGAAGTTGGAATAACAATGATCCAGGATTTTACCAGCCCGGGTGGCACATTTGATATGCTGGTAAAATTTTGGGAGCCTTGTTTTCAAATTAGCCTTATTAAAATCCCCAGCCACAATAAATGCAGCCTCAGGATATGTGGTTTCCAATTTACCTAGAGTGAAATGAATTTCTTTCAGTGCCTTTGATGTGTCAGCTTGAGGGGGGGATGTACACGGCTGTGATTATAGTCGAGGAGAATTCTCTTGGTAGATAATGCGGTCGGCATTTGATTGTAAGGAATTCTATGTCAGGTGAACAAAAGGACTTGAGTTCCTGTATGTTGTTATGATCACACCACGTCTCGTTAATCATAAGACACACACCCCCACCCTTCTTCTTACCAGATAAAAAAATACTGCATAGTTTCCTGAGAACGTGAAGCGAGGCTGCCATCTCTGTCGGCGCCGTTGCTAGTTGTTTAACTAAATGTGTTGCTAGTTGTTTAGTTAAATGTGTTGCTAGTTGTTTAACTAAATGTGTTGCTAGTTGTTTAACTAAATGGGTTGCTAGTTGTTTAACTAAATGTGTTGCTAGTTGTTTAACTAAATGGGTTGCTAGTTGTTTAACTAAATGGGTTGCTAGTTGTTTATCTAAATGGGTTGCTAGTTGTTTAACTTAAGGTGTTGCTTGAGTGTAGCCTGTATATAGTGTATTACACATGTATTTGATACATGTCTTAACTCATGGGCGTAAGGAGGTGTCCCCCTTTCTGGACAATTAAGTAATTTCTGCACTATATTGGAGGGAACGTTCTTTTACTTTATTATTTCATTACTGTTTATGCTCTTGACAAAGACATTCAGCCGAAATGTTGGAAACTGGCTTCTCTTTCTGTTTTTAAATAAAAGGTGTCCCTGCATTAGAACTACTCATGTTATTATTATGTTCTAGAATGCCTCCATATTCTCTATTCCATATGTTCTTAGATCTGACACATGCAGAACAGATCACTGTCCCCTACTGAGGCCAGCGTTCAGCAGCTTGACCAGGCTATCAATGCTCTGACTACAGTAGACCACAGAGTAAGCCTGATATGGCTGTCTAACCTCCATTATCATGGTGTCTGATTGAGACTACAGCCGTCTCACTTCTAGCCACAGATAAGCATCATCCCTCCAGCTAAAGGTCAGGTCTTCACCAGTGGTAACCTTGCCTGAGACCTGAAGAATTATCCTACTAGAGTCCTAGGCTTGAGTTCTGTTTTTATTTAACCCTTATTTTTCCGGGTAAGTTGACAGAGAACACATCTTCATTTACAGCAACAACCTGGGGAATAGCTGCAGGGGGAGAGGAGGGATGAGCCAAAGCTGGGGAGAGTTAGGTTGTCATGACGGTATGAGGTCCAGATTAGAAATGTAGCCAGGATACCGGGGTTAACACCTCTACTCTTATGATAAGTGCCATGCATTCTGTGCATAGTCCCTTCACCACCATCTACATGTACAAATGACCTCAACTAACCTGTTCCCCCGCACACTGACTCGGTACCGGTACCCCCTGTACATCATTTCATTATTGTTATTCCTATTGTGTTACTTTTTATTTTAACTTTTTATTTTAGTCTACTTGGTAAATATTTTATTAACTCTTCTTGAACTGCACTGTTGGTTAAATTTCACAGTAAGGTCTACACTTGTTGTATTAGGCGCGCATGTGACAAATACAGTTTGATTTGATTTTATGGGATCTTTAGTGGCCACAGAGAGTCAGAACACCTATTTAACACCTATCCCATCCTGACATTTCCACTGTATACAGGGCAATGTCCCCAATCACAGCCCTGGGGGGGGGGGGGTTTCAACAAGAGGAAAGGTTGCATCATACTGGCCCTCCAACACCACGTTCAGCAGCATCTGATATCCCATCCGGCGGCAGGTAGCCTAGTGGTTAGAGCGTTGGACTTGTAACTGAAGATGTGGATGTCGATTAAAACTTCTCAAGTACCAGTGGGTCGCTAGCGGGCTCATCCCGACACTACCAGCGAAAATCTAAAGCGCCAAATTCAAATTCCGAAAGTTGAATTATTAAACATCCAGCAATATACAAGTGTTCCATACTCATCAAAAGCTCTGTTTCTTGGCAATATCACAGCGTTGTCAGATTTCAAAAAGGCTTTACGGCGAAAGCAGCACATTCATTTGTTTGAGGCTATCACCTCACATATTTTCCAATAGCCATGTATCGATTAGCCATCATGGCACACACATAACACATTTCACAGCGAAAACAAATCAATTACCTGTTGAAGAACTTCTGCTGAGGTCATCCTAAGTGTCCAACGAAGACAATCCATGGTTCTTTTGTTAGAAAAAGTAACGTCTTTTATCCATAAATCCTCCATTTGGTTCACGCGTTATAATCAGAAACGACAGCCTCCACTCCTCCTTTGAAACGCGGCGCCAACTCGTTCAAATTATACCTATAAACTTGTCCAAAAACAATCAAACATAGTTTTAAATGTATCCTTAGGAACACTTTTACGTATATTTACTATTATAAATCAGCCGGAATATAAACTGAACGCTAAAGACGATAAATAAGGCACTGCGCGCCTTCTCGTGCGCGTGCAATCTGAAGAGTTTCCAGAACGTGGTGTCCCCATGCCATGCTGTTTATCAATGGTCTAAATTCATCCAAGATGGAGTAAAACACTGTCTCGTGGTTGATGACATCATAAGGAAGCGACGTGTACTGCATTCATATGCCTATATATGGTCATTTTTTCGATAGGGAGGGGTTCCAAAATGAGCAATGTGTCAAAATGACTTTTTCCAGGACAGAGATTCCTCAGGGTTTTGCCTGCTATATGCGTTCTGATTGACCCACAGACAAATGGTTAACAGTTTTGGAAAATTCAGAGTGTTTCCTATCCAATGGTACTAAATATATGCATATCAAATTTTCTAGGCCTAAATGGGGAGGCATTTTACTTTGGGCACGCCAGGCTCTCCAAAACAGTCACCTCTGCTGCTGGTACTTGTGAAGTTATGGCAGCCCTCCGCACCTCTCTGATCCAGAGGGGTTGGGTCAAATGCGGAAGACACATTTCAGTTGAAGGCATTCAGTTGTTCAACTCCCTTTCCCATCCAGGGACTGACTGGGACAAACCCTGCTTAGCTTCAGAAACAAGCCAGCAGGCATTCAGTTGTTCAACTCCCTTTCCCATCCAGGGACTGACTGGGACAAACCCTGCTTAGCTTCAGAAACAAGCCAGCAGCAGGGTGGTATTCTGCAGGCAACAAATTAAGGACTGGGCTAACAAGAGAAGGAGACCCGTGTACAAACCCAGTGGGTGACAGAGCATCTCTCTAGGTCAAAGGTCAAGGCCTCCCCAGGTCTTATGAACAGGTCAGTGTAGAGGTAGGTTAGGGACCCAAGCAGACAGACCAGTCTATAATCCCACGGGTGTCCCAGTCATTATCAAGCTGACTGCTGGCTCCACAGAGAGGGGGGGTACACACACATTACATTGTCATAGGGAAAGCCAGGGGGAGGAGACTGAAGATGTCAGAACTTCCTGGTTGGGTGGGGTTACAGAGGTGAGGGGGAGGAAGATGAATCTGCTGTGTTTTCAGCCACACAATGTAGCTCTGTAGTACTCAAATTAATATAGAGTGGACCATATAGCTTTTAGTGAGTACAGTTGGATATCTGACCAGAGTGGAACATATAGCTTTAGTGAGTACAGTAGGATATCAACCCAGAGTGGAACATATAGCTTTTAGTGAGTACAGTAGGATATCAACCCAGAGTGGAACATATAGCTTTAGTGAGTACAGTAGGATATCGACCCAGAGTGGAACATATAGCTTTTAGTGAGAACAGTAGGATATCTGACCAGAGTGGAAAATATAGATTTTAGTGAATACAGTTGGATATCGACCCAGAGTGGAACATATAGCTTTTAATGAGTACAGTTGGATATCAACCCAGAGTGGAACAGATAGCTTTTAGTGAGTACAGTTGGATATATTACCAGAGTGGAACAGATAACTTTTAGTGAGTACAGTTGGATATCAACCCAGAGTGGAACATATAGCTTTTAGTAAGTACAGTAGGATATCTGACCAGAGTGGAACATATAGCTTTTAGTGAGTACAGTAGGATATCAACCCAGAGTGGACCATATAGCTTATAGTGAGTACAGTTTGATATCAACCCAGAGTGGAACATATAGCTTTAGTGAGTACAGTAGGATATCAACCCAGAGTGGAACATATAGCTTTTAGTGAGTACAGTAGGATATCAACCCAGAGTGGAACATATAGCTTTTAGTGAGTACAGTAGGATATCGACCCAGAGTGGAACATATAGCTTTTAGTGAGTACAGTTGGATATCAACCCAGAGTGGAACCTATAGCTTTAGTGAGTACAGTAGGATATCGACCCAGAGTGGAACATATAGCTTTTAGTGAGTACAGTAGGATATCAACCCAGAGTGGAACATATAGCTTTAGTGAGTACAGTAGGATATCGACCCAGAGTGGAACATATAGCTTTAGTGAGTACAGTTGGATTTTGACCCAGAATGGAACAGATAGCTTTTAATGAGTACAGTTGGATGTCAACCCAGAGTGAAACAGATACCTTTTAGTGAGTACAGTAGGATATCAACCCAGAGTGGAACATATAGCTTTTAGTGAGTACAGTTGGATATCAACCCAGAGTGGAACAGATTCCTTTTATTGAGTACAGTAGGATATCAACCCAGAGTGGCACAGATTCCTTTTAGTGAGTACAGTTGGATTTTGACCCAGAGTACTACATATAGCTTTTAGTGAGTACAGTTGGATATCAACCCAGAGTGGAACATATAGCTTTTAGTGAGTACAGGTGGATATCAACCCAGAGTGGAGTTTCAGGGCATGCAGCCCCAGAGTAATAATGTCATTATAGAGGCATGGGCACTGAAGAGGACTACAGCCCCAGAGTAATATTGTTATTATAGAGGCATGCCACAGGGCTCTGAAGCGGACTACAGCCCCAGAGTTATACTGTCATTACAGAGGCATGTCACAGGGCTCTGAAGCGGACTACAGCCCCAGAGTTATACTGTCATTACAGAGGCATGTCACAGGGCTCTGAAGCGGACTACAGCCCCAGAGTTATACTGTCATTACAGAGGCATGTCACAGGGCTCTGAAGCGGACTACAGCCCCAGAGTTATACTGTTATTACAGAGGCATGTCACAGGGCTCTGAAGAGGACTACAGCCCCAGAGTAATACTGTCATTATAGAGGCATGGGCTCTGAAGAAGACTACAGCCCCATTGTAATAATGTCATTCTAGAGGCATGTCACAGGGCTCTGAAGAGGACCTCAGCCCCTAGATAATGGTGACCTACTGTAAGACAACAGAGGTACCAAACAGGCGGGTCACGCCAGCAAACAGTCATGGTAGTTGTGGGAGTGAGAACACAGGAAAATGTTAGCAAGGGAACTGCCTGGTGGTGGACACACACTCTGTCTCCTCCGTTTTCCCATGCGGTGTGTGTGTGTTGATTTTTTAAATTGTATTTATTTAACCTTTATTTAACTAAGCAAGTAAGTCTTATTTACACTGGACTCCCAATCACGGCCGGATGTGATACAGCCTGGATGTGTGTGTGTGTGTGTGTGCAGCATTTTCAATGCTCAGATCAATTCAAAGAACTTCCTCCATTTACAGACACCTGATAAGCTTTCCTGTAACCCTCTATATATGTTGAAATTAATAAAAATCAGTTTAAATGATGTGTGTTCTGTATGTGGGAAGCTGAGTTTAATCAGCGATGGGGATGGCAAAACATTGAAAATTCAAAAGGCACTCGCACATCTGAGCAATCTTCTTGCAGGTGTATGGTCACAACTGGACAAGATGAGTGAAAAAGGGAAAAAATCACACTGCCCTTGATAGTATCAATGATCTTTAATAAGCTTACGTATCGGCCTCACGGCCATCGTCAGAGCTTTTGTGAGTAACCAAAAAAATGGCAACACATTGGAAAGAAGAAGAAAAAATCTGAATAACTTTCCAATTTAAGGACCATGTTGAGTACCGTATGTAAAGTCTTCTAAGCTCATTTGGCAAAGCCCCCAGACCTCAGCCCCCAACCCTCAGCCCTCAGCCCTCCAGCCCTCAGCCCTTAGCCCTCAGACCTCAGCCCTCAACCCTCAGCGCTCCCTCAGCCCTCAGCCCTCCCTCAGCCCCCAGACCTCAGCCCTCAACCCTCAGCCCTCCCTCAACCCTCAGCCCTCCCTCAACCCTCAGCCCTCCCTAAGCCCTCAGCCCTCCCTTAGCCCTCAAACCTCAGCCCTCCCTTAGCCCTCAAACCTCAGCCCTCCCTCAACCCTCAGCCCTCAACCCTCAACCCTCAACCCTCAGCCCTCAGACCTCAGCCCTCAACCCTCAGCCCTCAACCCTCAGCCCTCAACCCTCAACCCTCCCTCAGCCCCCAGCCCTCATACCTCAGCCCTTAGCCCTCAGACCTCAGCCCTCAACCCTCAGCCCTCAGACCTCCCTCAACCCTCAGCCCTCAGACCTCCCTCAACCCTCAGCCCTCAGCCCTCAGACCTCCCTCAACCCTCAGCCCTCAGACCTCAGCCCTCAACCCTCAGCCCTCCCTCAACCCTCAGCCCTCAACCCTCAGCCTTCCCTCAGCCCACAGCCCTCAGACCTCAGCCCTCAACCCTCAGCCCTCCCTCAGCCCCCAGCCCTCATACCTCAGCCCTTAGCCCTCAGACCTCAACCCTCAGCCCTCAGCCTTCCCTCAGCCCCCAGCCCTCAGACCTCAGCCCTCAACCCTCAGCCCTCCCTCAACCCCCAGCCCTCATACCTCAGCCCTTAGCCCTCAGACCTCAACCCTCAGCCCTCAGACCTCCCTCAACCCTCAGCCCTCAGCCCTCAGACCTCCCTCAACCCTCAGCCCTCAACCCTCAGCCCTCCCTCAACCCTCAGCCCTCAACCCTCAACCCTCAGCCCTCCCTCAGCCCCCAGCCATCAGCCCTCAACCCTCAGCCCCCAGCCCTCATACCTCAGCCCTTAGTCCTCAGACCTCAGCCCTCAACCCTCAGCCCTCAGACCTCCCTCAACCCTCAGACCTCAGCACTCAACCTCCAGCCCTCAGCTCTCCCTCAGCCCTTATCCCTTATCCCTCAGCCCCCAGCCCTCAAATCTCAGCCCTCAGCCCTCAGCCCAACCCTGGCATGGCTTCCATTAAAGACATGCAGTATGCATTCTGGACTGAGCAGTTAAAAGACAAAGAACAAAAGAGGAGTCTAATGGACAATGTGTTCCAGTAGGCATGGCCATGACACATGTATGGATCCTGTTGGATATCCTGAACTCATGATGATGATGATGATGATGATGATGTACATCCCAGATGAATGATATGTACTGTACATAGATACACTGTGCACTCTAATCTTCATCCAGATATGCAGGTATTTCTTTCAGACGTTGACATAAGTTTATGAAAATGCCTATCTGCTGCTTATTAATGTGGTATGCCTGGGTTATGAATGTGGTACCATGTGGACCTAGGTACCCATCAAGTGTGGTATGACCTGCTGATTTTAATATAATGTAGCAGACACACACACAAAGACACACACACACAAACACACACACACACAGGCTAATTAAAATGCAAACTCATTTACTAAATTAGAAAACATGATTACAGAGACAGAGGACTGAGATATTTCCACCCTGCTGTTTCAGCTTGAGCAATAAAGTGTGTAGGAGGGTTATTCACTCATACAGCTGTAATGACTGGCTTTAGGAAGAGTTGAATAGGAGGGTTATTCACTCATACAGCTGTAATGACTGGCTTTAGGAAGAGTTGAATAGGAAGGTTATTCACTCATACAGCTGTAATGACTGGCTTTAGGAAGAGTTGAATAGGAGGGTTATTCACTCATACAGCTGTAATACCTGGCTTTAGGAAGAGTTGAATAGGAAGGTTATTCACTCATACAGCTGTAATAACTGGTATTAGGAAGAGTTGAATAGGATGGTTATTCACTCATACAGCTGTAATACCTGGCTTTAGGATGAGTTGAATAGGAAGGTTATTCACTCATACAACTGTAATAACTGGTATTAGGAAGAGTTGAATAGGAGGGTTATTCACTCATACAGCTGTAATGACTGGCTTTAGGAAGAGTTGAATAGGAGGGTTATTCACTCACACAGCTGTAATGACTGGCTTTAGGAAGAGTTGAATAGGAGGGTTATTCACTCACACATCTGTAATGACTGGCTTTATGCAGAGTTGAATATGAGGGTTATTCACTCATACAGCTGTAATATCTGGCTTTAGGAAGAGTTGAATAAGAGGGCTGTGAGCTAATACATGTTGTTAAGTCAACGAGGACGTTTTGTTGGGAACACTTTCTATTATATGACACTTTCCCCCTCGCATTAGTGGCTGTCACATGACTTTTCTGGCAGGCTGAAGAACTGTCTGAACAGCCAGGATCTGCAAGGATAAAATACTCAAACCTGACCAATAGAAAGGTGGGGTGGAGGGACTTGGTTCAGCCGTCCACCAGGACAAAAACTACGAAAATATGGTGGGTGTTGTGTTCTCCCTGTTAGGCTAATTCACCTGCCAATCACTTATCATTCCTCCAGTTTATAACCCAGGGATTGTACATTTACATGTTAAAACGTCCTCGGGAAGTGAAAATTCCAATCCCAAACCCTGCTGGTCCTAGACTATGGGCCTGCTGGTCCTAGACAATGGGCCTGCTGGTCCTAGACAATGGGCCTGCTGGTCCTATACAATGGGCCTGCTGGTCCTAGACATCATCCAAATCCCAGACAATGTCAATGGTCTGGCTGGATTAACAGGGATTAAGGCATGGCTATTCTCATTGGTTCAGCCATCAATCATCAGTCATGTGATTCATTTAAAACCCAGAAGATTGTACATTTACGTTTTAAAACCCATGTGCCTTGTCTTCTGAGGGAGTTACAGTAACATCCCAATCCCATTTCGTGCTAGTCCTAGACAATGCCTACATCCAAATGGCACCCTATTCCTTACATAGTGCACTATGGGCCTTGTTCAAAAGTAGTGCACTATATAGGGAATAGGTTGCCATTTAATGCCAATGGGCCTGATGAATGAACAAGGATTAGGGTTGGGATTAGCCTTGTCAGCACATAAATTACTGACACCCTCAGCGCACAACCCGACTCAGATTAACACAGCATGGCCTTTCCTACCAGATTAGGATTAGGCCATTTAAACAATGGCAAGGACAAAAGAGGTGGAAGACAAAGCCCACACCACTGGGAGACAATGTCGTAATACTTGAATCAATGTCTTCCTTTACCAGAGGGGGATGAATTTCTCTGTGTGAGAGAGTGAGTGATCATATCAGTCTCTCCTTGAAGAAATACGTGTTTTTCCTTATAGAAAATGGGGTGGGGGGGGTATGAACATTAAAAGTGGGTAATTCACCTGAGATATAATTTTTTCTATTATCTTTCCATTTACTTAAGACTCACCAGCTGATGAGTAAAATGAGGAGGTCTGGAAAGAGAACAGTCCTTTACTCTGTCTGGCTGATGAGTAAGATGAGGAGGTCGTGAAAGAGAACAGTCCTTCACACTGTCTGGTTGATGAGTAAGATGAGGAGGTCTGGAAAGAGAACAGTCCTTTACACTGTCTGGCTGATTTGTAAGATGAGGAGGTCTGAGAAGAGAACAGTCCTTAACACTGTCTGGCAGATGAATAAGATGAGGAGGTCTGGAAAGAGAACAGTCCTTTACACTGTCTGGCTGATGAGTAAGATGAAGAGGTCTGGAAAGAGAACAGTCCTTTACACTGTCTGGCTGATGAATAAGATGAAGAGGTCTGGAAAGAGAACAGTCCTTTACACTGTCTGGCTGATGAATAAGATGAAGAGGTCTGGAAAGAGAACAGTCCTTTACACTGTCTGGCTGATGAATAAGATGAAGAGGTCTGGAAAGAGAACAGTCCTTTACACTGTCTGGCTGATGAATAAGGTGAGGGGGTCTGGAAAGAAAACATTCCTTTACAACGTCTGGTTGATGAGTAAGATCTTCACCAAACCTTAACCTTACTTAACCTATTGAATCCATTGAATCAATATCTACAATAGGATCTTAATTTGATCCAGTTTGCTACAGCAGGAAAATAATCCTGCAGCAACAAGAAATGTGAATTATTATGTGGATTTTAATGAATGGACATTTTGGTAGGTGGTAAAGTCTGATACTTTAAAGTGAAAATTACAAACTTTAGAAGCCTCTTTAAACCTTGAATACACTACCAGTTTTCAGCAACAAAAAAGTGTTCAAATTATGATCCTACATCTGTGTAAAGCTGCACCGCAGCTCATCCTTATCGGCAGACTCGACAACCTTGGTTTCTCAAATGATTGCCTCGCATGGTTCACCAACTACTTCTCCGATAGAGTTCAGTGTGTCAAATCAAAGGGCCTGTTGTCCGGGCCTCTGGCAGTCTCTATGGGGGTGCCACAGAGTTAAATTCTTGGGCCGACTCTCTTCTCTGTATACATCAATGATTGCGCTCTTGCTGCAGGTGAGTCTTTGATCCACCTCTACGCAGACGACACCATTCTGTATACTTCTGGCCCCTCTTTGGACACTGTGTTAACTACCCTCCAGACGAGCTTCAATGCTATACAACTCTCCTTCCGTGGCCTCCAACTGCTCTTAAACGCAAGTAAAACTAAATGTCAAAGTCACCATTATTAGTCAGTTGTACAACCAAATGCCTTCAACCAAAATGTGTCTTCCGCATTTAACCCAACCCCTCTGAATCAGAGAGGTGCGGGGGGCTGCCTTAATCGACATCCACGTCTTCGGCGCCCGGGGAACAGTGGGTTAACTGCCTTGTTCAGGGCAGAACGACAGATTTTTACCTTGTCAGCTCAGGGATTTGAACTTGCAACCCTCCGGTTACAAGTCCAACGCTCTAACCACTAGGCTACCTGCCGCCCCCTAAATGCATGCTCTTCAACCGATCGCTGCCCGCACCTGTCCGCCCGTCCAGCATCACTACTCTAGACGGTTCTGTCTTAGATTATGTGGACAACTACAAATATCTAGGTGTCTGGTTAGACTGTAAACTCTCCTTCCAGACTCACATCAAACATCTCCAATCTAAAATTAAATCTAGAATTGTCTTCCTATTTCGCAACAAAGCATCCTTCACTCATGCTGCCAAACATACCCTCGTAAAACTGACCATCCTACCGATCCTCGACTTCGGTGATGCCATTTACAAAATAGCCTCCAATACTCTACTCAACAAATTGGATGCAGTCTATCACAGTGCCATCCGTTTTGTTACCAAAGCCCCATATACCACCCACCACTGCGACCTGTACACTCTCGTTGGCTGGCCCTCGCTTTACACTCGTCGCCGTACCCACTGGCTCCAGGTCATCTACAAGACCCTGCTAGGTAAAGTCCTGCCTTATCTCAGCTCGCTGGTCACCATAGCAGCACCAACCCGTAGCACGCGCTCCAGCAGGTATATCTCACTGGTCACCCCCAAAGCCAATTCCTCCTTTGGCTGCCTTTCCTTCCAGTTCTCTGCTGTCAATGACTGGAACGAACTACAAAAATCACTGAAACTGGAGACACATCTCCCTCACCAGCTTTAAGCACCAGCTGTCAGAGCAGCTCACAGACCCCTGCACCTGTATATAGCCCATCTGTAAATAGCCCATCAGCCCAACCAACTACCTCATCCCATACCATATTTATTTATCTATCTTGTTCCTTTGCACCCCAGTTTTTCGACATTGCACATTCATTTACTGCACATCTACCGTTCCAGTGTTAAATTGCTATATTGTAATTACTTTGCCACCAT
This sequence comes from Brachymystax lenok tsinlingensis, assembly GCA_030435695.1. Taxonomy (NCBI): domain Eukaryota; kingdom Metazoa; phylum Chordata; class Actinopteri; order Salmoniformes; family Salmonidae; genus Brachymystax; species Brachymystax lenok. The sequence goes on from CM059791.1 coordinate 111,364,604, forward strand.
GGCCTATTTATTGCCTTACCTTCCTTATCTTACCTCATTTGCACTCTTTGTATATAGATTTGTTTTTTTTCTACTGTATTATTGACTGTATGTTTGTTTTACTCCATGTGTAACTCTGTGTTGTTGTATGTGTCGAACTGCTTTGCTTTATCTTGGCCAGGTCGCAGTTGTAAATGACAACATGTTCTCAAATTGCCTACCTGGTTAAATAAAGGTGAAATAAAAATAAATAAATAAAATAAAAGGAATGAAAACCTCAATAGAGCAGTACTTGAATGTGTCTATGAGCATCTATCAAAGCACTCAAGTGTTCCCATTGCAGAATACTGTACAATGACCAAGCGAGCAAAAACAGGTTGCGATTACATTATTCTGAGGTATTTGGTGACATCATGGTCATGTTGTATAATGCTTGTATGAGGATGTTTTTTTTGCTTTTATTGTCACGTTGACAATGTACAGGCATGTTCCACTCCAAATACAAACTCTGATCCATGTCAGAGGTCCCCAGTATACTGGTCTTTCTCTGTCTGTTATTAGTCATCCACACACTACACACCTTGTCAAGTCCTAAAGCACTGACAGACTGTATGACACACTCCTGAAGACCTCTCTCATCTCCTGAAGACCTGTATCATTTCATTTCCTCTGTCTTCTTTGCTACTTACTTACTCTAAATCTGATTCTTACCTGGTCCTTACCATGCCATGACACCAACACTACCTTACCTGGTCCTTACCGTGCCATGACACCAACACCACCTTACCTGGTCCTTACCGTGCCATGACACCAACACTACCTTACCTGGTCCTTACCGTGCCATGACACCAACACTACCTTACCTGGTCCTTACCGTGCCATGACACCAACACTACCTTACCTGGTCCTTACCGTGTCATGACACCAACACCACCTTACCTGGTCCTTACCATGCCATGACACCAACACTACCTTACCTGGTCCTTACCATGACACCAACACCACCTTACCTGGTCCTTACCGTGTCATGACACCAACACCACCTTACCTGGTCCTTACCATGCCATGACACCAACACCACCTTACCTGGTCCTTACCGTGTCATGACACCAACACCACCTTACCTGGTCCTTACCGTGCCATGACACCAACACTACCTTACCTGGTCCTTACCGTGCCATGACACCAACACCACCTTACCTGGTCCTTACCGTGTCATGACACCAACACCACCTTACCTGGTCCTTACCATGCCATGACACCAACACCACCTTACCTGGTCCTTACCGTGTCATGACACCAACACCACCTTACCTGGTCCTTACCGTGCCATGACACCAACACTACCTTACCTGGTCCTTACCGTGCCATGACACCAACACCACCTTACCTGGTCCTTACCGTGCCATGACACCAACACTACCTTACCTGATCCTTACCGTGCCATGACACCAACACCACCTTACCTGATCCTTACCGTGACATGACACCAACACTACCTTACCTGGTCCTTACCGTGACATGACACCAACACTACCTTACCTGGTCCTTACCGTGCCATGACACCAACACCACCTTACCTGGTCCTTACCGTGCCATGACACCAACACCACCTTACCTGGTCCTTACCATGCCATGACACCAACACTACCTTACCTGATCCTTACCGTGCCATGACACCAACACCACCTTACCTGGTCCTTACCATGACACCAACACTACCTTACCTGATCCTTACCATGCCATGACACCAACACTACCTTACCTGGTCCTTACCGTGCCATGACACCAACACTACCTTACCTGGTCCTTACCGTGCCATGACACCAACACTACCTTACCTGATCCTTACCGTGTCATGACACCAACACCACCTTACCTGGTCCTTACCGTGCCATGACACCAACACCACCTTACCTGGTCCTTACCGTGCCATGACACCAACACTACCTTACCTGGTCCTTACCGTGCCATGACACCAACACTACCTTACCTGATCCTTACCGTGCCATGACACCAACACTACCTTACCTGGTCCTTACCGTGCCATGACACCAACACTACCTTACCTGGTTCTTACCGTGCCATGACACCAACACTACCTTACCTGGTCCTTACCATGACACAAACACCACCTTACCTGGTCCTTACCATGCCATGACACAAACACTACCTTACCTGGTCCTTACCGTGCCATGACACCAACACTACCTTACCTGGTCCTTACCATGACATGACACCAACACCACCTTACCTGGTCCTTACCATGACACCAACACTACCTTACCTGGTCCTTACCGTGCCATGACACCAACACTACCTTACCTGGTCTTTACCATGCCATGAGACCAACACCACCTTACCTGTTCCTTACCGTGCCATGAGACCAACACCACCTTACCTGGTCCTTACCGTGCCATGACAACAACACCACCTTACCTGGTCCTTACCGTGCCATGACACCAACACTACCTTACCTGGTCCTTACCGTGCCATGACACCAACACCACCTTACCTGGTCCTTACCGTGTCATGACACAAACACCACCTTACCTGGTCCTTACCGTGCCATGACAACAACACCACCTTACCTGTTCCTTACCGTGCCATGACACCAACACCACCTTACCTGATCCTTACCATGACACCAACACTACCTTACCTGATCCTTACCATGACACCAACACTACCTTACCTGATCCTTACCATGACACCAACACTACCTTACCTGATCCTTACCGTGTCATGACACCAACACCACCTTACCTGGTCCTTACCATGACACCAACACTACCTTACCTGGTCCTTACCATGACACCAACACTACCTTACCTGATCCTTACCGTGCCATGACACCAACACTACCTTACCTGATCCTTACCGTGCCATGACACCAACACCACCTTACCTACATAAGGGACGCAGATGGCATTTGCTGTATGTTTGATGAGAAACTGCATATTGCAAATGTACGCTCCCTTACTAGACGTCCAAAATTGTTTCTAAAATAAGCCCGGCGCCGTCGGGCCGTGCCCTAGGGCCAAATCTTCCAGGAAGTCATCAAGCGAACTTTCTCGGACTTTCGATGTCCGTTTAATAAAATAAATTCATTTTTTCATTTTCCGCGCCTTCATGTTAATCCCACCAGATGGCGAATGCCTTCATATTGCAAATGTACAAAACATACACCTAATTGACCTGGCTTTTTTCCTAAACCGAAAAGAGTTCAAGGCGAAACTTGGTGGGCATGGGTTTGGCATAATGGGCAGTTGGCCCGAAACAGGATGGCGTCAGGGACTCACGGTTTTTGAGATAAGGCCCATTTTCTGGGATTAAAGGTGAAAAATGGAAATAGAGCACTAATTTGACAGCTTTACGTCAAAGTACATGAACCTACGGTGTAAGGAAAAAGAACCAGACATGTATCTCTTTTAATTTTCGATTAATTGTCAAATGTCCAATTCGTAATGTTGAGAAAAATATTTTTTCCCCCAAAAAGTTATGGATCCAGATGCTGCGTGTTCAGACGGATCCGTTAAAGTGGGTTTCGGAGCTCTACGTGATTTCTGTGATTTTCTGTGATTTTCTGAAATCACACACATGCACAGTCAATGGGGAATGACACAGTGAGGGCTTACAGACAGACACTGCCTGCAATAGTTACTTTTGTTCGAACTATTAAAGAACCGTCAGACCTAGAGCTCTGAAACTTTAGAAACCCATTCTAGACCTTTAGTCGATCGTGCACGGTGAGCTACGGGGCTCTAGAAGGTTTTCAGGCCGAGAAACAGCCTCGTACATTTGCAATATTTTCAATTCATTTTTACATCACGAAAATGACAAAATTTCTAAAAGTCCCAGAGACACAAGGCTAGGTGCATTAGAACCGCCTCGGCCCATAGAGAGCGGACCCTAACGTTTCTGTCCGATAGCTCATTCAAGGACCCGTAGCAACGCCCGGAAAACGTGGATTTTCAGCACCAATTAAGGTCGCTGCTCGGACTCCAAATGACCTATCGAGCGAAACTTGAGATTCGGGTCGCCTCAGCTAGGCCGACACATAATGTCGGAACTGGACCCGCAGCTAGAACGTAACTAGGTGTTTTACATTTTTACTATGATTTAAACAGAATTTTGAGCCTGCCCTGATATATGTGATTGTTGGCTTCTAAATGAGATGGGAAAAGTGGGTTTGGTGTCAGTTTTTATCAGTTTGGTGTCAGAATGATATCTAATTGATTGATTGACGCTGACTTGCTCGTTGACTTTTGTACATTTGCAATATGTTTCAATAGGGCTGAAACATCACCAAAATGACAGACTGAAATCAACACTAAAAAGGGCATCACCATAGTCTCTAGGCCGTGCCGAGTTCAACGAGACGCCCCACTTGACTGTAGCTCGCTCTGACCTCATAGACCGTGCAAAAAGTAGGCGCAAAATGAAGCCTGGCCCTAAATGTCAGCTGATTTTGGGTGACAGCGGCAGACCCGTTTGGGTTAGAAGCACAATTCAACTTCAGGAATGTTCCTAAGGTCCTCCCGATCTGAGCAAGCCTAACCGTGACTGTGTGGCATTAACCTTTAACAGTGAAAACAGGGTATTTACATCAAACCGTTTGCTATGAAATCTCTCCCCATAGGAATACATTGCCTGCTCCCTAAATTCAACCTGGTGCCTATGTGGGTTATGAATGTCTTATGAACCTGTCTTCGATAGCAATCCATCAGACCACTATGAGGTCTACCTGTGTTGATTCTAAGCTTCCTGGAGCAACCGGAAGTGGTAAAAATCACCCAAAAGGTGTTTTGATATACCCAACCTGCAGTTTGTGAAAAACAGACAATTCAACCCTGTGTAAATCAGTCAGTTCTTAACCTAAAGACTTATAACTCAGGATTCTGTTAAAGCATACCCCAATGAGGATATGTGTCTACCTACAGCTTCCTGTGACAACCGGAAGTGCTTTAAATAGGGGTCATAGGTGCTGTTTCGAAGGGTTAAAAAGGTCACATCTTTACAAAACTTCATATGTGTGATTAGGCAACCCTCATGAACTGTAAATGAGTCATTTCTCCCATCAGATTTACAAGAAAACCCTCAAACACACACACAAACACAGATATGGGATGGAGTGACACAGTGGGGGGCTTAAAGACACACAGAGCCTGCAATGACATCACCATAGTCTCTAGGCCTTGCCGAGTTCAACGAGATGCCCCGCTTGACCGTAGCTCACTCGGTCTGACCGCAGCAACCGTGCCAAAAAGTAGGCCGGAAATGAAGCCTGGCCCTAAATTTCAGCTGCTTTTGGGTGACAGCGGCAGAACCGTTTGGGTTAGAAGCACGATTCGACTTCAGGAGCGTTCCTTAGGACCTCCCGATCTGTGCAAGCCTAACCGTGGCCCTGTGGCATTAACCCTTAACAGTGAAAACAGGGTATTTACATCAAACCGTTTGCTATGACATCTCTCCCCATAGGAATACATTGCCTGCTCCCTAAATTCAACCTGGTGCCTATGTGGGTTATGAATGTCTTATGAACCTGTCTTCGATAGCAATCCATCAGACCACTATGAGGTCTACCTGTGTTGATTCTAAGCTTCCTGGAGCAACCGGAAGTGGTAAAAATCACCCAAAAGGTGTTTTGATAGACCCAACCTGCAGTTTGTGAAAAACAGACTTTCAACCCTGTGTAAATCAGTCATTTCTTAACCTAAAGACTTAAAACTCAGGATTCTGTTAAAGCATACCCCAATGAGGATATGTGTCTACCTACAGCTTCCTGTGACAATAGGGGTCATAGGTGCTGTTTCGAAGGGTTAAAAAGGTCACGTCTTTCCAAAACTTCATATGTGTGATTAGGCAACCCCAATGAACTGTAAATCAGTCATTTCTCCCATCAGAATCCCTTGAAAAACTCACACATGCACACAGTCCATGGGGAGTGACATAGTGTGGGGCTTACAGACACACACTGCCTGCAATAGTTACTTTCGTTCGAACTATTAAAGAACCGTCAGACCTAGAGCTCTGAAACTTTAGAACCCTTTTCTAGAGCTTATGTCGATAGTGCACGGTGAGTTATGGGGCTCTAGAAGGTTCACAGGCCGAGAAACAGCCTTGTACATTTGCAATATTTTCAATTCATTTTTACATCACGAAAATGACCAAATTTCTAAAAGTCCCAGAGACACAAGGCTAGGTGCGTTAGAACCGCCTCGGCCCATAGAGACGGACCCTAACGTTTCTCTCCGATAGCTCATTCAAGGACCCCGTAGCAACGCCCGGAAAACGTGGATTTTCAGCACCAATTAAGGTCGCTGCTCGGGCTCCGAATGACCTATCGAGCCGAAACTCGGGATTTGGGGTCGCCTCAGATAGGCCGACACATAACGTCGGAACTGGACCCGCAACTAGAACGTAACTAGGTGTTTTACGTTTTCATTATAGTGACTTTATGGCAGACTTTTGTCCATTTGCAATAAGTTAAAACCGTCAAGCCCGGCCATCCTGAGATCAACGGGCAGTCAATTGGGCTTTCCTGAAGTATTTTAGAGCTTGTCATATTCGTGATGTTAAAAGCCCATTGAAACATATTGCAAATGTACTGTACATTTGCAATATGTTTCACTGTACATTTGCAATATGTTTCAATGGGCTTTTTTTTGACATGTTGAAATCAACACCAATCAGCGATGGAGAAGTACCACTATCAATCCTGGCCATCCTGAGATCAACGGGCAGTCAATTGGGCATTCCTGAAGTATTTTAGAGCTTGTCATATTCGTGATGTTAACAGCCCATTGAAACATATTGCAAATGTACTGTACATTTGCAATATGTTTCACTGTACATTTGCAATATGTTTCAATGGGCTTTTTTTTGACATGTTGAAATCAACACCAACGAGCTATGGACAGGTAGCACTATCAATCCTGGCTATCCTGAGATCAACGGGCAGTCAATTGGGCATTCCTGAAGTATTTTAGAGCTTGTCATATTCGTGATGTTAACAGCCCATTGAAACATATTGCAAATGTACTGTACATTTGCAATATGTTTCACTGTACATTTGCAATATGTTTCAATGGGCTTTTTTTTGACATGTTGAAATCAACACCAACGAGCTATGGACAGGTACCGCTATCAATCCTGGCCATCCCGAGATCAACGGGCAGTCAATTGGCCATTCCTGCAGGATTTTAGAGCTTGTCATATTCGTGATGTTAACAGCCCATTGAAACATATTGCAAATGTACAGTGAAACATATTGCAAATGTACTGTACAAAGCAATGGAAGAGAGTGTGGACTTGTTTTTTGAAAACCTCCATAAATCAGCAGGGGCTTCTCCAACTGACTTAGGGCCATAGTGGGATGCTCCCATACGGATCCTGGACCAGGAGCAGCCCCTAAAGTCATTTAAAACCCTTTTGAAAATATGGACCTGGTAAATGTACTGTACATTTTGCAATATGTTTCACTGTACATTTGCAATATGTTTCAATGGGCTGTTAAGATCACGATCCCAATGTAGGCACCCCTGGTCATTTTGGACGTTTTTAAAAAAATAGACCCTATAGGATGATTGAGGGCTTAACATAGTGATATATATCATTTTGTCAGTTTAAATGCCATTTGGACATTGCTCACTGACTTTTGGGTTCGGAAGCCGACTTCCTATGACGATATATGTAAATGGACATAACATCATGACTTTTGACTTCCTATGGTAACATATTGCAAATGGACAAAACATATTGCAAATGGACAATAAAAAAGTTAATAAAAATAACTTTATTAAAATTAGACAAGGATATGTTTATACACATCTTCTATGCGTGAGATTATAACGAAAAGTCGTTAGAATCGCAAAAACGCCCAGAAAGCACTTTTTAGGGGTATAGTTATTCTGATATTTTTTTTGGAAATGTCAAAATTTGACCCTTGGGTCTTGTCTTCATGTACATTTGCAATATGTTTTGCCCCGTTGGAACGCGCTCGCCACCTATAGTAATTTTGAGTTATTACACTTGGCATTTGCCGTATGCCGTTTGCCATAAGAAATGATTGAAATGGCGTACATTTGGGCACTCTTTTCCATCGTGTGTATGTTTGTTCCAATGGCAATATGTTGCCATTCATTTTTGTCCATTTCATGGGGGTGTTCCCTTCCCTGGTCCTTACCGTGCCATGACACCAACACTACCTTACCTGGTCCTTACCGTGCCATGACACCAACACTACCTTACCTGGTCCTTACCGTGTCATGACACCAACACTACCTTACCTGGTCCTTACCGTGACATGACACCAACACTACCTTACCTGGTCCTTACCGTGCCATGACACCAACACCACCTTACCTGGTCCTTACCGTGTCATGACACCAACACCACCTTACCTGGTCCTTACCGTGCCATGACACCAACACTACCTTACCTGGTCCTTACCGTGCCATGACACCAACACCACCTTACCTGGTCCTTACCTTGTCATGACACCAACACTACCTTACCTGGTCCTTACCGTGACATGACACCAACACTACCTTACCTGGTCCTTACCGTGCCATGACACCAACACCACCTTACCTGGTCCTTACCGTGTCATGACACCAACACCACCTTACCTGGTCCTTACCGTGCCATGACACCAACACTACCTTACCTGGTCCTTACCGTGCCATGACACCAACACCACCTTACCTGATCCTTACCTTGTCATGACACCAACACCACCTTACCTGGTCCTTACCGTGTCATGACAACAACACCACCTTACCTGATCCTTACCGTGCCATGACACCAACACTACCTTACCTGTTCTTTACCGTGCCATGAGACCAACACTACCTTACCTGGTCCTTACCGTGCCATGACACAAACACTACCTTACCTGGTCCTTACCGTGCCATGAGACCAACACTACCTTACCTGGTCCTTACCGTGACATGACACCAACACTACCTTACCTGGTCCTTACCGTGCCATGAGACCAACACTACCTTACCTGGTCCTTACCGTGCCATGACACCAACACTACCTTACCTGGTCCTTACCGTGTCATGACACCAACACCACCTTACCTGGTCCTTACCGTGCCATGACAACAACACTACCTTACCTGGTCCTTACCGTGCCATGACACCAACACTACCTTACCTGGTCCTTACCGTGCCATGAGACCAACACTACCTTACCTGGTCTTTACCGTGCCATGACACCAACACTACCTTACCTGATCCTTACCGTGTCATGACACCAACACTACCTTACCTGATCCTTACCGTGTCATGACACCAACACCACCTTACCTGATCCTTACCGTGCCATGACACCAACACTAACTTACCTGGTCCTTACCGTGCCATGACACCAACACTACCTTACCTGGTCCTTACCATGCCATGACACCAACACTACCTTACCTGGTCCTTACCGTGCCATGACACCAACACTACCTTACCTGATCCTTACCGTGTCATGACACCAACACCACCTTACCTGGTCCTTACCATGACACCAACACTACCTTACCTGGTCCTTACCGTGCCATGACACCAACACTACCTTACCTGATCCTTACCGTGCCATGACACCAACACTACCTTACCTGGTCCTTACCGTGCCATGACACCAACACTACCTTACCTGGTCCTTACCGTGCCATGACACCAACACTACCTTACCTGGTCCTTACCGTGCCATGACACCAACACCACCTTACCTGGTCCTTACCGTGTCATGACACCAACACCACCTTACCTGGTCCTTACCGTGCCATGACACCAACACCACCTTACCTGATCCTTACCGTGCCATGACACCAACACCACTTTACCTGATCCTTACCGTGTCATGACAACAACACCACCTTACCTGATCCTTACCGTGCCATGACAACAACACTACCTTACCTGGTCCTTACCGTGTCATGACAACAACCCCACCTTACCTGATCCTTACCGTGCCATGACACCAACACCACCTTACCTGGTCCTTACCGTGTCATGACACCAACACCACCTTACCTGGTCCTTACCGTGCCATGACACCAACACCACCTTACCTGGTCCTTACCGTGCCATGACACCAACACTACCTTACCTGATCCTTACCGTGTCATGACAACAACACTACCTTACCTGATCCTTACCGTGCCATGAGACCAACACTACCTTACCTGGTCCTTACCGTGCCATGACACCAACACTACCTTACCTGGTCCTTACCGTGCCATGACACCAACACTACCTTACCTGGTCCTTACCATGCCATGACACCAACACTACCTTACCTGGTCCTTACCGTGCCATGACACCAACACCACTTTACCTGGTCCTTACAGTGACATGACACCAACACCACCTTACCTGGTCCATACCGTGCCATGACACCAACACTACCTTACCTGGTCCTTACCGTGTCATGACACCAACACCACCTTACCTGGTCCTTACCATGCCATGACACCAACACTACCTTACCTGGTCCTTACCGTGCTATGACACCAACACTACCTTACCTGGTCCTTACCATGCCATGACACCAACACTACCTTACCTGGTCCTTACCGTGCCATGACACCAACACTACCTTACCTGGTCCTTACCGTGCCATGACACCAACACTACCTTACCTGGTCCTTACCATGCCATGACACCAACACTACCTTACCTGGTCCTTACCGTGCCATGACACCAACACTACCTTACCTGGTCCTTACCGTGCCATGACACCAACACCACCTTACCTGGTCCTTACCGTGCCATGACACCAACACTACCTTACCTGGTCCTTACCGTGCCATGACACCAACACTACCTTACCTGGTCTTTACCGTGCCATGACACCAACACCACCTTACCTGGTCCTTACCGTGACATGACACCAACACTACCTTACCTGGTCCTTACCGTGCCATGACACCAACACCACCTTACCTGGTCCTTACCGTGCCATGACACCAACACCACCTTACCTGGTCCTTACCGTGCCATGACACCAACACTACCTTACCTGATCCTTACCGTGCCATGACACCAACACCACCTTACCTGGTCCTTACCATGACACCAACACTACCTTACCTGGTCCTTACCGTGCCATGACACCAACACTACCTTACCTGGTCCTTACCATGACACAAACACCACCTTACCTGGTCCTTACCATGACCTGACACAAACACTACCTTACCTGGTCCTTACCGTGCCATGACACCAACACCACCTTACCTGGTCCTTACCGTGCCATGACACCAACACTACCTTACCTTATCCTTACCGTGCCATGACACCAACACCACCTTACCTGGTCCTTACCATGACACCAACACTACCTTACCTGGTCCTTACCGTGCCATGACACCAACACTACCTTACCTGGTCCTTACCATGACACAAACACTACCTTACCTGGTCCTTACCGTGCCATGACACCAACACCACCTTACCTGATCCTTACCGTGTCATGACACCAACACTACCTTACCTGGTCTTTACCGTGCCATGAGACCAACACTACCTTACCTGATCCTTACCGTGCCATGACACCAACACCACCTTACCTGGTCCTTACCGTGCCATGACAACAACTCTACCTTACCTGGTCCTTACCGTGCCATGACACCAACACCACCTTACCTGTTCCTTACCATGCCATGACACCAACACTACCTTACCTGGTCCTTACCATGCCATGACACCAACACTACCTTACCTGGTCCTTACCGTGCCATGACACCAACACTACCTTACCTGGTCCTTACCGTGCCATGACACCAACACCACCTTACCTGATCCTTACCGTGCCATGACACCAACACTACCTTACCTGGTCCTTACCGTGCCATGACACCAACACTACCTTACCTGGTCCTTACCGTGTCATGACACCAACACTACCTTACCTGATCCTTACCGTGCCATGACACCAACACTACCTTACCTGGTCCTTACCGTGCCATGACACCAACACTACCTTACCTGATCCTTACCGTGCCATGACACCAACACCACCTTACCTGGTCCTTACCATGACACCAACACTACCTTACCTGGTCCTTACCATGCCATGACACAAACACTACCTTACCTGGTCCTTACCATGCCATGACACAAACACTACCTTACCTGATCCTTACCGTGTCATGACACCAACACTACCTTACCTGGTCTTTACCGTGCCATGACACCAACACTACCTTACCTGGTCCTTACCATGCCATGACACCAACACCACCTTACCTGATCCTTACCATGACACCAACACTACCTTACCTGGTCCTTACCGTGTCATGACACAAACACTACCTTACCTGGTCCTTACCATGCCATGACACCAACACTACCTTACCTGATCCTTACCATGCCATGACACCAACACCACCTTACCTGATCCTTACCATGACACCAACACTACCTTACCTGATCCTTACCATGCCATGACACAAACACTACCTTACCTGGTCCTTACCATGCCATGACACCAACACTACCTTACCTGATCCTTACCGTGTCATGACACCAACACCACCTTACCTGGTCCTTACCATGACACCAACACTACCTTACCTGGTCCTTACCGTGTCATGACACCAACACTACCTTACCTGGTCCTTACCGTGCCATGACACCAACACTACCTTACCTGATCCTTACCGTGTCATGACACCAACACCACCTTACCTGGTCCTTACCATGACACCAACACTACCTTACCTGGTCCTTACCATGACACCAACACTACCTTACCTGGTCCTTACCGTGCCATGACACCAACACTACCTTACCTGATCCTTACCGTGCCATGACAACAACACTACCTTACCTGGTCTTTACCGTGCCATGACACCAACACTACCTTACCTGGTCCTTACCGTGCCATGACACCAACACTACCTTACCTGGTCCTTACCGTGCCATGACACCAACACTACCTTACCTGGTCCTTACCGTGTCATGATACCAACACCACCTTACCTGGTCCTTACCATGCCATGACACCAACACGACCTTACCTGATCCTTACCGTGCCATGACAACAACACTACCTTACCTGGTCTTTACCGTGCCATGACACCAACACTACCTTACCTGATCCTTACCGTGCCATGACACCAACACCACCTTACCTGGTCCTTACCGTGCCATGACACCAACACCACCTTACCTGGTCCTTACCGTGACATGACACCAACACTACCTTACCTGGTCCTTACCGTGCCATGACACCAACACCACCTTACCTGGTCCTTACCGTGCCATGACACCAACACTACCTTACCTGATCCTTACCGTGTCATGACACCAACACCACCTTACCTGGTCCTTACCGTGTCATGACACAAACACTACCTTACCTGGTCCTTACCATGACACCAACACTACCTTACCTGGTCCTTACCGTGTCATGACACAAACACTACCTTACCTGGTCCTTACCGTGCCATGACACCAACACTACCTTACCTGATCCTTACCGTGTCATGACACCAACACCACCTTACCTGGTCCTTACCATGCCATGACACCAACACTACCTTACCTGGTCCTTACCGTGCCATGACACCAACACTACCTTACCTGGTCCTTACCGTGCCATGACACCAACACTACCTTACCTGGTCCTTACCGTGACATGACACCAACACTACCTTACCTGGTCCTTACCGTGCCATGACACCAACACCACCTTACCTGGTCCTTACCATGCCATGACACCAACACCACCTTACCTGGTCCTTACCGTGCCATGACAACAACACTACCTTACCTGGTCCTTACCGTGCCATGACACCAACACTACCTTACCTGGTCCTTACCGTGCCATGACACCAACACTACCTTACCTGGTCTTTACCGTGACATGACACCAACACTACCTTACCTGGTCCTTACCGTGCCATGACACCAACACTACCTTACCTGGTCTTTACCGTGACATGACACCAACACTACCTTACCTGGTCCTTACCGTGCCATGACACCAACACCACCTTACCTGGTCCTTACCGTGCCATGACACCAACACTACCTTACCTGGTCCTTACCGTGCCATGACACCAACACTACCTTACCTGGTCCTTACCGTGTCATGACACCAACACCACCTTACCTGATCCTTACCGTGCCATGACACCAACACCACCTTACCTGGTCCTTACCGTGCCATGACACCAACACTACCTTACCTGATCCTTACCGTGTCATGACACCAACACTACCTTACCTGATCCTTACCGTGTCATGACACCAACACCACCTTACCTGGTCCTTACCGTGCCATGACACCAACACTACCTTACCTGATCCTTACCGTGTCATGACACCAACACTACCTTACCTGATCCTTACCGTGTCATGACACCAACACCACCTTACCTGGTCCTTACCATGCCATGACACCAACACTACCTTACCTTATCCTTACCGTGCCATGACACCAACACCACCTTACCTGATCCTTACCATGCCATGACACCAACACTACCTTACCTGGTCCTTACCGTGACATGACACCAACACTACCTTACCTGGTCTTTACCGTGCCATGACACCAACACTACCTTACCTGGTCCTTACCGTGACATGACACCAACACTACCTTACCTGGTCTTTACCGTGTCATGACAACAACACCACCTTACCTGGTCCTTACCGTGCCATGACACCAACACTACCTTACCTGATCCTTACCGTGCCATGACACCAACACCACCTTACCTGATCCTTACCGTGCCATGACACCAACACTACCTTACCTGGTCCTTACCGTGTCATGACACCAACACCACCTTACCTGGTCCTTACCGTGACATGACACCAACACTACCTTACCTGGTCCTTACCGTGACATGACACCAACACTACCTTACCTGGTCTTTACCGTGTCATGACAACAACACCACCTTACCTGGTCCTTACCGTGCCATGACACCAACACCACCTTACCTGATCCTTACCGTGACATGACACCAACACCACCTTACCTGGTCCTTACCATGACACCAACACCACCTTACCTGATCCTTACCGTGACATGACACCAACACTACCTTACCTGATCCTTACCGTGTCATGACACCAACACTACCTTACCTGATCCTTACCGTGCCATGACACCAACACTACCTTACCTGATCCTTACCGTGCCATGACACCAACACTACCTTACCTGGTCCTTACCGTGTCATGACACCAACACCACCTTACCTGGTCCTTACCGTGACATGACACCAACACTACCTTACCTGGTCCTTACCGTGACATGACACCAACACTACCTTACCTGGTCTTTACCGTGTCATGACAACAACACCACCTTACCTGGTCCTTACCGTGCCATGACACCAACACCACCTTACCTGATCCTTACCGTGACATGACACCAACACCACCTTACCTGGTCCTTACCATGACACCAACACCACCTTACCTGATCCTTACCGTGACATGACACCAACACTACCTTACCTGGTCTTTACCGTGCCATGACACCAACACTACCTTACCTGGTCCTTACCGTGCCATGACACCAACACCACCTTACCTGGTCCTTACCATGACACCAACACTACCTTACCTGGTCTTTACCGTGCCATGACACCAACACTACCTTACCTGGTCCTTACCGTGTCATGACACCAACACTACCTTACCTGGTCCTTACCGTGCCATGACACCAACACTACCTTACCTGATCCTTACCGTGCCATGACACCAACACTACCTTACCTGGTCCTTACCGTGCCATGACACCAACACCACCTTACCTGGTCCTTACCATGACACCAACACCACCTTACCTGGTCCTTACCGTGCCATGACACCAACACCACCTTACCTGGTCCTTACCATGCCATGACAACAACACTACCTTACCTGGTCCTTACCGTGCCATGACACCAACACCACCTTACCTGGTCCTTACCATGACACCAACACCACCTTACCTGGTCCTTACCGTGCCATGACACCAACACCACCTTACCTGGTCCTTACCGTGCCATGACACCAACACTACCTTACCTGGTCCTTACCGTGCCATGACACCAACACTACCTTACCTGGTCCTTACCGTGTCATGACAACAACACCACCTTACCTGATCCTTACCATGACACCAACACCACCTTACCTGGTCCTTACCGTGCCATGACACCAACACCACCTTACCTGATCCTTACCGTGCCATGACACCAACACTACCTTACCTGGTCCTTACCGTGCCATGACACCAACACCACCTTACCTGGTCCTTACCATGACACCAACACCACCTTACCTGGTCCTTACCGTGCCATGACACCAACACCACCTTACCTGGTCCTTACCGTGCCATGACAACAACACTACCTTACCTGGTCCTTACCGTGCCATGACACCAACACCACCTTACCTGGTCCTTACCATGACACCAACACCACCTTACCTGGTCCTTACCGTGCCATGACACCAACACCACCTTACCTGGTCCTTACCGTGTCATGACACCAACACTACCTTACCTGGTCCTTACCGTGTCATGACAACAACACCACCTTACCTGATCCTTACCATGACACCAACACTACCTTACCTGGTCCTTACCGTGCCATGACACCAACACCACCTTACCTGATCCTTACCATGCTAGAACACCTGCTCTGCTCTACGACCTAACAAGGTGTTCTCTGCCCTATAGGCCTGTCATCTCTACATAATGAACTCCATACAGGTACTATATATATACTATATATACTATATACTATATATATATATATATATATATATATATATATATATGTTCAGGAAGCGTCAGACAACCCCTCTGGTGCCACTGTGCTCAGTGCTAGGCCTCCAATGACGTAGAGTCACTGAAGACAATGAGGAGAAATGACAGGGGCTTTTTAAGCTGGTCAAAAGCTGGTTATAAGACTGTATAAGGTGTTTATGATGCAGTTATAACACATGTCAAAGGTGTAGTGTAGTGTTATGACAATGTGACAATCAGAGGATCATTTGGTTTTGGTAAAATAGATATATTCCTGACTTCAAAGAAATAACAACAAAAACGCTATTTTACGCACAATGGCCTCATTTACATCTTTGTAAAATGGAAACTATACAGCAAAATAGTTGGATTTGTTCATGTACGTATACACACTTTAATCAATACATTATCATCATATTTCATGGGTTAAAACATTGTCATTGGTGTATCTCTCTGTAAAGGGATGAATAAAACTCACACACAGACTTAGGAGAAAGGAGAAGAATTGTGATCCCTGAATAACAAGACTTTGGTCACGATTCAATTCAAGGCTCGTTACAGCGCTGCACACTATCACACAGGTAATGTTCCCGCTTTCACAGAGGTGACATTCATGGTAAACGCTAAATGTGTCGGCTCCGCTGGAAATTACTTTTAAAGGTCAAGCGCACTGCAACGCGCAATCGGATTGAATTGCAGCCTTTGAATTTCCCTTTCAACAACAATAACACAACAATGCACCAAACTGAGTTCCCAATAAATGAGGTCTGGTCAAACAGCAGTCCTGTTAACTTTGCCTAACAGGACTACAGAGGACTGTGATGATAAGATCTGATCCAACAGCAGTCCTGTTAACTTTGCCTAACAGGACTACAGAGGACTGTGATGATAACATCTGATCCAACAGCAGTCCTGTTAACTTTGCCTAACAGGACTACAGAGGACTGTGATGATAAGATCTGATCCAACAGCAGTCCTGTTAACTTTGCCTAACAGGACTACAGAGGACTGTGATGATAACATTATACTGTATCATGGTCAGCACATCATCCCTGAATAGAGTTATCATGTCATTACACAAGCAAACCTCACTGCTAGCAAAGAATGGATTACAAACATGAAAAGGTGATGGCATCTCATCAAAAAGACTGCAAATTTAAAGATTGGAGTTTAGGTCGGTCAACTGGCTTCAGCAAGCAGAGGAGCTAGGAGGGGTGCTAATGACTATGACAGTAATGTAAAGCTTCCTAAATAGCTTGCCCCTTCAGAAGAGCCTTGAATCTAGAACATAAAATCCAGATCATTACGTTAATGTGTAGTGGTCACAAGGTCCCAACATACATTGACTCCAATTAACCTTTTGACGGATCCTTGTTTTATAGCAGAAGAGTCCAGAGACAGCACTGTGACATCACTCAGCTGTAATGTGACATCACTCACTTGTAATTGATGTGATGATGAGTTATTACTGTATTGATATAGCTGTCATAGTGACACTGGGGGGGGGGCATCCCAAATGGTTCCCTGTTCCCTAAATGGCCCATGGGTCCTGGTCATAAGAAGTGCACGATTAAGGGAGCCGGGTGCCATTTGGGACGCAGGCTGACTGGATCAGCTGGGGCTCTATATATTGATGAAGTGGGCCCACAGACCTCTGGAGGTCAGGCTGATCTTCAGGAGGTAAATGGACTCCTTGGGTGATTTTTAACATCTTTTAAAAACAAAGAGGCTAGAGAGACGTCTCCGTGTTCAATGACCCAACACTAATTCTCCGGGCATTACAATATTTGTACTTCCTCATTCTACCGACCTTTGTGATTGAACCATTTTTGCTGAGATGGTGTTAAAAATGTTAAAAACCAACGTGGTAAAGGTAGGGAGATTGAGCTAATGCAGCATCATAAGGTAATTGCATGTATATGAAGGGAAACAATAGCTCTAACCTAACCCTGCTGGTCGAGTGCTGCTACCCGTAACAGAATTGTGCTGTTATATTTTCATTTCCAGAATTCCTGCATGCACATGTATTTTTCTGAGGGAATTTCAAGATGACAAAATGCCCTCAAATGAAGATTTTAAAAACAGGAATGTAAAGATGTGTGATGATCATCAACAACATGGATAGGCAGCTCAGTGAGTTCATAACATCCAGGAAATAAATTAGCATAAAATAGACTTCTGTACTTTTTACACACGCTGCCTTATATACACAGTATAACAATATCTCCAAAACGTTACAATTACAACCAAAAACCCCTCAAAGAAAAACACAACATCTCTGTCTGAAAGGACACCGTAATACCTCAATAGTGCAATAGTGCATTTGAGCAGAATAGTGTTCAACAACCTCAATAGTGCACTACTATTGACTGGGGTAGTGCACTACATAGGGAATAGGGTGCCATTTTGTCCTAGAATATAGTGTACTACTATTGACCAGGGTAGTGCACTACATAGGGAATAGGGTGCCATTTCGGATTCACTCAATGTCTCCGTCGCTCAGCTCCATGAACCCCATCCAAAGTCATGTCCCGTCATCTGATAAAACCTCCTGTTAAAAGGTTTATAAAACTCCCTCAGCCTCTGTACCACCTCCGGGTCAATATTAGGATGAGTCCTTCCTTTGGTCTTCCCCAGACAGTGAGGCTTACTATTCCCCTCCGGCCTCTTCAGACAGGGGAAGCCCTTGGCTGGGTTGAAGTGAAAGTGTTTGTGACCGACCACCCTCCTGAGCCCCAGGAAGTCCTGTACGCGGATCATCTCCCCAGCCGGGTCGGAGATCAACCTCTCCCCGCTGATGAAGAGGAGCTGGTCCTTGGGGAAGTACTGCAGCCAGCGTTCTAGGTGCTTGGCATACATCCCGATCTGGACGGCGCTCCAGGACGTATCGATGAGACCCGTAGTCCTGTTCTTGAAGGCGAGGCTCTCGAAGGAGGGGATGTCAGGTTTCTTGGAACGGGTCTGAGTGTAGTCTGAAATGGCCCTGGTGACGGGGTCTCGGACCACCGCAATCAGCCTTGTCTCTGGGGACATGGTGTGGATACGGGCGGGGACGTCTTTAGTGACGTAGTAGCTGGGAGTCTTCTCCATGGTGATCTGACCCTCCTGGGTCTCAGGCATAAGGTCTCTAAGGAGAGGAGAGATGGAGAGGTTTGTTATTATACACACAGGATAAAGACAGGACTGTGAAACACACCATGAGATGGAGAGATGGAGAGGGAGAGATGAGGAAGAGAGAGGAGAGATGGAGACGTGGAGAGAAGGAGAGAGGAGAGGAGAGGTGGAAGGATGGAGAGGTGGAGAGGTGGTGAGATGGAAAATGGAGAGATGGAGACGTGGAGAGGTGGAGAGGTGGAGACGTGGAGACGTGGAGAGGTGGAGAGGTGGAGACGTGGAGACGTGGAGAGGTGGAGGGATGGAGAGGTGGAGATGTGGAGGGATGGAGAGGTGGAGACATGGAGAGATGAGGTTAGTATTGGGCCAAGGCACATAGAGCACTGTGTGGTTCAGGAGTTACATTCTGGGACCATGCAGCAGCCAGGCTATAGTTTAGGAGTTACATTCTGGGACCATGCAGCAGCCAGGCTATAGTTCAGGAGTTACATTCTGGGACCATGCAGCAGCCAGGCTATAGTTCAGGAGTTACATTCTGGGACCATGCAGCAGCCAGGCTGTAGTTCAGGAGTTACAGCCTGGGACCATGCAGCAGCCAGGCTATAGTTTAGGAGTTACATTCTGGGACCATGCAGCAGCCAGGCTATAGTTCAGGAGTTACATTCTGGGACCATGCAGCAGCCAGGCTATAGTTCAGGAGTTACATTCTGGGACCATGCAGCAGCCAGGCTATAGTTCAGGAGTTACAGCCTGGGACCATGCAGCAGCCAGGCTATTATTTCAGGAGTAGTCAGACTGTGCATTCAAGTCAGATTACACATGGAGACAAAAAGGATCAAGCGTTGTGGAATAGGACTTCTGATCTAGGATCAGATCCCCCTGTCCATGTAATCTTATTAATTATGATATAAAGGTCAAAACTGATCCTAGAACAGGGGAGTCCAGTGTTAGAGGTCTGTCTGTCTGTCTTTTCTGTCTGTCTGTTTGTTTGTCTGACTGTCTGTCTGTCTGTCCTGTCTTTCTGTATGTCTATCTGTCCAGTCCCATGATGCCCCCTCTTACTGAGCTGACCTGACTCTTTTAGATAATAAATTAGCCAGTTAACTGCAGCCCCAGACCAGGGTAATGACCAGGTAAGGACTAGTCCTTAGTGAGTTAGAGGGGTAGTAGACTAGTCCTTAGTGAGTTAGAGGGGTAGTAGACTAGTCCTTAGTGAGTTAGAGGGGTAGTAGACTAGTCCTTGGTGAGTTAGAGGGGTAGTAGACTAGTCCTTGGTGAGTTAGAGGGGTAGTAGACTAGTCCTTGGTGAGTTAGAGGGTAGTAGACTAGTCCTTGGTGAGTTAGAGGGTAGTAGACTAGTCCTTGGTGAGTTAGAGGGGCGGGGGGAGGGAGTGTAGGAGGGATGGGAGGAGGGAAGTGAGGAGGGAGGGTAGTGGTGAAAAGAGGAAAACAGTTAGATAACACTACTTTAGTAGAGTCACTAACATTAGGAGTTGGTTGGTAGTATATATCTAACACTACTTTAGTAGAGTCACTAACATTAGGAGTTGGTTGGTAGTATATATCTAACACTACTTTAGTACAGTCACTAACATTAGGAGTTGGTTGGTAGTGTATATCTAACACTACTTTAGTACAGTCACTAACATTAGGAGTTGGTTGGTAGTGTATATCTAACACTACTTTAGTACAGTCACTAACATTAGGAGTTGGTTGGTAGTGTATATCTAACACTACTTTAGTACAGTCACTAACATTAGGAGTTGGTTGGTAGTATACATCTAACACTACTTTAGTACAGTCACTAACATTAGGAGTTGGTTGGTAGTATATATCTAACACTACTTTAGTACAGTCACTAACATTAGGAGTTGGTTGGTAGTATATATCTAACACTACTTTAGTACAGTCACTAACATTAGGAGTTGGTTGGTAGTGTATATCTAACACTACTTTAGTACAGTCACTAACATTAGGAGTTGGTTGGTAGTATATATCTAACACTACTTTAGTACAGTCACTAACATTAGGAGTTGGTTGGTAGTATATATCTAACACTACTTTAGTACAGTCACTAACATTAGGAGTTGGTTGATAGTATATATCTAACACTACTTTAGTACAGTCACTAACATTAGGAGTTGGTTGGTAGTATATATCTAACACTACTTTAGTACAGTCACTAACATTAGGAGTTGGTTGGTAGTATATATCTAACATTACTTTAGTACAGTCACTAACATTAGGAGTTGGTTGGTAGTATATATCTAACACTACTTTAGTACAGTCACTAACATTAGGAGTTGGTTGGTAGTATATATCTAACACTACTTTAGTACAGTCACTAACATTAGGAGTTGGTTGGTAGTATATATCTTACATTACTTTAGTACAGATACTAACATTAGGAGTATATATCTTACATTACCTTAGTACAGTCACTAACATTAGGAGTTGGTTGGTAGTATATATCTAACACTAATTTAGTAAAGTCACTAACATTAGGTGTTGGTAGTATATATCTAACACTACTTTAGTACAGTCACTAACATTAGGATTTGGTTGATAGTACATATCTAACACTACTTTAGTACAGTCACTAACATTAGGAGTTGGTTGGTAGTATATATCAAACATTACTTTAGTACAGTCACTAACATTAGGAGTTGGTTGGTAGTATATATCTTACATTACTTTAGTACAGATACTAACATTAGGAGTATATATCTTACATTACTTTAGTACAGTCACTAACATTAGGAGTTGGTTGGTAGTACATATCTAACACTACTTTAGTACAGTCACTAACATTAGGAGTTGGTTGGTAGTATATATCTTACATGACTTTAGTACAGTCACTAACATTAGGAGTTGGTTGGTAGTATATATCTAACACTACTTTAGTACAGTCACTAACATTAGGAGTTGGTTGGTAGTATATATCTAACACTACTTTAGTACAGTCACTAACATTAGGAGTTGGTTGGTAGTGTATATCTAACACTACTTTAGTACAGTCACTAACATTAGGAGTTGGATGGTAGTATATATCTAACACTATTTTAGTACAGACACTAACATTAGGAGATTGTTGGTAGTATATATCTAACACTACTTTAGTACAGTCACTAACATTAGGAGTTGGTTGGTAGTATATATCTTACATGACTTTAGTACAGTCACTAACATTAGGAGTTGGTTGGTAGTATATATCTAACACTACTTTAGTACAGTCACTAACATTAGGAGTTGGTTGGTAGTGTATATCTAACACTACTTTAGTACAGTCACTAACATTAGGAGTTGGTTGGTAGTGTATATCTAACACTACTTTAGTACAGTCACTAACATTAGGAGTTGGTTGGTAGTGTATATCTAACACTACTTTAGTACAGTCACTAACATTAGGAGTTGGTTGGTAGTGTATATCTAACACTACTTTAGTACAGTCACTAACATTAGGAGTTGGTTGGTAGTATATATCTAACACTACTTTAGTACAGTCACTAACATTAGGAGTTGGTTGGTAGTATATATCTAACACTACTTTAGTACAGTCACTAACATTAGGAGTTGGTTGGTAGTGTATATCTAACACTACTTTAGTACAGTCACTAACATTAGGAGTTGGTTGGTAGTATATATCAAACACTACTTTAGTACAGTCACTAACATTAGGAGTTGGTTGGTAGTATATATCTAACATTACTTTAGTACAGTCACTAACATTAGGAGTTGGTTGATAGTACATATCTAACACTACTTTAGTACAGTCACTAACATTAGGAGTTGGTTGGTAGTATATATCTAACATTACTTTAGTACAGTCACTAACATTAGGAGTTGGTTGGTAGTATATATCTAACACTACTTTAGTACAGTCACTAACATTAGGAGTTGGTTGGTAGTATATATCTAACACTACTTTAGTACAGTCACTAACATTAGGAGTTGGTTGGTAGTATATATCTAACACTACTTTAGTACAGTCACTAACATTAGGAGTTGGTTGGTAGTGTATATCTAACACTACTTTAGTACAGTCACTAACATTAGGAGTTGGATGGTAGTATATATCTAACACTATTTTAGTACAGACACTAACATTAGGAGATTGTTGGTAGTATATATCTAACACTACTTTAGTACAGTCACTAACATTAGGAGTTGGTTGGTAGTATATATCTTACATGACTTTAGTACAGTCACTAACATTTGGAGTTGGTTGGTAGTATATATCTAACACTACTTTAGTACAGTCACTAACATTAGGAGTTGGTTGGTAGTGTATATCTAACACTACTTTAGTACAGTCACTAACATTAGGAGTTGGTTGGTAGTATATATCTAACACTACTTTAGTACAGTCACTAACATTAGGAGTTGGTTGGTAGTGTATATCTAACACTACTTTAGTACAGTCACTAACATTAGGAGTTGGTTGGTAGTGTATATCTAACACTACTTTAGTACAGTCACTAACATTAGGAGTTGGTTGGTAGTGTATATCTACCACTACTTTAGTACAGTCACTAACATTAGGAGTTGGTTGGTAGTGTATATCTAACATTACTTTAGTACAGTCACTAACATTAGGAGTTGGTTGATAGTACATATCTAACACTACTTTAGTACAGTCACTAACATTAGGAGTTGGTTGGTAGTATATATCAAACATTACTTTAGTACAGTCACTAACATTAGGAGTTGGTTGGTAGTATATATCTTACATTACTTTAGTACAGATACTAACATTAGGAGTATATATCTTACATTACCTTAGTACAGTCACTAACATTAGGAGTTGGTTGGTAGTATATATCTAACACTAATTTAGTAAAGTCACTAACATTAGGTGTTGGTAGTATATATCTAACACTACTTTAGTACAGTCACTAACATTAGGAGTTTGGTTGATAGTACATATCTAACACTACTTTAGTACAGTCACTAACATTAGGAGTTGGTTGGTAGTATATATCAAACATTACTTTAGTACAGTCACTAACATTAGGAGTTGGTTGGTAGTATATATCTTACATTACTTTAGTACAGATACTAACATTAGGAGTATATATCTTACATTACTTTAGTACAGTCACTAACATTAGGAGTTGGTTGGTAGTATATATCAAACATTACTTTAGTACAGTCACTAACATTAGGAGTTGGTTGGTAGTATATATCTAACATTACTTTAGTACAGTCACTAACATTAGGAGTGGGTTGGTAGTATATATCTAACATTACTTTAGTACAGTCACTAACATTAGGAGTTGGTTGGTAGTATATATCTAACACTAATTTAGTAAAGTCACTAACATTAGGTGTTGGTAGTATATATCTAACACTACTTTAGTACAGTCACTAACATTAGGATTTGGTTGATAGTACATATCTAACACTACTTTAGTACAGTCACTAACATTAGGAGTTGGTTGGTAGTATATATCAAACATTACTTTAGTACAGTCACTAACATTAGGAGTTGGTTGGTAGTATATATCTTACATTACTTTAGTACAGATACTAACATTAGGAGTATATATCTTACATTACTTTAGTACAGTCACTAACATTAGGAGTTGGTTGGTAGTACATATCTAACACTACTTTAGTACAGTCACTAACATTAGGAGTTGGTTGGTAGTATATATCTTACATGACTTTAGTACAGTCACTAACATTAGGAGTTGGTTGGTAGTATATATCTAACACTACTTTAGTACAGTCACTAACATTAGGAGTTGGTTGGTAGTATATATCTAACACTACTTTAGTACAGTCACTAACATTAGGAGTTGGTTGGTAGTGTATATCTAACACTACTTTAGTACAGTCACTAACATTAGGAGTTGGATGGTAGTATATATCTAACACTATTTTAGTACAGACACTAACATTAGGAGATTGTTGGTAGTATATATCTAACACTACTTTAGTACAGTCACTAACATTAGGAGTTGGTTGGTAGTATATATCTTACATGACTTTAGTACAGTCACTAACATTAGGAGTTGGTTGGTAGTATATATCTAACACTACTTTAGTACAGTCACTAACATTAGGAGTTGGTTGGTAGTGTATATCTAACACTACTTTAGTACAGTCACTAACATTAGGAGTTGGTTGGTAGTGTATATCTAACACTACTTTAGAACAGTCACTAACATTAGGAGTTGGTTGGTAGTGTATATCTAACACTACTTTAGTACAGTCACTAACATTAGGAGTTGGTTGGTAGTGTATATCTAACACTACTTTAGTACAGTCACTAACATTAGGAGTTGGTTGGTAGTATATATCTAACACTACTTTAGTACAGTCACTAACATTAGGAGTTGGTTGGTAGTGTATATCTAACACTACTTTAGTACAGTCACTAACATTAGGAGTTGGTTGGTAGTGTATATCTAACACTACTTTAGTACAGTCACTAACATTAGGAGTTGGTTAGTAGTGTATATCTACCACTACTTTAGTACAGTCACTAACATTAGGAGTTGGTTGGTAGTGTATATCTAACATTACCTTAGTACAGTCACTAACATTAGGAGTTGGTTGGTAGTGTATATCTAACACTACTTTAGAACAGTCACTAACATTAGGAGTTGGTTGGTAGTGTATATCTAACACTACTTTAGTACAGTCACTAACATTAGGAGTTGGTTGGTAGTGTATATCTAACACTACTTTAGTACAGTCACTAACATTAGGAGTTGGTTGGTAGTATATATCTAACACTACTTTAGTACAGTCACTAACATTAGGAGTTGGTTGGTAGTGTATATCTAACACTACTTTAGTACAGTCACTAACATTAGGAGTTGGTTGGTAGTGTATATCTAACACTACTTTAGTACAGTCACTAACATTAGGAGTTGGTTGGTAATGTATATCTACCACTACTTTAGTACAGTCACTAACATTAGGAGTTGGTTGCTAGTGTATATCTAACATTACTTTAGTACAGTCACTAACATTAGGAGTTGGTTGATAGTACATATCTAACACTACTTTAGTACAGTCACTAACATTAGGAGTTGGTTGGTAGTATATATCTAACATTACTTTAGTACAGTCACTAACATTAGGAGTTGGTTGGTAGTATATATCGTACATTACTTTAGTACAGATACTAACATTAGGAGTATATATCTTACATTACTTTAGTACAGTCACTAACATTAGGAGTTGGTTGGTAGTACATATCTAACACTACTTTAGTACAGTCACTAACATTAGGAGTTGGTTGGTAGTATATATCTTACATTACTTTAGTACAGATACTAACATTAGGAGTATATATCTTACATTACGTTAGTACAGTCACTAACATTAGGAGTTGGTTGGTAGTACATATCTAACACTACTTTAGAACAGTCACTAACATTAGGAGTGGGTTGGTAGTGTATATCTAACATTACTTTAGTACAGTCACTAACATTAGGAGTTGGTTGGTAGTATATATCTAACATTACTTTAGTACAGTCACTAACATTAGGAGTTGGTTGGTAGTATATATCTTACATTACTTTAGTACAGATACTAACATTAGGAGTATATATCTTACATTACTTTAGTACAGTCACTAACATTAGGAGTTGGTTGGTAGTACATATCTAACACTACTTTAGTACAGTCACTAACATTAGGAGTTGGTTGGTAGTATATATCTTACATGACTTTAGTACAGTCACTAACATTAGGAGTTGGTTGGTAGTATATATCTAACACTACTTTAGTACAGACACTAACATTAGGAGATTGTTGGTAGTATATATCTAACACTACTTTAGTACAGTCACTAACATTAGGAGTTGGTTGGTAGTATATATCTTACATGACTTTAGTACAGTCACTAACATTAGGAGTTGGTTGGTAGTGTATATCTAACACTACTTTAGTACAGTCACTAACATTAGGAGTTGGTTGGTAGTGTATATCTAACACTACTTTAGTACAGTCACTAACATTAGGAGTTGGTTGGTAGTGTATATCTACCACTACTTTAGTACAGTCACTAACATTAGGAGTTGGTTGGTAGTGTATATCTAACATTACTTTAGTACAGTCACTAACATTAGGAGTTGGTTGGTAGTATATATCTAACACTACTTTAGTACAGTCACTAACATTAGGAGTTGGTTGGTAGTATATATCTAACATTACTTTAGTACAGTCACTAACATTAGGAGTTGGTTGGTAGTATATATCTAACACTACTTTAGTACAGTCACTAACATTAGGAGTTGGTTGGTAGTGTATATCTAACACTACTTTAGTACAGTCACTAACATTAGGAGTTGGTTGGTAGTGTATATCTAACACTACTTTAGTACAGTCACTAACATTAGGAGTTGGTTGGTAGTGTATATCTAACACTACTTTAGTACAGTCACTAACATTAGGAGTTGGTTGGTAGTGTATATCTAACACTACTTTAGTACAGTCACTAACATTAGGAGTTGGTTGGTAGTATATATCTAACACTACTTTAGTACAGTCACTAACATTAGGAGTTGGTTGGTAGTGTATATCTAACACTACTTTAGTACAGTCACTAACATTAGGAGTTGGTTGGTAGTGTATATCTAACACTACTTTAGTACAGTCACTAACATTAGGAGTTGGTTGGTAGTGTATATCTAACACTACTTTAGTACAGTCACTAACATTAGGAGTTGGTTGGTAGTATATATCTAACATTACTTTAGTACAGTCACTAACATTAGGAGTTGGTTGATAGTATATATCTAACATTACTTTAGTACAGTCACTAACATTAGGAGTTGGTTGATAGTACATATCTAACACTACTTTAGTACAGTCACTAACATTAGGAGTTGGTTGGTAGTATATATCTTACATTACTTTAGTACAGTCACTAACATTAGGAGTTGGTTGGTAGTATATATCTAACACTACTTTAGTACAGTCACTAACATTAGGAGTTGGTTGGTAGTGTATATCTAACACTACTTTAGTACAGTCACTAACATTAGGAGTTGGTTGGTAGTGTATATCTAACACTACTTTAGAACAGTCACTAACATTAGGAGTTGGTTGGTAGTGTATATCTAACACTACTTTAGTACAGTCACTAACATTAGGAGTTGGTTGGTAGTGTATATCTAACACTACTTTAGTACAGTCACTAACATTAGGAGTTGGTTGGTAGTATATATCTAACACTACTTTAGTACAGTCACTAACATTAGGAGTTGGTTGGTAGTGTATATCTAACACTACTTTAGTACAGTCACTAACATTAGGAGTTGGTTGGTAGTGTATATCTAACACTACTTTAGTACAGTCACTAACATTAGGAGTTGGTTGGTAGTGTATATCTACCACTACTTTAGTACAGTCACTAACATTAGGAGTTGGTTGGTAGTGTATATCTTACATGACTTTAGTACAGTCACTAACATTAGGAGTTGGTTGGTAGTATATATCTAACACTACTTTAGTACAGACACTAACATTAGGAGATTGTTGGTAGTATATATCTAACACTACTTTAGTACAGTCACTAACATTAGGAGTTGGTTGGTAGTATATATCTTACATGACTTTAGTACAGTCACTAACATTAGGAGTTGGTTGGTAGTATATATCTAACACTACTTTAGTACAGTCACTAACATTAGGAGTTGGTTGGTAGTGTATATCTAACACTACTTTAGTACAGTCACTAACATTAGGAGTTGGTTGGTAGTATATATCTACCACTACTTTAGTACAGTCACTAACATTAGGAGTTGGTTGGTAGTGTATATCTAACATTACTTTAGTACAGTCACTAACATTAGGAGTTGGTTGATAGTACATATCTAACACTACTTTAGTACAGTCACTAACATTAGGAGTTGGTTGGTAGTATATATCTAACATTACTTTAGTACAGTCACTAACATTAGGAGTTGGTTGGTAGTATATATCTAACACTACTTTAGTACAGTCACTAACATTAGGAGTTGGTTGGTAGTATATATCTAACACTACTTTAGTACAGTCACTAACATTAGGAGTTGGTTGGTAGTGTATATCTAACACTACTTTAGTACAGTCACTAACATTAGGAGTTGGTTGGTAGTGTATATCTAACACTACTTTAGTACAGTCACTAACATTAGGAGTTGGTTGGTAGTGTATATCTAACACTACTTTAGTACAGTCACTAACATTAGGAGTTGGTTGGTAGTATATATCTAACACTACTTTAGTACAGTCACTAACATTAGGAGTTGGTTGGTAGTGTATATCTAACACTACTTTAGTACAGTCACTAACATTAGGAGTTGGTTGGTAGTGTATATCTAACACTACTTTAGTACAGTCACTAACATTAGGAGTTGGTTGGTAGTGTATATCTAACACTACTTTAGTACAGTCACTAACATTAGGAGTTGGTTGGTAGTGTATATCTAACATTACTTTAGTACAGTCACTAACATTAGGAGTTGGTTGATAGTACATATCTAACATTACTTTAGTACAGTCACTAACATTAGGAGTTGGTTGATAGTACATATCTAACACTACTTTAGTACAGTCACTAACATTAGGAGTTGGTTGGTAGTATATATCTTACATTACTTTAGTACAGTCACTAACATTAGGAGTTGGTTGGTAGTATATATCTAACACTACTTTAGTACAGTCACTAACATTAGGAGTTGGTTGGTAGTGTATATCTAACACTACTTTAGTACAGTCACTAACATTAGGAGTTGGTTGGTAGTATATATCTAACACTACTTTAGTACAGTCACTAACATTAGGAGTTGGTTGGTAGTGTATATCTAACACTACTTTAGTACAGTCACTAACATTAGGAGTTGGTTGGTAGTGTATATCTAACACTACTTTAGTACAGTCACTAACATTAGGAGTTGGTTGGTAGTATATATCTAACACTACTTTAGTACAGTCACTAACATTAGGAGTTGGTTGGTAGTGTATATCTAACACTACTTTAGTACAGTCACTAACATTAGGAGTTGGTTGGTAGTGTATATCTAACACTACTTTAGTACAGTCACTAACATTAGGAGTTGGTTGGTAGTGTATATCTACCACTACTTTAGTACAGTCACTAACATTAGGAGTTGGTTGGTAGTGTATATCTAACATTACTTTAGTACAGTCACTAACATTAGGAGTTGGTTGATAGTACATATCTAACACTACTTTAGTACAGTCACTAACATTAGGAGTTGGTTGGTAGTATATATCTAACATTACTTTAGTACAGTCACTAACATTAGGAGTTGGTTGGTAGTATATATCTTACATTACTTTAGTACAGATACTAACATTAGGAGTATATATCTTACATTACTTTAGTACAGTCACTAACATTAGGAGTTGGTTGGTAGTACATATCTAACACTACTTTAGTACAGTCACTAACATTAGGAGTTGGTTGGTAGTATATATCTTACATTACTTTAGTACAGATACTAACATTAGGAGTATATATCTTACATTACGTTAGTACAGTCACTAACATTAGGAGTTGGTTGGTAGTACATATCTAACACTACTTTAGAACAGTCACTAACATTAGGAGTGGGTTGGTAGTGTATATCTAACATTACTTTAGTACAGTCACTAACATTAGGAGTTGGTTGGTAGTATATATCTAACACTAATTTAGTAAAGTCACTAACATTAGGTGTTGGTAGTATATATCTAACACTACTTTAGTACAGTCACTAACATTAGGATTTGGTTGATAGTACATATCTAACACTACTTTAGTACAGTCACTAACATTAGGAGTTGGTTGGTAGTATATATCAAACATTACTTTAGTACAGTCACTAACATTAGGAGTTGGTTGGTAGTATATATCTTACATTACTTTAGTACAGATACTAACATTAGGAGTTGGTTGGTAGTGTATATCTTACATTACTTTAGTACAGTCACTAACATTAGGAGTTGGTTGGTAGTACATATCTAACACTACTTTAGTACAGTCACTAACATTAGGAGTTGGTTGGTAGTATATATCTAACATGACTTTAGTACAGTCACTAACATTAGGAGTTGGTTGGTAGTATATATCTAACACTACTTTAGTACAGTCACTAACATTAGGAGTTGGTTGGTAGTGTATATCTAACACTACTTTAGTACAGTCACTAACATTAGGAGTTGGTTGGTAGTGTATATCTAACACTACTTTAGTACAGTCACTAACATTAGGAGTTGGATGGTAGTATATATCTAACACTATTTTAGTACAGACACTAACATTAGGAGATTGTTGGTAGTATATATCTAACACTACTTTAGTACAGTCACTAACATTAGGAGTTGGTTGGTAGTATATATCTTACATGACTTTAGTACAGTCACTAACATTAGGAGTTGGTTGGTAGTATATATCTAACAGTACTTTAGTACAGTCACTAACATTAGGAGTTGGTTGGTAGTATATATCTAACACTACTTTAGTACAGTCACTAACATTAGGAGTTGGTTGGTAGTGTATATCTAACACTACTTTAGTACAGTCACTAACATTAGGAGTTGGTTGGTAGTGTATATCTAACACTACTTTAGAACAGTCACTAACATTAGGAGTTGGTTGGTAGTGTATATCTAACACTACTTTAGTACAGTCACTAACATTAGGAGTTGGTTGGTAGTGTATATCTAACATTACTTTAGTACAGTCACTAACATTAGGAGTTGGTTGATAGTACATATCTAACACTACTTTAGTACAGTCACTAACATTAGGAGTTGGTTGGTAGTATATATCTAACATTACTTTAGTACAGTCACTAACATTAGGAGTTGGTTGGTAGTATATATCTAACACTACTTTAGTACAGTCACTAACATTAGGAGTTGGTTGGTAGTGTATATCTAACACTACTTTAGTACAGTCACTAACATTAGGAGTTGGTTGGTAGTGTATATCTAACACTACTTTAGAACAGTCACTAACATTAGGAGTTGGTTGGTAGTGTATATCTAACACTACTTTTGTACAGTCACTAACATTAGGAGTTGGTTGGTAGTGTATATCTAACACTACTTTAGTACAGTCACTAACATTAGGAGTTGGTTGGTAGTATATATCTAACACTACTTTAGTACAGTCACTAACATTAGGAGTTGGTTGTTAGTGTATATCTAACACTACTTTAGTACAGTCACTAACATTAGGAGTTGGTTGGTAGTGTATATCTAACACTACTTTAGTACAGTCACTAACATTAGGAGTTGGTTGGTAGTGTATATCTACCACTACTTTAGTACAGTCACTAACATTAGGAGTTGGTTGGTAGTGTATATCTAACATTACTTTAGTACAGTCACTAACATTAGGAGTTGGTTGATAGTACATATCTAACATTACTTTAGTACAGTCACTAACATTAGGAGTTGGTTGATAGTACATATCTAACACTACTTTAGTACAGTCACTAACATTAGGAGTTGGTTGGTAGTATATATCTTACATTACTTTAGTACAGTCACTAACATTAGGAGTTGGTTGGTAGTATATATCTAACACTACTTTAGTACAGTCACTAACATTAGGAGTTGGTTGGTAGTGTATATCTAACACTACTTTAGTACAGTCACTAACATTAGGAGTTGGTTGGTAGTGTATATCTAACACTACTTTAGTACAGTCACTAACATTAGGAGTTGGTTGGTAGTGTATATCTAACACTACTTTAGTACAGTCACTAACATTAGGAGTTGGTTGGTAGTGTATATCTAACACTACTTTAGTACAGTCACTAACATTAGGAGTTGGTTGGTAGTATATATCTAACACTACTTTAGTACAGTCACTAACATTAGGAGTTGGTTGGTAGTGTATATCTAACACTACTTTAGTACAGTCACTAACATTAGGAGTTGGTTGGTAGTGTATATCTAACACTACTTTAGTACAGTCACTAACATTAGGAGTTGGTTGGTAGTGTATATCTACCACTACTTTAGTACAGTCACTAACATTAGGAGTTGGTTGGTAGTGTATATCTAACATTACTTTAGTACAGTCACTAACATTAGGAGTTGGTTGATAGTACATATCTAACACTACTTTAGTACAGTCACTAACATTAGGAGTTGGTTGGTAGTATATATCTAACATTACTTTAGTACAGTCACTAACATTAGGAGTTGGTTGGTAGTATATATCTTACATTACTTTAGTACAGATACTAACATTAGGAGTATATATCTTACATTACTTTAGTACAGTCACTAACATTAGGAGTTGGTTGGTAGTACATATCTAACACTACTTTAGTACAGTCACTAACATTAGGAGTTGGTTGGTAGTATATATCTTACATTACTTTAGTACAGATACTAACATTAGGAGTATATATCTTACATTACGTTAGTACAGTCACTAACATTAGGAGTTGGTTGGTAGTACATATCTAACACTACTTTAGAACAGTCACTAACATTAGGAGTGGGTTGGTAGTGTATATCTAACATTACTTTAGTACAGTCACTAACATTAGGAGTTGGTTGGTAGTATATATCTAACACTAATTTAGTAAAGTCACTAACATTAGGTGTTGGTAGTATATATCTAACACTACTTTAGTACAGTCACTAACATTAGGATTTGGTTGATAGTGTATATCTAACACTACTTTAGTACAGTCACTAACATTAGGAGTTGGTTGGTAGTGTATATCTAACATTACTTTAGTACAGTCACTAACATTAGGAGTTGGTTGGTAGTATATATCTTACATTACTTTAGTACAGTCACTAACATTAGGAGTTGGTTGGTAGTGTATATCTAACATTACTTTAGTACAGTCACTAACATTAGGAGTTGGTTGGTAGTATATATCTAACACTACTTTAGTACAGTCACTAACATTAGGAGTTGGTTGGTAGTATATATCTAACACTACTTTAGTACAGTCACTAACATTAGGAGTTGGTTGGTAGTATATATCTAACACTACTTTAGTACAGTCACTAACATTAGGAGTTGGTTGGTAGTGTATATCTAACACTACTTTAGTACAGTCACTAACATTAGGAGTTGGTTGGTAGTGTATATCTAACACTACTTTAGTACAGTCACTAACATTAGGAGTTGGATGGTAGTATATATCTAACACTATTTTAGTACAGACACTAACATTAGGAGATTGTTGGTAGTATATATCTAACACTACTTTAGTACAGTCACTAACATTAGGAGTTGGTTGGTAGTATATATCTTACATGACTTTAGTACAGTCACTAACATTAGGAGTTGGTTGGTAGTATATATCTAACACTACTTTAGTACAGTCACTAACATTAGGAGTTGGTTGGTAGTATATATCTAACACTACTTTAGTACAGTCACTAACATTAGGAGTTGGTTGGTAGTGTATATCTAACACTACTTTAGTACAGTCACTAACATTAGGAGTTGGTTGGTAGTGTATATCTAACACTACTTTAGTACAGTCACTAACATTAGGAGTTGGTTGGTAGTGTATATCTAACACTACTTTAGTACAGTCACTAACATTAGGAGTTGGTTGGTAGTGTATATCTAACACTACTTTAGTACAGTCACTAACATTAGGAGTTGGTTGGTAGTGTATATCTAACACTACTTTAGTACAGTCACTAACATTAGGAGTTGGTTGGTAGTATATATCTAACACTACTTTAGTACAGTCACTAACATTAGGAGTTGATTGGTAGTGTATATCTAACACTACTTTAGTACAGTCACTAACATTAGGAGTTGGTTGATAGTGTTTATCTAACACTACTTTAGTACAGTCACTAACATTAGGAGTTGGTTGGTAGTATATATCTAACACTACTTTAGTACAGTCACTAACATTAGGAGTTGGTTGGTAGTATATATCTAACATTACTTTAGTACAGTCACTAACATTAGGAGTTGGTTGGTAGTGTATATCTAACACTACTTTAGAACAGTCACTAACATTAGGAGTTGGTTGGTAGTGTATATCTAACACTACTTTAGTACAGTCACTAACATTAGGAGTTGGTTGGTAGTATATATCTAACACTACTTTAGTACAGTCACTAACATTAGGAGTTGGTTGGTAGTGTATATCTAACACTACTTTAGTACAGTCACTAACATTAGGAGTTGGTTGGTAGTGTATATCTAACACTACTTTAGTACAGTCACTAACATTAGGAGTTGGTTGGTAGTATATATCTAACACTACTTTAGTACAGTCACTAACATTAGGAGTTGGATGGTAGTATATATCTAACACTACTTTAGTACAGACACTAACATTAGGAGTTGATTGGTAGTGTATATCTAACACTACTTTAGTACAGTCACTAACATTAGGAGTTGGTTGATAGTGTATATCTAACACTACTTTAGTACAGTCACTAACATTAGGAGTTGGTTGGTAGTGTATATCTTACATGACTTTAGTACAGTCACTAACATTAGGAGTTGGTTGGTAGTATATATCTAACACTACTTTAGTACAGTCACTAACATTAGGAGTTGGTTGGTAGTGTATATCTAACACTACTTTAGAACAGTCACTAACATTAGGAGTTGGTTGGTAGTGTATATCTAACACTACTTTAGTACAGTCACTAACATTAGGAGTTGGTTGGTAGTGTATATCTAACACTACTTTAGTACAGTCACTAACATTAGGAGTTGGTTGGTAGTATATATCTAACACTACTTTAGTACAGTCACTAACATTAGGAGTTGGTTGGTAGTGTATATCTAACACTACTTTAGTACAGTCACTAACATTAGGAGTTGGTTGGTAGTGTATATCTAACACTACTTTAGTACAGTCACTAACATTAGGAGTTGGTTGGTAGTGTATATCTAACACTACTTTAGTACAGTCACTAACATTAGGAGTTGGTTGGTAGTGTATATCTAACACTACTTTAGTACAGTCACTAACATTAGGAGTTGGTTGGTAGTGTATATCTAACACTACTTTAGTACAGTCACTAACATTAGGAGTTGGTTGGTAGTATATATCTAACATTACTTTAGTACAGACACTAACATTAGGAGTTGGTTGGTAGTATATATCTAACACTACTTTAGTACAGTCACTAACATTAGGATTTGGTTGGTAGTGTATATCCAACACTACTTTAGTACAGTCACTAACATTAGGAGTTGGTTGGTAGTGTATATCTAACACTACTTTAGTACAGTCACTAACATTAGGAGTTGGTTGGTAGTGTATATCTACCACTACTTTAGTACAGTCACTAACATTAGGAGTTGGTTGGTAGTATATATCTAACATTACTTTAGTACAGACACTAACATTAGGAGTTGGTTGGTAGTATATATCTAACACTACTTTAGTACAGTCACTAACATTAGGAGTTGGTTGGTAGTGTATATCTAACATTACTTTAGTACAGTCACTAACATTAGGAGTTGGTTGATAGTACATATCTAACACTACTTTAGTACAGTCACTAACATTAGGAGTTGGTTGGTAGTATATATCTTACATTACTTTAGTACAGATACTAACATTAGGAGTATATATCTTACATTACTTTAGTACAGTCACTAACATTAGGAGTTGGTTGGTAGTACATATCTAACACTACTTTAGTACAGTCACTAACATTAGGAGTTGGTTGGTAGTATATATCTTACATGACTTTAGTACAGTCACTAACATTAGGAGTTGGTTGGTAGTATATATCTAACACTACTTTAGTACAGTCACTAACATTAGGAGTTGGTTGGTAGTGTATATCTAACACTACTTTAGTACAGTCACTAACATTAGGAGTTGGTTGGTAGTATATATCTAACATTACTTTAGTACAGACACTAACATTAGGAGTTGGTTGGTAGTATATATCTAACACTACTTTAGTACAGTCACTAACATTAGGAGTTGGATGGTAGTATATATCTAACACTATTTTAGTACAGACACTAACATTAGGAGATTGTTGGTAGTATATATCTAACACTACTTTAGTACAGTCACTAACATTAGGAGTTGGTTGGTAGTATATATCTTACATGACTTTAGTACAGTCACTAACATTAGGAGTTGGTTGGTAGTATATATCTAACACTACTTTAGTACAGTCACTAACATTAGGAGTTGGTTGGTAGTATATATCTAACACTACTTTAGTACAGTCACTAACATTAGGAGTTGGTTGGTAGTGTATATCTAACACTACTTTAGTACAGTCACTAACATTAGGAGTTGGTTGGTAGTGTATATCTAACACTACTTTAGTACAGTCACTAACATTAGGAGTTGGTTGGTAGTGTATATCTAACACTACTTTAGTACAGTCACTAACATTAGGAGTTGGTTGGTAGTGTATATCTAACACTACTTTAGTACAGTCACTAACATTAGGAGTTGGTTGGTAGTATATATCTAACACTACTTTAGTACAGTCACTAACATTAGGAGTTGGTTGGTAGTGTATATCTAACACTACTTTAGTACAGTCACTAACATTAGGAGTTGGTTGGTAGTGTATATCTAACACTACTTTAGTACAGTCACTAACATTAGGAGTTGGTTGGTAGTGTATATCTACCACTACTTTAGTACAGTCACTAACATTAGGAGTTGGTTGGTAGTGTATATCTAACATTACTTTAGTACAGTCACTAACATTAGGAGTTGGTTAATAGTACATATCTAACACTACTTTAGTACAGTCACTAACATTAGGAGTTGGTTGGTAGTATATATCTTACATTACTTTAGTACAGATACTAACATTAGGAGTATATATCTTACATTACTTTAGTACAGTCACTAACATTAGGAGTTGGTTGGTAGTACATATCTAACACTACTTTAGTACAGTCACTAACATTAGGAGTTGGTTGGTAGTATATATCTTACATTACTTTAGTACAGATACTAACATTAGGAGTATATATCTTACATTACGTTAGTACAGTCACTAACATTAGGAGTTGGTTGGTAGTACATATCTAACACTACTTTAGAACAGTCACTAACATTAGGAGTGGGTTGGTAGTGTATATCTAACATTACTTTAGTACAGTCACTAACATTAGGAGTTGGTTGGTAGTATATATCTAACACTACTTTAGTAAAGTCACTAACATTAGGTTGGTTGGTAGTGTATATCTAACACTACTTTAGTACAGTCACTAACATTAGGAGTTGGTTGGTAGTGTATATCTACCACTACTTTAGAACAGTCACTAACATTAGGAGTTGGTTGGTAGTGTATATCTAACACTACTTTAGTACAGTCACTAACATTAGGAGTTGGTTGGTAGTGTATATCTAACACTACTTTAGTACAGTCACTAACATTAGGAGTTGGTTGGTAGTATATATCTAACACTACTTTAGTACAGTCACTAACATTAGGAGTTGGTTGGTAGTGTATATCTAACACTACTTTAGCACAGTCACTAACATTAGGAGTTGGTTGGTAGTGTATATCTAACACTACTTTAGTACAGTCACTAACATTAGGAGTTGGTTGGTAGTGTATATCTACCACTACTTTAGTACAGTCACTAACATTAGGAGTTGGTTGGTAGTTTATATCTAACACTACTTTAGTACAGATACTAACATTAGGAGTTGGTTGGTAGTGTATATCTTACATTACTTTAGTACAGTCACTAACATTTGGAGTTGGTTGGTAGTATATATCTAACACTACTTTAGTACAGTCACTAACATTAGGAGTTGGTTGGTAGTATATATCTTACATTACTTTAGTACAGATACTAACATTAGGAGTTGGTTGGTAGTGTATATCTTACATTACTTTAGTACAGTCACTAACATTAGGAGTTGGTTGGTAGTACATATCTAACACTACTTTAGTACAGTCACTAACATTAGGAGTTGGTTGGTAGTGTATATCTAACATTACTTTAGTACAGTCACTAACATTAGGAGTTGGTTGGTAGTATATATCTAACACTAATTTAGTAAAGTCACTAACATTAGGTGTTGGTAGTATATATCTAACACTACTTTAGTACAGTCACTAACATTAGGAGTTGGTTGGTAGTGTATATCTACCACTACTTTAGTACAGTCACTAACATTAGGAGTTGGTTGGTAGTGTATATCTAACAGTACTTTAGTACAGTCACTAACATTAGGAGTTGGTTGGTAGTATATATCTAACACTACTTTAGTACAGTCACTAACATTAGGAGTTGGTTGGTAGTGTATATCTAACACTACTTTAGTACAGTCACTAACATTAGGAGTTGGTTGGTAGTATATATCTAACACTACTTTAGTACAGTCACTAACATTAGGAGTTGGTTGGTAGTATATATCTAACACTACTTTAGTACAGTCACTAACATTAGGAGTTGGTTGGTAGTATATATCTTACATGACTTTAGTACAGTCACTAACATTAGGAGTTGGTTGGTAGTATATATCTAACACTACTTTAGTACAGTCACTAACATTAGGAGTTGGTTGGTAGTATATATCTAACACTACTTTAGTACAGTCACTAACATTAGGAGTTGGTTGGTAGTGTATATCTAACACTACTTTAGTACAGTCACTAACATTAGGAGTTGGTTGGTAGTGTATATCTAACACTACTTTAGAACAGTCACTAACATTAGGAGTTGGTTGGTAGTGTATATCTAACACTACTTTAGTACAGTCACTAACATTAGGAGTTGGTTGGTAGTGTATATCTAACACTACTTTAGTACAGTCACTAACATTAGGAGTTGGTTGGTAGTATATATCTAACACTACTTTAGTACAGTCACTAACATTAGGAGTTGGTTGGTAGTATATATCTAACACTACTTTAGTACAGTCACTAACATTAGGAGTTGGTTGGTAGTGTATATCTAACACTACTTTAGTACAGTCACTAACATTAGGAGTTGGTTGGTAGTGTATATCTAACACTACTTTAGTACAGTCACTAACATTAGGAGTTGGTTGGTAGTGTATATCTAACACTACTTTAGTACAGTCACTAACATTAGGAGTTGGTTGGTAGTATATATCTAACACTACTTTAGTACAGTCACTAACATTAGGAGTTGGTTGGTAGTGTATATCTAACACTACTTTAGTACAGTCACTAACATTAGGAGTTGGTTGGTAGTGTATATCTAACACTACTTTAGTACAGTCACTAACATTAGGAGTTGGTTGGTAGTGTATATCTAACATTACTTTAGTACAGTCACTAACATTAGGAGTTGGTTGGTAGTATATATCTTACACTACTTTAGTACAGTCACTAACATTAGGAGTTGGTTGGTAGTATATATCTAACACTACTTTAGTACAGACACTAACATTAGGAGTATATATCTTTCATTACTTTAGTACAGTCACTAACATTAGGAGTTGGTTGGTAGTGTATATCTAACACTACTTTAGTAATGACACTAACATTAGGAGTTGGTTGGTAGTATATATCTAACACTACTTTAGTACAGTCACTAACATTAGGAGTTGGTTGGTAGTATATATCTAACATTACTTTAGTACAGTCACTAACATTAGGAGTTGGATTGGTAGTATATATCTAACACTACTTTAGTACAGTCACTAACATTAGGAGTTGGTTGGTAGTATATATCTAACACTACTTTAGTACAGTCACTAACATTAGGAGTTGGTTGGTAGTGTATATCTAACACTACTTTAGTACAGTCACTAACATTAGGAGTTGGTTGGTAGTATATATCTAACACTACTTTAGTACAGTCACTAACATTAGGAGTTGGTTGGTAGTATATATCTAACATTACTTTAGTACAGTCACTAACATTAGGAGTTGGTTGATAGTGTATATCTAACACTACTTTAGTACAGTCACTAACATTAGGAGTTGGTTGGTAGTGTATATCTAACACTACTTTAGTACAGTCACTAACATTAGGAGTTGGTTGATAGTACATATCTAACACTACTTTAGTACAGTCACTAACATTAGGAGTTGGTTGGTAGTATATATCTAACACTACTTTAGTACAGTCACTAACATTAGGAGTTGGTTGGTAGTATATATCTAACACTACTTTAGTACAGTCACTAACATTAGGAGTTGGTTGGTAGTGTATATCTAACACTACTTTAGTACAGTCACTAACATTAGGAGTTGGTTGATAGTGTATATCTAATACTACTTTAGTACAGTCACTAACATTAGGAGTTGGTTGGTAGTGTATATCTAACACTACTTTAGTACAGTCACTAACATTAGGAGTTGGTTGGTAGTATATATCTAACACTACTTTAGTACAGTCACTAACATTAGGAGTTGGTTGGTAGTACATATCTAACACTACTTTAGTACAGTCACTAACATTAGGAGTTGGTTGGTAGTGTATATCTAACACTACTTTAGTACAGTCACTAACATTAGGAGTTGGTTGGTAGTATATATCTAACATTACTTTAGTACAGTCACTAACATTAGGAGTTGGTTGGTAGTGTATATCTAACACTACTTTAGTACAGTCACTAACATTAGGAGTTGGTTGGTAGTATACATCTTACATTACTTTAGTACAGTCACTAACATTAGGAGTTGGTTGATAGTACATTTCTAACACTACTTTAGTACAGTCACTAACATTAGGAGTTGGTTGGTAGTATATATCTAACACTACTTTAGTACAGTCACTAACATTAGGAGTTGGTTGGTAGTATATATCTAACACTACTTTAGTACAGTCACTAACATTAGGAGTTGGTTGGTAGTGTATATCTAACTACTTTAGTACAGACACTAACATTAGGAGTTGGTTGGTAGTGTATATCTAACACTACTTTAGTACAGTCACTAACATTAGGAGTTGGTTGGTAG
This sequence comes from Brachymystax lenok tsinlingensis, assembly GCA_030435695.1. Taxonomy (NCBI): domain Eukaryota; kingdom Metazoa; phylum Chordata; class Actinopteri; order Salmoniformes; family Salmonidae; genus Brachymystax; species Brachymystax lenok. Next base: position 111,407,303 of record CM059791.1, read on the forward strand.
TGTATATCTAACACTACTTTAGTACAGTCACTAACATTAGGAGTTGGTTGGTAGTATATATCTAACACTACTTTAGTACAGTCACTAACATTAGGAGTTGGTTGGTAGTATATATCTAACACTACTTTAGTACAGTCACTAACATTAGGAGTTGGTTGGTAGTATATCTAACATTACTTTAGTACAGTCACTAACATTAGGAGTTGGTTGGTAGTATATATCTAACATTACTTTAGTACAGTCACTAACATTAGGAGTTGGTTGGTAGTGTATATCTAACACTACTTTAGTACAGTCACTAACATTAGGAGTTGGTTGGTAGTATATATCTAACACTACTTTAGTACAGTCACTAACATTAGGAGTTGGTTGGTAGTATATATCTAACACTACTTTAGTACAGTCACTAACATTAGGAGTTGGTTGGTAGTGTATATCTAACACTACTTTAGTACAGTCACTAACATTAGGAGTTGGTTGGTAGTATATATCTAACACTACTTTAGTACAGTCACTAACATTAGGAGTTGGTTGGTAGTGTATATCTAACACTACTTTAGTACAGTCACTAACATTAGGAGTTGGATGGTAGTATATATCTAACACTATTTTAGTACAGACACTAACATTAGGAGATTGTTGGTAGTATATATCTAACACTACTTTAGTACAGTCACTAACATTAGGAGTTGGTTGGTAGTATATATCTTACATGACTTTAGTACAGTCACTAACATTAGGAGTTGGTTGGTAGTATATATCTAACACTACTTTAGTACAGTCACTAACATTAGGAGTTGGTTGGTAGTATATATCTAACACTACTTTAGTACAGTCACTAACATTAGGAGTTGGTTGGTAGTGTATATCTAACACTACTTTAGTACAGTCACTAACATTAGGAGTTGGTTGGTAGTGTATATCTAACACTACTTTAGAACAGTCACTAACATTAGGAGTTGGTTGGTAGTGTATATCTAACACTACTTTAGTACAGTCACTAACATTAGGAGTTGGTTGGTAGTGTATATCTAACACTACTTTAGTACAGTCACTAACATTAGGAGTTGGTTGGTAGTATATATCTAACACTACTTTAGTACAGTCACTAACATTAGGAGTTGGTTGGTAGTGTATATCTAACACTACTTTAGTACAGTCACTAACATTAGGAGTTGGTTGGTAGTGTATATCTAACACTACTTTAGTACAGTCACTAACATTAGGAGTTGGTTGGTAGTGTATATCTACCACTACTTTAGTACAGTCACTAACATTAGGAGTTGGTTGGTAGTGTATATCTAACATTACTTTAGTACAGTCACTAACATTAGGAGTTGGTTGGTAGTGTATATCTAACACTACTTTAGTACAGTCACTAACATTAGGAGTTGGTTGGTAGTGTATATCTACACTTACTTTAGTACAGTCACTAACATTAGGAGTTGGTAGTGTATATCTAACATTACTTTAGTACAGTCACTAACATTAGGAGTTGGTTGGTAGTAGTACATATCTAACACTACTTTAGTACAGTCACTAACATTAGGAGTTGGTTGGTAGTATATATCTAACATTACTTTAGTACAGTCACTAACATTAGGAGTTGGTTGGTAGTATATATCTTATACTACATTACGTTAGTACAGTCACTAACATTAGGAGTTGGTTGGTAGTACATATCTAACACTACTTTAGTACAGTCACTAACATTAGGAGTTGGTTGGTAGTGTATATCTAACATTACTTTAGTACAGTCACTAACATTAGGAGTTGGTTGGTAGTATATATCTAACACTACTTTAGTACAGTCACTAACATTAGGAGTTGGTTGGTAGTGTATATCTAACACTACTTTAGTACAGTCACTAACATTAGGAGTTGGTTGGTAGTGTATATCTAACACTACTTTAGAACAGTCACTAACATTAGGAGTTGGTTGGTAGTGTATATCTAACACTACTTTAGTACAGTCACTAACATTAGGAGTTGGTTGGTAGTGTATATCTAACACTACTTTAGTACAGTCACTAACATTAGGAGTTGGTTGGTAGTATATATCTAACACTACTTTAGTACAGTCACTAACATTAGGAGTTGGTTGGTAGTGTATATCTAACACTACTTTAGTACAGTCACTAACATTAGGAGTTGGTTGGTAGTGTATATCTAACACTACTTTAGTACAGTCACTAACATTAGGAGTTGGTTGGTAGTGTATATCTAACCACTACTTTAGTACAGTCACTAACATTAGGAGTTGGTTGGTAGTATATATCAAACATTACTTTAGTACAGATACTAACATTAGGAGTATATATCTTACATTACCTTAGTACAGTCACTAACATTAGGAGTTGGTTGGTAGTACATATCTAACACTACTTTAGTACAGTCACTAACATTAGGAGTTGGTTGGTAGTATATATCTTACATTACTTTAGTACAGATACTAACATTAGGAGTATATATCTTACATTACGTTAGTACAGTCACTAACATTAGGAGTTGGTTGGTAGTACATATCTAACACTACTTTAGAACAGTCACTAACATTAGGAGTGGGTTGGTAGTGTATATCTAACATTACTTTAGTACAGTCACTAACATTAGGAGTTGGTTGGTAGTATATATCTAACACTAATTTAGTAAAGTCACTAACATTAGGTGTTGGTAGTATATATCTAACACCACTTTAGTACAGTCACTAACATTAGGAGATGGTTGGTAGTGTATATCTACCACTACTTCAGTACAGTCACTAACATTAGGAGTTGGTTGGTAGTGTATATCTAACACTACTGTAGTACAGTCACTAACATTAGGAGTTGGTTGGTAGTATATATCTAACACTACTTTAGTACAGTCACTAACATTAGGAGTTGGTTGGTAGTGTATATCTAACACTACTTTAGTACAGTCACTAACATTAGGAGTTGGTTGGTAGTATATATCTAACACTACTTTAGTACAGTCACTAACATTAGGAGTTGGTTGGTAGTATATATCTAACACTACTTTAGTACAGTCACTAACATTAGGAGTTGGTTGGTAGTATATATCTTACATGACTTTAGTACAGTCACTAACATTAGGAGTTGGTTGGTAGTATATATCTAACACTACTTTAGTACAGTCACTAACATTAGGAGTTGGTTGGTTGGTAGTATATATCTAACACTACTTTAGTACAGTCACTAACATTAGGAGTTGGTTGGTAGTGTATATCTAACACTACTTTAGTACAGTCACTAACATTAGGAGTTGGTTGGTAGTGTATATCTAACACTACTTTAGTACAGTCACTAACATTAGGAGTTGGTTGGTAGTGTATATCTAACACTACTTTAGTACAGTCACTAACATTAGGAGTTGGTTGGTAGTATATATCTAACACTACTTTAGTACAGTCACTAACATTAGGAGTTGGTTGGTAGTATATATCTAACACTACTTTAGTACAGTCACTAACATTAGGAGTTGGTTGGTAGTGTATATCTAACACTACTTTAGTACAGTCACTAACATTAGGAGTTGGTTGGTAGTGTATATCTAACACTACTTTAGTACAGTCACTAACATTAGGAGTTGGTTGGTAGTGTATATCTAACACTACTTTAGTACAGTCACTAACATTAGGAGTTGGTTGGTAGTGTATATCTAACACTACTTTAGTACAGTCACTAACATTAGGAGTTGGTTGGTAGTATATATCTAACACTACTTTAGTACAGTCACTAACATTAGGAGTTGGTTGGTAGTACATATCTAACACTACTTTAGTACAGTCACTAACATTAGGAGTTGGTTGGTAGTGTATATCTAACACTACTTTAGTACAGTCACTAACATTAGGAGTTGGTTGGTAGTGTATATCTAACACTACTTTAGTACAGTCACTAACATTAGGAGTTGGTTGGTAGTATATATCTTACACTACTTTAGTACAGTCACTAACATTAGGAGTTGGTTGGTAGTATATATCTAACATTACTTTAGTACAGACACTAACATTAGGAGTATATATATCTTTCATTACTTTAGTACAGTCACTAACATTAGGAGTTGGTTGGTAGTGTATATCTAACACTACTTTAGTACAGTCACTAACATTAGGAGTTGGTTGGAAGTATATATCTAACACTACTTTAGTACAGTCACTAACATTAGGAGTTGGTTGGTAGTATACATCTTACATTACTTTAGTACAGTCACTAACATTAGGAGTTGGTTGGTAGTATACATCTAACATTACTTTAGTACAGTCACTAACATTAGGAGTTGGTTGGTAGTATATATCTTACATTACTTTAGTACAGTCACTAACATTAGGAGTTGGTTGGTAGTGTATATCTAACACTACTTTAGTACAGTCACTAACATTAGGAGTTGGTTGGTAGTATATATCTAACACTACTTTAGTACAGTCACTAACATTAGGAGTTGGTTGGTAGTGTATATCTAACTACTTTAGTACAGTCACTAACATTAGGAGTTGGTTGATAGTGTATATCTAACACTACTTTAGTACAGTCACTAACATTAGGTGTTGGTAGTGTATATCAAACACTACTTTAGTACAGACACTAACATTAGGAGTTGGTTGATAGTACATATCTAACACTACTTTAGTACAGTCACTAACATTAGGAGTTTGTTGGTAGTATATATCTAACACTACTTTAGTACAGTCACTAACATTAGGAGTTGGTTGGTAGTATATATCTAACACTACTTTAGTACAGACACTAACATTAGGAGTTGGTTGGTAGTGTATATCTAACACTACTTTAGTACAGTCACTAACATTAGGAGTTGGTTGGTAGTGTATATCTAACACTACTTTAGTACAGTCACTAACATTAGGAGTTGGTTGGTAGTGTATATCTAACACTACTTTAGTACAGTCACTAACATTAGGAGTTGGTTAGTAGTGTATATCTAACAGTACTTTAGTACAGTCACTAACATTAGGAGTTGGTTGGTAGTATATATCTAACACTACTTTAGTACAGTCACTAACATTAGGAGTTTGTTGGTAGTACATTTCTAACACTACTTTAGTACAGTCACTAACATTAGGAGTTGGTTGGTAGTGTATATCTAACACTACTTTAGTACAGTCACTAACATTAGGAGTTGGTTGGTAGTACATTTCTAACATTACTTTAGTACAGTCACTAACATTAGGAGTTGATTGGTAGTGTATATCTAACACTACTTTAGTACAGTCACTAACATTAGGAGTTGGTTGGTAGTATACATCTTACATTACTTTAGTACAGTCACTAACATTAGGAGTTGGTTGATAGTACATATCTAACACTACTTTAGTACAGTCACTAACATTAGGAGTTTGTTGGTAGTATATATCTAACACTACTTTAGTACAGTCACTAACATTAGGAGTTGGATGGTAGTATATATCTAACACTACTTTAGTACAGACACTAACATTAGGAGTTGATTGGTAGTGTATATCTAACACTACTTTAGTACAGTCACTAACATTAGGAGTTGGTTGGTAGTGTATATCTAACACTACTTTAGTACAGTCACTAACATTAGGAGTTGGTTGGTAGTGTATATCTAACACTACTTTAGTACAGTCACTAACATTAGGAGTTGGTTGGTAGTGTTTATCTAACACTACTTTAGTACAGTCACTAACATTAGGAGTTGGTTGGTAGTATATATCTAACACTACTTTAGTACAGTCACTAACATTAGGAGTTGGTTGGTAGTATATATCTAACACTACTTTAGTACAGTCACTAACATTAGGAGTTGGTTGGTAGTGTATATCTAACACTACTTTAGTACAGTCACTAACATTAGGAGTTGGTTGGTAGTGTATATCTAACACTACTTTAGTACAGTCACTAACATTAGGAGTTGGTTGGTAGTGTATATCTAACACTACTTTAGTACAGTCACTAACATTAGGAGTTGGTTGGTAGTGTATATCTAACACTACTTTAGTACAGTCACTAACATTAGGAGTTGGTTGGTAGTGTATATCTACTTTAGTACAGTCACTAACATTTAGTACAGTCACTAACATTAGGAGTTCAGTTACATATCTAACACTACTTTAGTACAGTCACTAACATTAGGAGTTGGTTGGTAGTATATATCTTACATTACTTTAGTACAGATACTAACATTAGGAGTATATATCTTACATTACTTTAGTACAGTCACTAACATTAGGAGTTGATTGGTAGTACATATCTAACACTACTTTAGTACAGTCACTAACATTAGGAGTTGGTTGGTAGTATATATCTTACATTACTTTAGTACAGATACTAACATTAGGAGTATATATCTTACATTACGTTAGTACAGTCACTAACATTAGGAGTTGGTTGGTAGTACATATCTAACACTACTTTAGAACAGTCACTAACATTAGGAGTTGGGTTGGTAGTGTATATCTAACATTACTTTAGTACAGTCACTAACATTAGGAGTTGGTTGGTAGTATATATCTAACACTAATTTAGTAAAGTCACTAACTTTAGGTGTTGGTAGTGTATATCTAACACTACTTTAGTACAGTCACTAACATTAGGAGTTGGTTGGTAGTGTATATCTACCACTACTTTAGAACAGTCACTAACATTAGGAGTTGGTTGGTAGTGTATATCTAACACTACTTTAGTACAGTCACTAACATTAGGAGTTGGTTGGTAGTGTATATCTAACACTACTTTAGTACAGTCACTAACATTAGGAGTTGGTTGGTAGTATATATCTAACACTACTTTAGTACAGTCACTAACATTAGGAGTTGGTTGGTAGTGTATATCTAACACTACTTTAGCACAGTCACTAACATTAGGAGTTGGTTGGTAGTGTATATCTAACACTACTTTAGTACAGTCACTAACATTAGGAGTTGGTTGGTAGTGTATATCTACCACTACTTTAGTACAGTCACTAACATTAGGAGTTGGTTGGTAGTTTATATCTAACATTACTTTAGTACAGATACTAACATTAGGAGTATATATCTTACATTACTTTAGTACAGTCACTAACATTAGGAGTTGGTTGGTAGTAGATATCTAACACTACTTTAGTACAGTCACTAACATTAGGAGTTGGTTGGTAGTATATATCTTACATTACTTTAGTACAGATACTAACATTAGGAGTATATATCTTACATTACGTTAGTACAGTCACTAACATTAGGAGTTGGTTGGTAGTACATATCTAACACTACTTTAGAACAGTCACTAACATTAGGAGTGGGTTGGTAGTGTATATCTAACATTACTTTAGTACAGTCACTAACATTAGGAGTTGGTTGGTAGTATATATCTAACACTAATTTAGTAAAGTCACTAACTTTAGGTGTTGGTAGTATATATCTAACACTACTTTAGTACAGTCACTAACATTAGGAGATGGTTGGTAGTGTATATCTACCACTACTTCAGTACAGTCACTAACATTAGGAGTTGGTTGGTAGTGTATATCTAACAGTACTGTAGTACAGTCACTAACATTAGGAGTTGGTTGGTAGTATATATCTAACACTACTTTAGTACAGTCACTAACATTAGGAGTTGGTTGGTAGTGTATATCTAACACTACTTTAGTACAGTCACTAACATTAGGAGTTGGTTGGTAGTATATATCTAACACTACTTTAGTACAGTCACTAACATTAGGAGTTGGTTGGTAGTATATATCTAACACTACTTTAGTACAGTCACTAACATTAGGAGTTGGTTGGTAGTATATATCTTACATGACTTTAGTACAGTCACTAACATTAGGAGTTGGTTGGTAGTATATATCTAACACTACTTTAGTACAGTCACTAACATTAGGAGTTGGTTGGTAGTATATATCTAACACTACTTTAGTACAGTCACTAACATTAGGAGTTGGTTGGTAGTGTATATCTAACACTACTTTAGTACAGTCACTAACATTAGGAGTTGGTTGGTAGTGTATATCTAACACTACTTTAGAACAGTCACTAACATTAGGAGTTGGTTGGTAGTGTATATCTAACACTACTTTAGTACAGTCACTAACATTAGGAGTTGGTTGGTAGTGTATATCTAACACTACTTTAGTACAGTCACTAACATTAGGAGTTGGTTGGTAGTATATATCTAACACTACTTTAGTACAGTCACTAACATTAGGAGTTGGATGGTAGTATATATCTAACACTACTTTAGTACAGACACTAACATTAGGAGTTGATTGGTAGTGTATATCTAACACTACTTTAGTACAGTCACTAACATTAGGAGTTGGTTGATAGTGTATATCTAACACTACTTTAGTACAGTCACTAACAGTAGGAGTTGGTTGATAGTGTATATCTAACAGTACTTTAGTACAGTCACTAACATTAGGAGTTGGTTGGTAGTATATATCTAACACTACTTTAGTACAGTCACTAACATTAGGAGTGAGTTGGTAGTACATTTCTAACAATACTTTAGTACAGTCACTAACATTAGGAGTTGGTTTGTAGTGTGTATCTAACACTACTTTAGTACAGACACTAACATTAGGAGTTGGTTGGTAGTGTATATCTAACATTACTTTAGTACAGACACTAACATTAGGAGTTGGTTGGTAGTATATATCTTACATTACTTTAGTACAGTCACTAACATTAGGAGTTGGTTGGTAGTATATATCTTACATTACTTTAGTACAGACACTAACATTAGGAGTATATATCTTTCATTACTTTAGTACAGTCACTAACATTAGGAGTTGGTTGGTAGTGTATATCTAACACTACTTTAGTAATGACAATAACATTAGGAGTTGGTTGGAAGTATATATCTAACACTACTTTAGTACAGTCCCTAACATTAAGAGTTGGTTGGTAGTATACATCTTACATTACTTTAGTTCAGTCTCTAACATTAGGAGTTGGATGGTAGTATACATCTTACATTACTTTAGTACAGTCACTAACATTAGGAGTTGGATGGTAGTATACATCTTACATTACTTTAGTACAGTCACTAACATTAGGAGTTGGTTGGTAGTGTATATCTAACACTACTTTAGTACAGTCACTAACATTAGGAGTTGGTTGGTAGTATATATCTAACACTACTTTAGTACAGTCACTAACATTAGGAGTTTGTTGGTAGTATATATCTAACATTACTTTAGTACAGTCACTAACATTAGGAGTTGGTTGATAGTGTATATCTAACACTACTTTAGTACAGTCACTAACATTAGGTGTTGGTAGTGTATATCAAACACTACTTTAGTACAGACACTAACATTAGGAGTTGGTTGATAGTACATATCTAACACTACTTTAGTACAGTCACTAACATTAGGAGTTTGTTGGTAGTATATATCTAACACTACTTTAGTACAGTCACTAACATTAGGAGTTGGATGGTAGTATATATCTAACACTACTTTAGTACAGACACTAACATTAGGAGTTGATTGGTAGTGTATATCTAACACTACTTTAGTACAGTCACTAACATTAGGAGTTGGTTGGTAGTGTATATCTAACACTACTTTAGTACAGTCACTAACATTAGGAGTTGGTAGTGTATATCTAACAGTACTTTAGTACAGTCACTAACATTAGGAGTTGGTTGGTAGTATATATCTAACACTACTTTAGTACAGTCACTAACATTAGGAGTTAGTTGGTAGTACATTTCTAACATTACTTTAGTACAGTCACTAACATTAGGAGTTGATTGGTAGTGTATATCTAACACTACTTTAGTACAGTCACTAACATTAGGAGTTGGTTGGTAGTACATTTCTAACATTACTTTAGTACAGTCACTAACATTAGGAGTTGATTGGTAGTGTATATCTAACACTACTTTAGTACAGTCACTAACATTAGGAGTTGGTTGGTAGTATACATCTTACATTACTTTTGTACAGTCACTAACATTAGGAGTTGGTTGATAGTACATATCTAACACTACTTTAGTACAGTCACTAACATTAGGAGTTTGTTGGTAGTATATATCTAACACTACTTTAGTACAGTCACTAACATTAGGAGTTGGATGGTAGTATATATCTAACACTACTTTAGTACAGACACTAACATTAGGAGTTGATTGGTAGTGTATATCTAACACTACTTTAGTACAGTCACTAACATTAGGAGTTGGTTGGTAGTGTATATCTAACACTACTTTAGTACAGTCACTAACATTAGGAGTTGGTAGTGTATATCTAACAGTACTTTAGTACAGTCACTAACATTAGGAGTTGGTTGGTAGTATATATCTAACACTATTTTAGTACAGTCACTAACATTAGGAGTTTGTTGGTAGTATATACCTAACACTACTTTAGTACAGTCACTAACATTAGGAGTTAGTTGGTAGTACATTTCTAACATTACTTTAGTACAGTCACTAACATTAGGAGTTGGTAGTGTATATCTAACAGTACTTTAGTACAGTCACTAACATTAGGAGTTGGTTGGTAGTATATATCTAACACTACTTTAGTACAATCACTAACATTAGGAGTTGGTTAGTAGTGTATATCTAACACTACTTTAGTACAGTCACTAACATTAGGAGTTGGTTGGTAGTATATATCTAACACTACTTTAGTACAGTCACTAACATTAGGAGTTTGTTGGTAGTACATTTCTAACACTACTTTAGTACAGTCACTAACATTAGGAGTTGATTGGTAGTGTATATCTAACACTACTTTAGTACAGTCACTAACATTAGGAGTTGGTTGGTAGTATACATCTTAACACTACTTTAGTACAGTCACTAACATTAGGAGTTGGTTGGTAGTATATATCTAACACTACTTTAGTACAGTCACTAACATTAGGAGTTTGGTTGGTAGTATATATCTAACACTACTTTAGTACAGTCACTAACATTAGGAGTTGATTGGTAGTATATATCTAACACTACTTTAGTACAGTCACTAACATTAGGAGTTGATTGGTAGTATATATCTAACACTACTTTAGTACAGTCACTAACATTAGGAGTTGATTGGTAGTATATATCTAACACTACTTTAGAACAGTCACTAACATTCAGAGTTGGTTGGTAGTGTATATCTAACACTACTTTAGTACAGACACTAACATTAGGAGTTGGTTGGTAGTATATATCTAACACTACTTTAGTACAGTCACTAACATTAGGAGTTGATTGGTAGTATATATCTAACACTACTTTAGTACAGTCACTAACATTAGGAGTTGATTGGTAGTATATATCTAACACTACTTTAGTACAGTCACTAACATTAGGAGTTGATTGGTAGTATATATCTAACACTACTTTAGTACAGTCACTAACATTAGGAGTTGATTGGTAGTGTATATCTAACACTACTTTAGTACAGTCACTAACATTAGGAGTTGATTGGTAGTATATATCTAACACTACTTTAGAACAGTCACTAACATTCAGAGTTGGTTGGTAGTGTATATCTAACACTACTTTAGTACAGACACTAACATTCAGAGTTGGTTGGTAGTGTATATCTAACACTACTTTAGTACAGTCACTAACATTAGGAGTTGATTGGTAGTATATATCTAACACTACTTTAGTACAGTCACTAACATTAGGAGTTGATTGGTAGTGTATATCTAACACTACTTTAGAACAGTCACTAACATTCAGAGTTGGTTGGTAGTATATATCTAACACTACTTTAGTACAGTCACTAACATTAGGAGTTTGTTGGTAGTACATTTCTAACACTACTTTAGTACAGTCACTAACATTAGGAGTTGATTGGTAGTATATATCTAACACTACTTTAGTACAGTCACTAACATTAGGAGTTGATTGGTAGTATATATCTAACACTACTTTAGTACAGTCACTAACATTAGGAGTTGATTGGTAGTATATATCTAACACTACTTTAGTACAGTCACTAACATTAGGAGTTGATTGGTAGTGTATATCTAACACTACTTTAGTACAGTCACTAACATTAGGAGTTGATTGGTAGTATATATCTAACACTACTTTAGAACAGTCACTAACATTCAGAGTTGGTTGGTAGTGTATATCTAACACTACTTTAGTACAGACACTAACATTAGGAGTTGGTTGGTAGTATATATCTAACACTACTTTAGTACAGTCACTAACATTAGGAGTTGATTGGTAGTATATATCTAACACTACTTTAGTACAGTCACTAACATTAGGAGTTGATTGGTAGTATATATCTAACACTACTTTAGTACAGTCACTAACATTAGGAGTTGATTGGTAGTATATATCTAACACTACTTTAGTACAGTCACTAACATTAGGAGTTGATTGGTAGTGTATATCTAACACTACTTTAGTACAGTCACTAACATTAGGAGTTGATTGGTAGTATATATCTAACACTACTTTAGAACAGTCACTAACATTCAGAGTTGGTTGGTAGTGTATATCTAACACTACTTTAGTACAGACACTAACATTCAGAGTTGGTTGGTAGTGTATATCTAACACTACTTTAGTACAGTCACTAACATTAGGAGTTGATTGGTAGTATATATCTAACACTACTTTAGTACAGTCACTAACATTAGGAGTTGATTGGTAGTGTATATCTAACACTACTTTAGAACAGTCACTAACATTCAGAGTTGGTTGGTAGTACATATCTAACACTACTTTAGTACAGTCACTAACATTAGGAGTTGGTTGGTAGTGTATATCTAACACTACTTTAGTACAGTCACTAACATTAGGAGTTGGTTGGTAGTATATATCTAACACTACTTTAGTACAGTCACTAACATTAGGAGTTGGTTGGTAGTATATATCTAACACTACTTTAGAACAGTCACTAACATTCAGAGTTGGTTGGTAGTGTATATCTAACACTACTTTAGTACAGACACTAACATTCAGAGTTGGTTGGTAGTGTATATCTAACACTACTTTAGTACAGTCACTAACATTAGGAGTTGGTTGGTAGTATATATCTAACACTACTTTAGTACAGTCACTAACATTAGGAGTTGATTGGTAGTATATATCTAACACTACTTTAGTACAGTCACTAACATTAGGAGTTGATTGGTAGTATATATCTAACACTACTTTAGTACAGTCACTAACATTAGGAGTTGATTGGTAGTGTATATCTAACACTACTTTAGTACAGTCACTAACATTAGGAGTTGATTGGTAGTATATATCTAACACTACTTTAGAACAGTCACTAACATTCAGAGTTGGTTGGTAGTGTATATCTAACACTACTTTAGTACAGACACTAACATTCAGAGTTGGTTGGTAGTGTATATCTAACACTACTTTAGAACAGTCACTAACATTCAGAGTTGGTTGGTAGTACATATCTAACACTTAGTACATATCTAACACTACTTTAGTACAGTCACTAACATTCAGAGTTGGTTGGTAGTGTATATCTAACACTACTTTAGTACAGACACTAACATTCAGAGTTGGTTGGTAGTGTATATCTAACACTACTTTAGAACAGTCACTAACATTCAGAGTTGGTTGGTAGTGTATATCTAACACTACTTTAGTACAGACACTAACATTCAGAGTTGGTTGGTAGTGTATATCTAACACTACTTTAGTACAGTCACTAACATTAGGAGTTGGTTGGTAGTATATATCTAACACTACTTTAGTACAGTCACTAACATTAGGAGTTGATTGGTAGTATATATCTAACACTACTTTAGTACAGTCACTAACATTAGGAGTTGATTGGTAGTATATATCTAACACTACTTTAGTACAGTCACTAACATTAGGAGTTGATTGGTAGTGTATATCTAACACTACTTTAGTACAGTCACTAACATTAGGAGTTGATTGGTAGTATATATCTAACACTACTTTAGAACAGTCACTAACATTCAGAGTTGGTTGGTAGTGTATATCTAACACTACTTTAGTACAGACACTAACATTCAGAGTTGGTTGGTAGTGTATATCTAACACTACTTTAGAACAGTCACTAACATTCAGAGTTGGTTGGTAGTGTATATCTAACACTACTTTAGTACAGACACTAACATTCAGAGTTGGTTGGTAGTGTATATCTAACACTACTTTAGTACAGTCACTAACATTAGGAGTTGGTTGGTAGTATATATCTAACACTACTTTAGTACAGTCACTAACATTAGGAGTTGATTGGTAGTATATATCTAACACTACTTTAGTACAGTCACTAACATTAGGAGTTGATTGGTAGTATATATCTAACACTACTTTAGTACAGTCACTAACATTAGGAGTTGATTGGTAGTGTATATCTAACACTACTTTAGTACAGTCACTAACATTAGGAGTTGATTGGTAGTATATATCTAACACTACTTTAGAACAGTCACTAACATTCAGAGTTGGTTGGTAGTGTATATCTAACACTACTTTAGTACAGACACTAACATTCAGAGTTGGTTGGTAGTGTATATCTAACACTACTTTAGTACAGTCACTAACATTAGGAGTTGATTGGTAGTATATATCTAACACTACTTTAGTACAGTCACTAACATTAGGAGTTGATTGGTAGTGTATATCTAACACTACTTTAGAACAGTCACTAACATTCAGAGTTGGTTGGTAGTACATATCTAACACTACTTTAGTACAGTCACTAACATTAGGAGTTGGTTGGTAGTACATATCTAACACTACTTTAGAACAGTCACTAACATTCAGAGTTGGTTGGTAGTGTATATCTAACACTACTTTAGTACAGACACTAACATTCAGAGTTGGTTGGTAGTGTATATCTAACACTACTTTAGTACAGTCACTAACATTAGGAGTTGGTTGGTAGTATATATCTAACACTACTTTAGTACAGTCACTAACATTAGGAGTTGATTGGTAGTATATATCTAACACTACTTTAGTACAGTCACTAACATTAGGAGTTGATTGGTAGTATATATCTAACACTACTTTAGTACAGTCACTAACATTAGGAGTTGATTGGTAGTGTATATCTAACACTACTTTAGTACAGTCACTAACATTAGGAGTTGATTGGTAGTATATATCTAACACTACTTTAGAACAGTCACTAACATTCAGAGTTGGTTGGTAGTGTATATCTAACACTACTTTAGTACAGACACTAACATTCAGAGTTGGTTGGTAGTGTATATCTAACACTACTTTAGTACAGTCACTAACATTAGGAGTTGATTGGTAGTATATATCTAACACTACTTTAGTACAGTCACTAACATTAGGAGTTGATTGGTAGTGTATATCTAACACTACTTTAGAACAGTCACTAACATTCAGAGTTGGTTGGTAGTACATATCTAACACTACTTTAGTACAGTCACTAACATTAGGAGTTGGTTGGTAGTGTATATCTAACACTACTTTAGTACAGTCACTAACATTAGGAGTTGGTTGGTAGTACATATCTAACACTACTTTAGTACAGTCACTAACATTAGGAGTTGGTTGGTAGTGTATATCTAACACTACTTTAGTACAGTCACTAACATTAGGAGTTGGTTGGTAGTACATATCTAACACTACTTTAGTACAGTCACTAACATTAGGAGTTGGTTGGTAGTACATATCTAACACTACTTTAGTACAGTCACTAACATTAGGAGTTGGTTGGTAGTGTATACCATGACTTTAGTACAGTCACTAACATTAGGAGTTGGTTGGTAGTGTATATCTAACACTATTTTAGTACAGTCACTAACATTAGGAGTTGGTTGGTAGTACATATCTAACACTACTTTAGTACAGTCACTAACATTAGGAGTTGGTTGGTAGTACATATCTAACACTACTTTAGTACAGTCACTAACATTAGGAGTTGGTTGGTAGTGTATATCTAACACTACTTTAGTACAGTCACTAACATTAGGAGTTGGTTGGTAGTGTATATCTAACACTACTTTAGTACAGTCACTAACATTAGGAGTTGGTTGGTAGTACATATCTAACACTACTTTAGTACAGTCACTAACATTAGGAGTTGGTTGGTAGTACATATCTAACACTACTTTAGTACAGTCACTAACATTAGGAGTTGGTTGGTAGTGTATATCTAACACTACTTTAGTACAGTCACTAACATTAGGAGTTGGTTGGTTGATAATATATGTCTCGTAGATAGAGTTCTGTCTCTTAGGTAAAGCCTTGGCTGAGCACTGCGGACTGGAGCCTTGGTGTGGTTCCTTGGCCTCTGGGGAATGCTCCTTTAGGAAAGACCTCATTACTCCAATACAAACACACAGGGGGTTGCTCTTTCCTCACATAAACTAACAAACCCTCTTCCCTATAAGTCTCTCGATACATATCTCTCCACTACACTCATACATTCCATCTCTCTCTCCCTGAGAGTCTGTCCAGCTATTACTGTGTGAGGTGTGAACCAAACCCTAACCACTACAGCTAGCTATCAGCAACACTGCTGCAATTATCTGCCGTATCTCTTGGATACACAAGCGGAGTGCATTTCTCAAGGCCCCGAGGGAGTCACAGAGAAACTTACTACCAATCAAAATGTACACTTAGTCCCAGAGCAAAACAAACCTGGATGAAAGATAGATGAATAATGCATTAAATAGATATGAGAGAGAGAGAGATACATAGAGAGAGAGACATAGAGAGAGACATAGAGAGAGATTATGGTTTGCTATACAAGTTGATTGAAAGCGATGTATGGGGTAAAATTACACGACATTATAAAATCCATGTACACAAACAGCAATTGTTGTTAAAATTTGCAAAAAACACACATTTCTTTCCACAGGGCCGTGGGGTGAGACAGGTATGCAGCTCAACCTCCTAATCTGAAGTCAAATGTCTACAGTTTGCTGATGATCTGGTGCGTCTTTCCTCAACACCTGGATCTTCTGCACAGATTGTGTCAGACCTGGGCCCTGACAGTACATCTCAGTAAGACAAAAAATAATGGTGTTCCAAAAAAGGTCCAGTTGCCAGGACCACAAATATAAATTCCATCTAGACACCGTTGTCCTAGCGAGCACAAAAAAATATACACATTAAAAGGAACATAACATTTGACATACTAAATAGGATCTGTCAAAAAAAACTTGAATCAGTTATAGAACCTATTGCCCTTCATGGTTGTGAGGTCTGGGGTCCGCTCACTGACCAATAATTCACAAAATCACAAAACACCAAATTGAGACTCTGCATGTAGAATTCTGCAAAAAATATCCTCAGTGTACAATGTAAAACAACAAATAATGCATTCAGAGCAGAATTAGGCCAAACAGCAAAACAATTAGACTCAACCAAATCATGAGAAAACAAAAGGATAATTACTTGACACACTGGAAAGAATTAACAAAAAAACGGAGCAAACTAGAATTATATTTGGCCCTAAACAGAGAGTACACAGTGGCAGAATACCTGACCACTGTGACTGACCCAAAATTATGGAAAGCTTTGACTATGTACAGACTCAGTGAGCATATCCTTGCTATTGAGAGAGGCTGCCGTAGGCAGACCTGGCTCTCAAGAGAAGACAGGCTATGTGCACACTGCCCACAAGGTGGAAACTGAGCTGTACTTCCTAACCTCCTGCTAAATGTATGACCATATTAGAGAGACATATTTCCCTCAGATTACACAGACACCCAAAGAAATCAAAAAAGCCCTTAATTTAATTGAGAGAGAGAGAGAGAGAGAGAGAGAGAGAGGAGAGAGAGAGAGAGAGGAGAGAATGAGAATGAGAGAGAGAAATAATAGAGATGAGAGAGAGGAGAGAGAGAAATAGAAAGAGAGAAAGAGAACGCGAGTGAGAAGAACAGAGAGACAGAGAGGGAACAACATCTCAAGCTAGAGGAGTGAAGAAGAGTGCCCTTGGGGGCAGATGTAACAAGCTTTCACAATTGTTTCTGTGTTAATAAACTAGATTGTTTGGAGGAACCAATAGGTTGCAAAGCATCTTCCTCTATCAGCCAATGGAGTTTTAACATACCCTTCCTGCCCTCCTCCTCCTCCTGCTCTCCCTCCTCCTCCTCCTCCTCCTCCTGAACCACTAGATATGTCCTAGCTCCAGCCCCTAATCACAGTGTGTCTGTGTGAGCTGTGAAACTGCTGTGTTGTGTCTGCTGGTCTGTCAGGTGGCTTCATTAACCAATCTCCTTCTAGACAGAGGCTGTTTGAAGCTGCTGGTCTGTCAGGGGACTTCATTAACCAATCTCCTTCTAGACAGAGGCTGTTTGAAGCTGCTGGTCTGTCAGGTGACTTCATTAACCAATCTCCTTCTAGACAGAGGCTGTTTGAAGCTGCTGGTCTGTCAGGTGACTTCATTAACCAATCTCCTTCTAGACAGAGGCTGTTTGAAGCTGCTGGTCTGTCAGGGGACTTCATTAACCAATCTCCTTCTAGACAGAGGCTGTTTGAAGCTGCTGGTCTGTCAGGTGACTTCATTAACCAATCTCCTTCTAGACAAAGGCTGTTTGAAGCTGCTGGTCTGTCAGGTGACTTCAATAACCAATCTCCTTCTAGACAGAGGCTGTTTGAAGCTGCTGGTCTGTCAGGTGACTTCATTAACCAATCTCCTTCTAGACAGAGGCTGTTAGAAGCTGCTGGTCTGTCAGGTGACTTCATTAACCAATCTCCTTCTAGACAGAGGCTGTTAGAAGCTGCTGGTCAGTGTTGATATCTGTTGCTATCAGGGAACAGGTTCAAAGGTAGGAATTTACAACCCTGACTGACTGGCTGTATGGAGCTTGTTGTGCTTGGCTGCTGCTGTCCGATGACTTGAGGGAGGAGTGTGGTGTATAGTCATGTACTTTTATCACTACATTTATATCCAAATAAAACGTTACTTACATACCTGGTCCATGGTAATCTGAATGAGGTAAGCACAGGCTTTCAACTTCTTATTAACAACGATCATGATTAGAATTTGAACAGACAGAATGCCCTTTCATGGGACTTTGGAATTTTAAATTTACATCACGTTGATATCTAGTGTCATGGTCTACTACTGTCTACCACATCAGAGAGGAGGACTCACCAGGACTATAGGGTCCACTACTGTCTACCAGCTCAGAGGGGAGGATTCACAGGGTTCACTACTATCTACCAGCTCAGAGGGGAGGATTCACCAGGACTATAGGGTCCACTACTATCTACCACCTCAGATGGGTTGGATTCACCAGGACTATAGGGTCCACACCACGTTGATATCTAGTGTCATGGTCTACTACTGTCTACCACATCAGAGAGGAGGACTCACCAGGACTATAGGGTCCACTACTATCTACCAGCTTAGAGGGGAGGATTCACTAGGACTATAGGGTCCACTACTATCTACCAGCTCAGAGGGGAGGATTCACCAGGACTATAGGATCCACTACTATCTACCACCTCAGATGGGTTGGATTCACCAGGACTATAGGGTCCACTACTGTGGGAACCACTCCTCTCCTCAGACCACCAAACACTGGATAAGAGGTGATGGTATGCAGACCCTCAGAATAATCTGGCAACATTTCTGTGAGACAAGTTCCAGACATGAATCAAATAATGAGGCCGTTCTTTGGCCATAGATACTGGTGGAACTTTCTCTTATCAACCGTGTAAAATACGTTCTCATCACTCTCTCTCTCTGTGCACTCAGTGCCTTCTTCACCGTGCTCTTATGTCCGATATCTCTACAGCATTGCTGTCAACACAGATAATGCAGAGAAAGGTTTTCCCATCCTCTTCTCTCCAATCAATTCATACCAGCAGTATGCAGCAGCAGGAATCAAGGCCACCTGATTAACTGTTGGAAGAAGGCCCAGGTCTCTAGAGAGCAGATGAGAGGAGAAGGGCGGAGAAGAGGCGTAATGTGTATACACTCCTCTGGTTTTACACTTTAGTCATTTAACAGACGCTCTCATCCAGAGCAACTTACAGGAGCAATTAGGGTTAAGTGCCTTGCTCTTGCTCAAGGCCACATCAACAGATGTTTTACCTAGTTGGCTAGAGATTTGAACCAGCAACCTTTCGGTTAGCTACTTGCTGCCCATAGATCTGTCACCTTCAGCCTTGCACTACCTCATAGCAGTTTTATCCCTCTCTACCTTCCTGCTGTTAACAGATCAACAGAACCAACACCTCTGTCAGGGTGGCAAGGATGGATAAATTACAGTTATACATTTTGATGTCTTATCCAGAGCGACTTACAGACAGCAAAATAAACGTTCAGCAAAATGTGGCAAAATATTCTGGGAAAGAAACTTCTTCCTGCCCAAAACTATATGTTTCCTGCTAGGTTATTTGTTTGATAAATTACTTTGGTAATCCAACTCAGGACTCCTAGCTGCTTCAGAGATGTACAGGTCTACAGTCTGACAGGAACTGATCAGTAATAACATCAGAGATGTACAGGTCTACAGTCTGAGAGGATCTGATCAGTAATAACATCAGAGATGTACAGGTCTACAGTCAGAGGATCTGATCAATAATAACATCAGAGATGTACAGGTCTACAGTCTGACAGGATCTGATCAGTAATAACATCAGAGATGTACAGGTCTATAGTCTGACAGGATCTGATCAGTAATAACATCAGAGATGTACAGGTCTACAGTCTGACAGGAACTGATCAGTAATAACATCAGAGATGTACAGGTCTACAGTCTGACAGGATCTGATCAGTAATAACATCAGAGATATACAGATCTACAGTCTGAGAGGATCTGTTCAGTAATAACATCAGAGATATACAGGTCTACAGTCTGACAGGATCTGATCAGTAATAACATCAGAGATATACAGGTCTACAGTCTGACAGGAACTGATCAGTAATAACATCAGAGATGTACAGGTCTACAGTCTGAGAGGATCTGATCAGTAATAACATCAGAGATATACAGGTCTACAGTCTGACAGGATCTGATCAGTAATAACATCAGAGATGTACAGGTCTACAGTCTGAGAGGATCTGATCAGTAATAACATCAGAGATATACAGGTCTACAGTCTGACAGGATCTGATCAGTAATAACATCAGAGATGTACAGGTCTACAGTCTGACAGGAACTGATCAGTAATAACATCAGAGATGTACAGGTCTACAGTCTGACAGGATCTGATCAGTAATAACATCAGAGATATACAGATCTACAGTCTGAGAGGATCTGTTCAGTAATAACATCAGAGATATACAGGTCTACAGTCTGACAGGATCTGATCAGTAATAACATCAGAGATATACAGGTCTACAGTCTGACAGGAACTGATCAGTAATAACATCAGAGATGTACAGGTCTACAGTCTGAGAGGATCTGATCAGTAATAACATCAGAGATATACAGGTCTACAGTCTGACAGGATCTGATCAGTAATAACATCAGAGATGTACAGGTCTACAGTCTGAGAGGATCTGATCAGTAATAACATCAGAGATATACAGGTCTACAGTCTGACAGGATCTGATCAGTAATAACATCAGAGATATACAGGTCTACAGTCTGAGAGGATCTGATCAGTAATAACATCAGAGATGTACAGGTCTACAGTCAGAGGATCTGATCAGTAATAACATCAGAGATGTACAGGTCTACAGTCTGACAGGATCTGATCAGTAATAACATCAGAGATGTACAGGTCTATAGTCTGACAGGATCTGATCAGTAATAACATCAGAGATGTACAGGTCTACAGTCTGACAGGAACTGATCAGTAATAACATCAGAGATGTACAGGTCTACAGTCTGACAGGATCTGATCAGTAATAACATCAGAGATATACAGATCTACAGTCTGAGAGGATCTGTTCAGTAATAACATCAGAGATGTACAGGTCTACAGTCTGACAGGATCTGATCAGTAATAACATCAGAGATATACAGGTCTACAGTCTGACAGGATCTGATCAGTAATAACATCAGAGATATACAGGTCTACAGTCTGACAGGATCTGATCAGTAATAACATCAGAGATGTACAGGTCTACAGTCTGAGAGGATCTGATCAGTAATAACATCAGAGATATACAGGTCTACAGTCTGACAGGATCTGATCAGTAATAACATCAGAGATATACAGGTCTACAGTCTGAGAGGATCTGATCAGTAATAACATCAGAGATATACAGGTCTACAGTCTGACAGGAACTGATCAGTAATAACATCAGAGATGTACAGGTCTACAGTCTGACAGGATCTGATCAGTAATAACATAAAAGATGTACAGGTCTATAGTCTGAGAGGAACTGATCAGTAATAACATCAGAGATGTACAGGTCTACAGTCTGACAGGAACTGATCAGTAATAACATCAGAGATGTACAGGTCTACAGTCTGACAGGATCTGATCAGTAATAACATCAGAGATGTACAGGTCTATAGTCTGACAGGATCTGATCAGTAATAACATCAGAGATGTACAGGTCTACAGTCTGACAGGAACTGATCAGTAATAACATCAGAGATGTACAGGTCTACAGTCTGACAGGATCTGATCAGTAATAACATCAGAGATATACAGATCTACAGTCTGAGAGGATCTGTTCAGTAATAACATCAGAGATGTACAGGTCTACAGTCTGACAGGATCTGATCAGTAATAACATCAGAGATATACAGGTCTACAGTCTGACAGGATCTGATCAGTAATAACATCAGAGATATACAGGTCTACAGTCTGACAGGATCTGATCAGTAATAACATCAGAGATGTACAGGTCTACAGTCTGAGAGGATCTGATCAGTAATAACATCAGAGATATACAGGTCTACAGTCTGACAGGATCTGATCAGTAATAACATCAGAGATATACAGGTCTACAGTCTGAGAGGATCTGATCAGTAATAACATCAGAGATATACAGGTCTACAGTCTGACAGGAACTGATCAGTAATAACATCAGAGATGTACAGGTCTACAGTCTGACAGGATCTGATCAGTAATAACATAAAAGATGTACAGGTCTATAGTCTGAGAGGAACTGATCAGTAATAACATCAGAGATGTACAGGTCTACAGTCTGACAGGAACTGATCAGTAATAACATCAGAGATGTACAGATCTACAGTCTGACAGGATCTGATCAGTAATAACATCAGAGATGTACAGGTCTACAGTCAGAGGATCTGATCAGTAATAACATCAGAGATGTACAGGTCTACAGTCTGAGAGGATCTGATCAGTAATAACATCAGAGATATACAGGTCTACAGTCTGACAGGATCTGATCAGTAATAACATCAGAGATGTACAGGTCTACAGTCTGACAGGAACTGATCAGTAATAACATCAGAGATGTACAGGTCTACAGTCTGACAGGATCTGATCAGTAATAACATCAGAGATATACAGATCTACAGTCTGAGAGGATCTGTTCAGTAATAACATCAGAGATATACAGGTCTACAGTCTGACAGGATCTGATCAGTAATAACATCAGAGATATACAGGTCTACAGTCTGACAGGAACTGATCAGTAATAACATCAGAGATGTACAGGTCTACAGTCTGAGAGGATCTGATCAGTAATAACATCAGAGATATACAGGTCTACAGTCTGACAGGATCTGATCAGTAATAACATCAGAGATGTACAGGTCTACAGTCTGAGAGGATCTGATCAGTAATAACATCAGAGATATACAGGTCTACAGTCTGAGAGGATCTGATCAGTAATAACATCAGAGATGTACAGGTCTACAGTCAGAGGATCTGATCAGTAATAACATCAGAGATGTACAGGTCTACAGTCTGACAGGATCTGATCAGTAATAACATCAGAGATGTACAGGTCTATAGTCTGACAGGATCTGATCAGTAATAACATCAGAGATGTACAGGTCTACAGTCTGACAGGAACTGATCAGTAATAACATCAGAGATGTACAGGTCTACAGTCTGACATGATCTGATCAGTAATAACATCAGAGATATACAGATCTACAGTCTGAGAGGATCTGTTCAGTAATAACATCAGAGATGTACAGGTCTACAGTCTGACAGGATCTGATCAGTAATAACATCAGAGATATACAGGTCTACAGTCTGACAGGATCTGATCAGTAACAACATCAGAGATATACAGGTCTACAGTCTGACAGGATCTGATCAGTAATAACATCAGAGATGTACAGGTCTACAGTCTGAGAGGATCTGATCAGTAATAACATCAGAGATATACAGGTCTACAGTCTGACAGGATCTGATCAGTAATAACATCAGAGATATACAGGTCTACAGTCTGAGAGGATCTGATCAGTAATAACATCAGAGATATACAGGTCTACAGTCTGACAGGAACTGATCAGTAATAACATCAGAGATGTACAGGTCTACAGTCTGACAGGATCTGATCAGTAATAACATAAAAGATGTACAGGTCTATAGTCTGACAGGATCTGATCAGTAATAACATAAAAGATGTACAGGTCTATAGTCTGAGAGGAACTGATCAGTAATAACATCAGAGATGTACAGGTCTACAGTCTGACAGGAACTGATCAGTAATAACATCAGAGATGTACAGATCTACAGTCTGACAGGATCTGATCAGTAATAACATCAGAGATGTACAGGTCTACAGTCAGAGGATCTGATCAGTAATAACATCAGAGATGTACAGGTCTACAGTCTGACAGGAACTGATCAGTAATAACATCAGAGATGTATAGGTCTACAGTCTGACAGGATCTGATCAGTAATAACATCAGAGATATACAGGTCTACAGTCTGACAGGATCTGATCAGTAATAACATCAGAGATATACAGGTCTACAGTCTGAGAGGATCTGATCAGTAATAACATCAGAGATATACAGGTCTACAGTCTGACAGGAACTGATCAGTAATAACATCAGAGATGTACAGGTCTACAGTCTGACAGGAACTGATCAGTAATAACATCAGAGATGTACAGGTCTACAGTCTGAGAGGATCTGATCAGTAATAACATCAGAGATATACAGGTCTACAGTCTGACAGGAACTGATCAGTAATAACATCAGAGATGTACAGGTCTACAGTCTGACAGGATCTGATCAGTAATAACATAAAAGATGTACAGGTCTATAGTCTGAGAGGAACTGATCAGTAATAACATCAGAGATGTACAGGTCTACAGTCTGACAGGAACTGATCAGTAATAACATCAGAGATATACAGGTCTACAGTCTGAGAGGATCTGATCAGTAATAACATCAGAGATATACAGGTCTACAGTCTGACAGGAACTGATCAGTAATAACATCAGAGATGTACAGGTCTACAGTCTGACAGGATCTGATCAGTAATAACATCAGAGATGTACAGGTCTACAGTCTGACAGGAACTGATCAGTAATAACATAAAAGATGTACAGGTCTACAGTCTGAGAGGAACTGATCAGTAATAGCATCAGAGATGTACAGGTCTACAGTCTGACAGGAACTGATCAGTAATAACATCAGAGATGTACAGGTCTACAGTCTGACAGGATCTGATCAGTAATAACATCAGAGATGTACAGGTCTACAGTCAGAGGATCTGATCAGTAATAACATCAGAGATGTACAGGTCTACAGTCTGACAGGAACTGATCAGTAATAACATCAGAGATGTACAGGTCTACAGTCTGACAGGATCTGATCAGTAATAACATAAAAGATGTACAGGTCTACAGTCTGAGAGGAACTGATCAGTAAGAAGAGGATAGAGAAAGAGAGAACTAAACAACTCCAGGAGGATAGAGAAGGAGAGAACTAAACAACAACTCCAGGAGGACAGAGAAGGAGGGAACTAAACAACTCCAGGAGGACAGAGAAGGAGGGAACTAAACAACTCCTGGAGGATAGAGAGGGAGAGAACAAAACAACTCCAGGAGGATAGAGAAGGAGAGAACTAAACAACTCCAGGAGGATAGAGAAGGAGAGAACTAAACAACTCCAGGAGGATAGAGAAGGAGAGAACTAAACAACTCCAGGAGGATAGAGAAGGAGAGAACTAAACAACTCCAGGAGGATAGAGAAGGAGAGAACTAAACAACTCCAGGAGGACAGAGAAGGAGAGAACTAAACAACTCCAGGAGGATAGAGAAGGAGAGAACTAAACAACTGAACTGAACCACAATGTTTACATGTTCTTCTAAGTGTCTGACAAAGTGCTGTGGTCTGATGACCTCAGGTTTTACCACCTGAAATTACCGTTTCCATCCCTGTTTATAATAGTTCGATGAGAGATTAACTTTAGTTCTCCAGCTATTGAACTCCAAGAAGTAAAAGTAAGTCTTAACAAATACAGTTCACACAGCTGAGTCAACTAAAATTCAACTATTTTGGGAATGTTCAGAAACAAATTTCAGCATATTTCAATACCTACTGTAGCCCTATACCCCCCATTGTGCCCTTTCCTCATTCTCAACAGATGTTCTGTTCTTTTCCTGTCTATCAATATGCTGATGCCATGAATTTAGCTGAGAAGAATCTACATGGATGGCTTTGCTGCTTCTTAAACCATTTTATTCCCCTGTGTCCATAAAAACTACTAAGGGTTTGTAGAGTCAGCAAAAAGAAAACCAAGTGGACTTGTATGAACTACCTGAAGGGAAATGCAACTTCACCCTCTGAAAGACCTCAGGAGGAGAGTCAACTTTCAGAACAGAATAGAGAACACTGAGGCTTAGTGCTAACAATCTATCCATCCTGCTGGCCTCAGAGTTCCAGAACCCAGAGTTCCATTTGCAGGCAATGTTCCGAGGGGTTCAAGCTGTGTTTGTTGAAAAAGCGCTTTCCCGCTCCTGTGGGACATTTGCATACAACGTAAAGGGAAGAGAAACCACGTTTCACTCTAATGGTCCTGTTCTATTATCACTAGGGTTAATATAAACCCCAGGGGTTCCTCTGCTCCTCTTTCAGACAGCTGTACACCCCCACCGCCGCTGCAGATTCTTAAGACTCACTTTCAGTTTACTGCCGTCTCTCTGGCTGCGTCCCCAACGGCACTCTATTTCCTACAAAATGCACTACCTTTGACCAGGGCCCATAAAGCTCTTGTCAAACGTAGTGCATTATATAGGGGATAGGGTGCTATTTTGGACTCAACCACATCTCTCTCTATATATACATATCCCAAACCCAGCTCCGACCCAGCTCCCACCCAGCTCCGACCCTGCTCTTACCCAACTCCAACCCAACTCCCACCCAGCTCCGACCCAGCTCCGACCCAGCTCCTACCCAGCTCCCCTGCAGCTCTGTTTGGGGTTAGAATAACTGTTTCCCTTCCTCTGACAATGTCAGTGAGAGAGCAAGGAGAGGATTAGAATTAAACAAATCATTGTTTCACAAAAAAGGAAATCTGGAAACTGACGAGAATAGAAAAACCCCACACTATCATGTTTCAACAGAATGGGTCCATTTTCCAGGATCACTTCATGTCTTTTGATTCCAGCAGCATGTGGTGCCCAGATGTCCTCCTCTCTAAATTAATAGTATCAAGAAGAGAATAAGTCAACAAGTCTAACTGGGAAATAAAACAGTGACTTATAGCGAAAGGAGGAGGAAGGTTGGAATGGAAAAAAACATTCCCACGGCTTTTGGGAGTTCCCTCCTCCTGCACTCCCTCCCTCCTGTATGAGTGAGCGTGCAGCCTACAATTTGTCTGGCAGCTCCTGTCTTTCTGCCTCTGGGTGAAAGCATGTCTATATTCTGTGAAAGCGTGGCCAACTGGCTAGATCTGTGGCCAGAGTCCCCGCTGCGCCATAGAAATAGAAGGACTAGATGAGAATCCCCATTCAAGGCGGCCATATTGAGTGTTGTAGTTATTTTATGTGTATGGCCTCTCCTCTCTGTGTGGTTCTAGACTGCAAGGGGGTGGTGACTTCTACAGCACTCCTGTGTGTTGGACCAACAGTGTGGAGATGTGGGCAGCAGAGAGAAATGCCTCCACGGGGGATTTGGGTTTGGAGCAGGCCACCCAGCAGAGGTGCTCCTCAGCCCCCTCTCTCCCCTCCCCTGCACCTCCTCTCCCCAGGCAACTGACTGGTAATTAGACAGTGGTGGAGGCTTTACGAGAGTTAGTCAAGCCACACCATCCCCTCTCCCTGTCCATCCCCTCCTAAGGGTGAAGTTAGGACCAACACAGAAATAACTAACCTAATGGTAAAAGGACTATCCTCCATGGTGAAAGAATGAGGCCAGTTCAAGTAAGCACCAAATAACTGGCACCCTTTCTGATCATCTAGAATGTTTTAACAGTAAGTTTACTGGCTGGTATGTGGATGACCATGTGACCCTGGTCCTCCCTCCACTGTGACTTCACTAAAAGACAGAGTAGAGGGAGATGACTCTGTTGGCCCAGGGTGGTGATGGTCACTAGTGATGGTCATTAGTACAGAGACCTGTGGGGTTTCCCCCTCCCTCCCTCCCTCCCTAGTCCCTGAACAGAACCATCATTAAGGGGGTCTCTGTAGTGTTCCTTGGCTGTCTGAGGTCATGGTGCTCTGGTCTGACTGAGGTCTGAATGGTCTGGCTGGGCTTACTCAAGCTGAGGGGTTTTAATGAACTTAACTACCACTCCAGGGAATCAGCTGCAGGGTTCTTTCATTACATCTTACAGATACAACTGCACTGTGTTGTCCCACTGTGGATACTTACTGTAGGCCTACACAGTCATGAACCTGCAGCTGTAATGTGTTTAGAAATACCAGTTCTGAGCGAGAGGATGAGCTGTTGCATGTTTACCTTCAACTAACATAAATATATCCGTTGTCATTCAGATGCTACTGTCTTCCAGCTCATTATCTCCGCCAATAGCCTCCAGCTTCTATGATCAACACCGATCATATTACATCAGTTTTCTGTTCTGATTGAACAGTGACTGATTAAGTAATGCAATATGATACTTATAGACTCCATAAACCACCAGAGGAAGAAACTGTCCGTTCCTTGTTGAATGTGATCTCTTTTTCTCATTCAGTGAAGATGCACTAAAGATCCCCCTGCCCTCTCACAGTGCGTTGGTCAACCTCAACACAAGTGTCCTAAAACTGTCTGGAAATTCTTGGAGCAGCTTAACCCAGAAGTCGTCTGAACGTTGCTCCCCTGACTTCCTCCATTGTTATTTGTTATGAAGACAGCGTTGAACTAGTAGCATTAAGAAGCCGTTGACATTGACTGCTAATCTCCATTGCTCAAGTCCATTTAGAAACCAACAATGGTACACGTTTCAATGTTGATAAAGTGGCTCATCTGCTGTTTTTCTGTCTTCAATCAAAACCACAGAATTTATGCAACTATTTAACTCTACATATCACTCTGATACTTTACAGAGATCATGTCAGTGATTGAATTAGGAACAAGTTATAGTTGTTTAGAACAGAGAGAGGCCTGTTGTGATGCTGTGGGTTACAACAGGTCTAGCTAACACTGGGAACTCACTGAGATGCACTGAGATGTTGATCATTACAACCACACATTGTTGAACACTGGGCTAACTGTTCACTGTTCCTATAGCTTTGGATCTCTGGAATTTGAAATTAACTCATTGTCTTTATCCCAAATGGCACCCCATGCCCTATATAGTGTGATATGAGCTCTATGAGCTCCGGTCAGAAGTAGTGCACTATATAGGGAATAGGGTGCCATTTAGGAAACACATGGTTAAAGCTGTATTGTCATAAAGGGAAACACAGCCTAAGAATCGATACCTGGAACCAGGAGCACTCAATTGAATTACGATGCTTCTGGCTGCTACGGGATGATGTCATGATTTAGTCTGTTGACTCCTGGTAGTAAACCATGTGCTGTTTGGGGCTAAACTCCAGAAGAAAAACTGAATAGAATCTCTATAATGTTTTTCTGAGTTCTAGAAGGAACAGTCAAACTGAATGGAAGCTGTAGAATGTTTGTCTGAGCTCTAGAAGGAACTGTCAAACAAGTCAGTTTCTATGTGTCATTTAAGTTTCATATTTGAATATGGGACCTTTTTATTAGGCCAATATAGCCTGCGTCCCAAATGGCACCCTATTCCCACTTCTTTTGACCAGAGCCTATGGGTGCCATTTGGAACTCTCCCTATGACTCAGGACTATAATCTATATGGACTATTTTATTACACCAAGGTGGTGTTTAGATTTTATTGAGTTGGTAGTCAGCTGTTAGAGTGATACATTCCTGTTCACACATCACACTGTGAGGAGAGACTTCTAGCTTCATTAGAACTTTATTAGAGCTTTATTGGCCCAATGAACATGTGTGTTAGTTTCACGTGAACAGGATATACATTCATAAACACATTCCATTGGATACCCATAGTGTCTGCACATTCATGTTACAGTTTTTCAGAACTACTGTAGGCCTATATTCTCCAACCACACGAGCCACAATGAATGGTCACTACTTTAATTAAATTAACTTAGCTACAGGCACTTATTACTTTAACTAATTGTTACCATTGTGTGGAGTAGGCCTATTTCTATTCTATATTAACATGTGTGTGTGTGTGTGTGTGTGTGTGTGTGTGTGTGTGTGTGTGTGTGTGTGTGTGTGTGTGTGTGTGTGTGTGTGTAAGTGTGTGTGTGTGTAAGTGTGTGTGTGTGTAAGTGTGTTTAAATCCATGCTAATCAATCTGGTTATTTTTTACACTCAGCACAATGGCCATATGTCCATCTAATCTTAGTGTTCCATGTTATTTTAGAGGCGTTTTTAAAGACAGTGTATGGATTAGTCCTCCAGTAGCTATGTGAAGAGATATCAGTAGAGGCCAGCGAACATACTATTCCAAAGGGAGATATTCTTCCCTGACAGCCTTGAGGTTTTGTTTGATGTTCTTTGTGACTCTCTAAAAATAACGGTGTTTCTCAGAAACCCAATAACCGACAAGCCAACCTGTGACATATGCATGTGTTATAGTCTGAATAATAGCCTAGAAATTATAAATTGATGGGCTCAATTAAATGGCATATTATGAATTATCTCAGTAGTATATACATAATTCGTTTCTATTCTAAATCAGTTAACGTTATTAAGTGTATGAAATGTACCTGTACCACTCCAGTCCCTTGTCATAGTTCCGATCAAAGAAGTGCGGCTCGGCCCCAACAGCTCTGATGTCGGGATGCACGCGGAGGAACTCCAGCAGCGCCCGTGTTCCTCCCTTCTTCACCCCGATGATAATCGCCTGGGGCAACTTCTTACTCTCCACCGGCCCTGACTCGTTGAAGAGACTTAACACGACATTATTATCCAAAGTCCTCTGCTCGCTTCGAATCTCATCCCAGTCCTCCCCCCCTCTGCTGTCCAAACCATTCTCATTATTTAACACGTCCCTGGATGATGCGCCGAATAACGGATATAAAGAATCTAACGGATCTTCTTGGTGTTCGGATTCCAAGTCCCCTTCGTTTTGGAGTCGGGGATGAGTTCTGTTAGGGTCAACTTTTTCGAGATGTTGTGAATGTTTACTGCTGGCTGTACTGACCATCAGACTTGGCAAGGTTGAACAGTATCCGACGCAGCAATATATCATATACACCCACAGGGACAACATGATGCAGAAAACAAAGAGTTTATTCTTCACGGGGGATGATGAGACAACATGCAGGTTCTGATATATTGGGCTATATTCCATAGGACAGTCGGGCGAGACGAGTCATAATCCAAAAACGCATATTGGCTAAAATTATTCGCTCCTCTACCACTGCAAAAAATCCTGGTGAAATTGACATAATTACACAACTTGCCTATATGATGCTTATAACGGACTTCTTATTATTTAGTGATGAATGCATCTCATTTCCAGCTCCATTCATACGGAATTCCAAACGGAACAAAAAGATACTCGGGTCAGGTGTGTCCGCGCCCTGTGCGTAAAAAGAAAGTCTCCGCGGTTGTTTCCCATCACTTGGCCAACAGGCGTGTGAGCGAGACGGAGCGCACTACGGCGAATAGATGAGTAGGCTACATCCCATTCATCCCGCTCAGGCATGGGGCATATGATTGACCGTAGAGCCGACCAATCCTAGAAGACTATAGTGAGAGATAATTATCTGTTGCTTTATTTCCAATGAGGATTTATAGGCCTATAAACCCTTCACACATCATGGCTACGTGCGTAATAGTCACCTTGTGATGTAGGCTGATTATAACTTTAGGTTTTCACCAAAAGTGTTTTGTGTTTAATATTTAAAACGTGAAAATATGATAGACTTTTTTTTACATAATGATTTAAAAAATCTACACTTCAATTGTTATTTCTTTACTATAACAGACTGGAATTGTTGAAGGAAATCAACTTTTGTCACTGAAGTGTGCCTGTTGGCGAAGTAGCCGAATCCTCTATCCAACCCGCTGAAATGCAAAAGGAAATATTATGATAGCGTTTTAAACATCCTTTCAAACATATGGATAACATGGCAGCTTCAACACAACATCTGTTTACTGCCATTGGAATTAGCATCAGAATATCCATCGCTAGAACAAGTGCTTTTTCTGCTTGACCAGACAAGACAATAGTCTTATGCGGAGAGATCAGCACGAGCACACGACGTTCTGAAAGGACATGGCACGACGCGGGCAGATGTCCTGAATCTCCTGCGGTTCCAGGGTGAATGGCTAGTTTGTAAAGTTGCATTCTTTCACTGCGCAACAGTGGTAGGGTGTCACGGGTTGTAACTACTGGACTTAAGGCGGTTTCTGTACCCTTATGCCAGCGTGTAGTCAAGATGCGCTTGTAATAGGCAGTATAACAGGTATAGGCTACAAGTGGTGTGTGTGCAAGTCTTTGTCCACGTGCCTGTGCCAGTGAGTCTTTGTGTGTGTGTGTGTGTGTGCTTGCGTCCATGCATGTGTCTGTGTGTGTGGTGTGTGTACCCCTTCTTGTGTGTGTGGGCCAGGGAAGGTCAGGGGGCAGCCACTGTGTTCAAATGGATTATGAGGATTACTGAAGAGCTTGCCAGTCTCACCAGAACCACCACACTGACACTGTAATCCCCTTATCTCATCACACACACTCACACACAAGGCTAGATATGGGGAGGGCTTGTGTGTCCTAGTGTGTGTGTGCTCTGTGTTTATCTGAATCCATACACCCAGGCATGTTCCAACAGAAGCCCCATTTTCTTCAGAAAGTTGGAAACAGTTCTCAGCAGGCCTACTGGAGATGACTTTGACTGTAATAAAGCAGGAGTCAGACAGTTATATGGTATACGTTTGATAATGGCCCCGAAAAACTGGGTTGAACTTCTAAAGAAAACACACTGAAAGATATGAGCTAGACATTTCAAATGTGTAGGACAATTACTGCTGCCATTTGTGAATAGCACAATGACAAGACCACCATTCTAGACACATTAGGCGTGTGAAAATATAGAGCACTTTGAAAATGTACATAATATGTCTGAACTCTTTCTGAAGATTATGGTGGTCAGACACACAGAAGACATACAATGGTCTGTTTAAGTCCAAATGTACCGGAGAGCAGTACACTGGAGACATTAAAGGAGTCCTGGTCCTTTACATCTTCAATCAGATTACAGTAACTGGAGACATTAAAGGAGTCCTGGTCCTTTACATCTTCAATCAGATTACAGTAACAGGACACATTAAAGGAGTCCTGGTCCTTCACATCTTCTATCAGATTACAGTAACTGGACACATTAAAGGAGTGCTGGTCCTTCACATCTTCCATCAGATTACAGTAACTGGACACATTTAATGAGTCTGTCACGATCCTCAGTAGTGACAGACCAAGGCACAGCGAGGTATCCAGTATACATGTTTATTCAACAACGTAACTGGGACAAAAAGTAACAAAACGAACGTAACGAAGATCGTGAAGCTGAACATAACATGAGAACTAACCAAGCTATGCATAAACAATAACCCACAAAACCTAATAGAAAACCCCAAACATATATATGGTTCCCAATTAGAGACAACGACACATAGCTGCCTCTAATTGGGAACCATTACTCCAACATAGAAATATATCACCTAGAACATAAAAAACCCTACACCAAAAACACTAAACACACCAGCCTGTCTTCTCAGGCCTGGTCGTGACAGTACCCCCCCCCCCCCAAAGGCGCGGACTCCGACCGCGCCACAAGTCCATGGGGGTGGTCTTCGGGTGGGTCTTTTAGTCCCAGGTGGCGGCTCCGGTGCTGGCCGTGCTGACTCGAGGTCACGCACCGGAGGCCCTGGGCAATTAGCCGTACTGGGGACCCTCTCTGGCGGTCGCGGACTGGGGACCCTCTCTGGCGGTCCCAGACTGGGGACCCTCTCTGGCGGTCCCGGACAGGGTACCTTCTCTGGAGGTCCCGGACAGGGGACCTTCTCTGGAGGTCCCGGACATGGGACCTTCTCTGGAGGTCCCGGACATGGGACGCGCACTGGCCCTCTGGTGCGGGGAGCAGGAACCGGCCGTACTGAGCTCACTAAGCGCACTGGCACTCTGGTGCGGGGAGCAGGAACAGGACATGCTGAGTCCACGACGGGCACAGGAATCCTGGAGCGTGGAACAGGGACAGGACGTGCTGAGTCCACGACAGGCACAGGGATCCTGGAGCGTGCAACAGGGACAGGACGTGCTGGGTCCACGACAGGCACAGGGATCCTGGAGCGTGGAACAGGGACTGGTCGTGCTGGATCCACAACACGAACAGGAATCCTGGAGCGTAGAACAGGGATCCTGGAACGTGGAACAGGGATCCTGGAACGTGGAACAGGGGCAGGATACACTGGGCCGTGAAGACGCACTGGAGGTCTCGAACGTACAGTCTGCACAACCCGTCCCGGCTGAATGGATAATTTCGCCCTGCCACTGCGGGGCGCTGGCACAGGACGTACTGGGCTGTGGAGACAAACTGGAGACACAGTGCGTAGAGCTGGCGCAGGATATCCTGGTCCAAGGAGGCGCACCGGAGACCAGGAACGCTGAGCCAGCACCACTCTTCCAGGCTGCACACTCAC
Source organism: Brachymystax lenok tsinlingensis (assembly GCA_030435695.1). Lineage (NCBI taxonomy): Eukaryota > Metazoa > Chordata > Actinopteri > Salmoniformes > Salmonidae > Brachymystax > Brachymystax lenok. The sequence continues at coordinate 111,442,203 of CM059791.1, forward strand.
CCTCCCCTGACTGATGAGTGACGCTGGAATCTCTCGCACCGGGCTGTGAACGCGCACTGGAGACACCGTGCGCAAAACTGCATAGCACGGTGTCTTACCAGTGCGACGCTCCCTTCGATGCTCCCTCCAGAGAGCACGAGGAGTTGGCTCAGGAGTCCACCCTGAATCGGCCAAACTCCCCGTGTGCCCCCCCAAAAAAAGTTTTTTGGGGCTGCCTTTCGGGCTTCCTAGCCAGACGAGGTCTAACAAACTCTCCTCTATCCGGATCCCATGCTCCATATAGATCCTCGTACCTGCGCTGCTCTGCCGCCGCTGCTTCCAGTTCCTCTCTAGGACGGCGATACTCTCCAGGCTGGGTCCAAGCACCTCCATTAAATAGTTCCTCCTCCCAAAACCTAAGCTCCCGGGTCTCTCGCTGCTTGGTCTTTTTATAGTGGGTTATTCTGTCACGATCTCCTGAAGGGACAGACCAAGGCGCAGCGAGGCATCCAGTATACATCTTTTATTGAATAACGACGTAACTGGGCAAAACAACAAAACGAACGAAGATCATAAACATAGACTTACAACACAAAGAAGCTATGCATAAACAATAACCCACAAAACCTAATAGAAAACCCCAAACATATATATGGTTCCCAATTAGAGACAACGACACACAGCTGCCTCTAATTGGGAACCATTACCCCAACATAGAAATATATCACCTAGAACATAAAAAATCCTACACCAAAAACAAAACTAAACACACCAGCCTGTCTTCTCAGGCCTGGACGTGACAGAATATGCAAAATATATTTACTGTATGTTTGCATTTTTACTGTGTGTGTGCTTACAGTACGCTGTTTGACATGTATCGAGTCATGTTGGAATATAAAACATATATTTTTGCACTTGTGTTCCTTTCTTGTTTGAGTACACACAAATAATATTCAGTATACCCACAAAATCTTAGTCATTACACTGAAATAGGTTCTGATAGTAGTGTTTTGAATATGTCACATCAGTGGGATCTCGGTGTGTGTGTGTGTGTCTGTCTCATTTGTATTTCATTTTGAACAGGGACTACATGATTTTGATTACTGTGTTTCATTTTACAAGATGTCCGTGGTGTTTGGGGAATTTTTATTTGAAATTATTTTTGTATTTTTTTTTACCTTTATTTTACTAGGCAAGTCTATTTTCAATGACGGCCTAGGAACAGTGGGTTAACTGCCTGTTCAGGGGCAGAACGACAGATTTGTACCTTGTCAGCTCAGGGATATGAACTTACTAGTCCAACGCTCTAACCACTAGGCTACCCTGCCGACTAACTGTTTTGTGTTTTGTGTTTATTGTTTTGCGTACCTGAGATGTAGTTTCAGAAAACGTGTGTTAACAGTTGGGGAAAACTGTTAAGGGGGAAAGCATACAACCACAAAGTGTTACTGGTCTTCTTCTAAATATAGTGATGCCACGGCTGCCTAACCATCTGGATTTTCTTATCACCTCATCCTGGCAACACATTATTGTGGCAGAGTGCAGATTTCAGCACCTCACTGGATTTTGACAGGCTTTCCCACAGTGTTCAAATGACAGAGGTTTACCACGTGGTTACAGATGTATTAATGACAGAGGGTTACCACATGGTTACAGATGTATTAATGACAGAGGGTTACCACATGGTTACAGATGTATTAATGACAGAGGGTTACCACATGGTTACAGATGTATTAATGACAAAGGTTTACCACGTGGTTACAGATGTATTAATGACAGAGGGTTACCACATGGTTACAGATGTATTAATGACAAAGGTTTACCACGTGGTTACAGATGTATTAATGACAGAGGGTTACCACGTGGTTACAGATGTATTAATGACAGAGGGTTACCACATGGTTACAGATGTATTAATGACAAAGGTTTACCACGTGGTTACAGATGTATTAATGACAGAGGGTTACCACAGGGTTACAGATGTATTAATGACAGAGGGTTACCACATGGTTACAGATGTATTAATGACAAAGGTTTACCACGTGGTTACAGATGTATTAATGACAGAGGGTTACCACATGGTTACAGATGTATTAATGACAAAGGTTTACCACGTGGTTACAGATGTATTAATGACAGAGGGTTACCACAGGGTTACAGATGTATTAATGACAGAGGGTTACCACGTGGTTACAGATGTATTAATGACAGAGGGTTACCACGTGGTTACAGATGTATTAATGACAGAGGGTTACCACATGGTTACAGATGTATTAATGACAAAGGTTTACCACGTGGTTACAGATGTATTAATGACAGAGGGTTACCACATGGTTACAGATGTATTAATGACAGAGGGTTACCACATGGTTACAGATGTATTAATGACAGGGTAATTCCTATTGAGGTGCTTCATGCAATCATTCTCTATTAACATCATACCTTTTCTCACTCACACACACACACACACACACACACACACACACACACACACACACACACACACACACACACACACACACACAAGAAGACAGACACACACACACACACACACACACACACACAAACAAGAAGACAGACAGACAGACAGACACGCAAACACACAAGAATACACACACACAAGAACACACACACAAAAACACACACACACACACACAAGAAGAGACACACACGCGCACAAGAAGACAGACATACACACACACAAAACACACACACACGCACACACACAAGAAGACACACACACACACAGGAACACACACACATGCACACACACACACAAACAAGAAGACAGACAGACAGACAGACACGCAAACACACAAGAATACACACACACACAAGAACACACACACACACCTACACACAGACACAAAAACACACACACAAGAAGACAGACACACACACACACACACACACACACACACACAGTAATGACAGGGCTATAAGACATGCCAAAACAGCAGATCAAGACACTGCTCGGCATGCTTTAAGTCCTCCTAAGTCAATACATAACATCGTAAGTTTGCAGCTCATGGAAAAATTAAGCATTTGTCATCCACAAAAATGGTAAAAGACCTCTTGTCTGTTCCACAGTCTGTCATATCCACAGTAGGATATATTTCTGTGAAATTGTTCTGCTATGTGGACAGTAGATATCTTGGTGGTGCTGAGAGTGGCAACATCAAAGACATGACCAATTCCTGTTGATAAGATTTCTGCTAAGATAAGATACCACCCCCATTAGTTAACAGTTTTGGGATCGTCCATCTCAAAGCATGAATGGTCGCTAACCTCAAGTTGAGCAACGGACTGAAGAACCGTGTGATAGTGACACCAAGCCTCAGTACTATCAACTGACATTACTCAATACTACTGACTAGCATTACTTAGTACTACTGACTAGCATTTCTCAATACTACTGACTAACATTACTCAATACTACTGACTAGCATTACTCAATACTACTGACTAACTAACCATACCTGTATTACTCAATACTACTGACTAACTAACCATACCTTTATAGTACTACTGACTAACTAACCATACCTTTATAGTACTACTGACTAACTAACCATACCTTTACAGTACTACTGACTAACTAACCATACCTTTATAGTAATACTGAGTAACTAACCATACCTTTATGGTAATACTGAGTAACTAACCATACTTTTATACTAATACTGAGTAACTAACCATATCTTTATAGTAATACTGAGTAACTAACCATACCTTTGTTAGGAGATGAATGACATTACACAACAGAAAATACTAATGACGTGTTCATTAGAAAATTCAAGAAATCAACCCTGCAACAAGACAATACTCTCTTTTTCAATGCATTCAAAATGAGGCTTCCTCTCAGGGAAAAGTATCCTAAAATGAAAACCCAGCCAGACAATTCTTTGAGCTAAGAACAGGTGCTTTCAACAAAGACCTCATTCTATTATATACCTCTGGGAATAGGGCCAGCAATCAAGTACCAGAAATCAAGTTCCAGAAATTAATGGCCAGAAATCAAGGGTCAGAAATCAAGTGCCAGAAAGCAGGTGCCAAAAATCAAAGGGAGAGAAATCAAGGGCCAGAAAAGCAAGGGCCAGAAAAGCAAGGGCCAGAAGCCAATGGCCAGAAAATAGGGGCAAGAAGAAGAAGAAGGTGAAGGAGAAGAAGAAGAAGAAGAAGAAGAATGAGAAGAAGGAGGAGAAGAAGATTCCCACCATAGTTGCGGGGAATGTAATTATTGAACAAGCAGAGGAACATATTGCAGGAACATAAATTAGCGTGCAAACCTTTTACTGGAGGCTACAATTTGGCACCAGGTGTAAAATGTATTAAAGTTGTATGCCTGCAATCAAAATGTTATTTTGAGTCTCTGACATTTATGACTGATTGTGTTAATTACAGTATGCCAATTGGCCAACTTGTTTCTAGATCAAATCAAAGTGTATTTGTCACGTGCGCCGAATACAACAGGTGTAGACCTTACAGTGAAATGCTTACTTACAGGTTCTAACCAATAGTGCATTTAAAAATAAAAAATGTGGTGATGCTGGTTTTAGCTGGGAGGGGTTTTGAAAATGTTTGCCTCATTATATAACATGGGTAGTACTGTTGACTATATCTTATTCTCTGAATATGTTATTAACATAACCACGGTTCCTAAATGACCAAATATTTTGTCTCAACTAAGTGACAATCTCCACCCAGTACTCTGGTTTGCTGACTTTAAATATCTGTCCTGCAATAGGCAGACACTTTGAGTAATTGTCACGACTTCTACTGAAGTCGGTTCCCCTCCTCGTTCGGGCGGCATTCTGCGGTCGATGTCACCGGTCTTCTAATCATCACCGATCCACTTTTCATTTTCCATTTATCTTGTCTTGTTTTTCACACACCTGGTTTGCATTCCCCATCATTATCTGTTGTGTATTTAACCCTCTGTTTTCCCCTATGTCTTTGTGTGTGATTGTTTTTTTGTTCAGTTGTTTTCGTTCCGGCTGGTGCGTTATATTTCTCGTTATATTTCTTTGCCTCGCTTGTTTCGCGTTTGTTTCGCGTTATATTTTCTCGTTCTATTTCTTTGCCACGCTTGTTTCACGTTTGGCAGTCTCTCCAGTGCCTCGACCAACGCAACCAGAGAGAGTCACCTTCCTCCCTCGTCTCATGCCTCTCGGGGAGAGCTCTGGAGTGGGCAAACGCCGTGTGGGGAGAGGAAGATGCAGTGTTGGACCACTTCGAGGAGTTCACCCGTCGCTTTCAGGCCGTCTTTGACCATCCGCCCGAAGGTAGAGCGGCGGGGGAACGACTTTTCCATTTGAGGCAGGAGACAAGGAGCGCACAGGAGTTCGTGCTGGAGTTCTTGACCTTGGCCGCCGGAGCAGGATGGAACGACAGGGCCCTCATCGACCACTATCGATGCAGCCTGCGCTAGGACGTCCGACGGGAGTTGGCCTGCAGGGATGCCACCATCACCTTTGACCAACTAGTGGATCTGTCCATCCGGTTGGATAACCTGCTGGTTACCTGTGGACGTCCTGAGGGGGCTCTGTCGGTTCCATCTCCCAGCACTCCCGCTCCGGTGCCCATGGAGTTGGGAGGGGCTGCGCGTAGGGAGGCTGGAGGAGGGGCCTTCACGTGCACCATCTGTGGCTGCAGAGGACACACTGCCGGTCGGCGCAGCTGGGAATTTTATCGACAGAGCGTTAGCTCTTAGTTTAGGGATCCCGATTATTCCTGTGGTTAGACCTTTCCCGGTTCATGCTCTGGATAGTTGACCATTAGGGTCCAGGCCAATCAAGGAAGCTACCATCTCCCTTTCCATGGAGACGCAGGGGGGTCACGAGGAGAGAATCAGTCACTTTCTCATTGATTCTCCTGCGTTTCCCGTGGTACTAGGCCTTCCCTGGTTGGCTTGTCATAACCCCACCATTTCCTGGCAACAGAGGGCTCTCACGGGGTGGTCGCAAGAGTGCTCGGGGAGGTGTGTAGGAGTTTCCGTTGGTGCAACCACGGTGGAAAGTCCAGACCAGGTCTCCACCGTGCACATCCCCCCAGAATATGCCGATTTGGCTCTCGCCTTCTGTAAACGGAAGGCGACTCAATTACCACCCCATCGACGGGGGGATTGTGCGATAAATCTCCTGGTAGACGCTGCACTTCCCAGGAGTCACGTGTATCCCTTTCGCAGGCAGAGACGGTGGCTATGGAGACATATGTCTCTGAATCCCTGCGTCAGGGGTACATTCGGGCCTCCTCGAGTTTCTTTTTTGTGAAGAAGAAGGATGGAGGTCTGCGCCCGTGCATTGACTATAGAGGTCTCAATCAAATCATGGTGAAGTACAGCTACCCGCTACCTCTTATCGCCACGGCGATTGAGTCAATGCACAGGGCGCGCTTCTTCACTAAACTGGATCTCAGGAGTGCGTACAACCTGGTGCGTATCCGGGAGGGAGACGAGTGGAAGACAGCGTTTAGTACCACCTCAGGTCATTATGAGTACCTCGTCATGCCGTACAGGTTGATGAATGCTCCATCAGTCTTCCAATCCTTTGTAGATTTTCAGGGACCTGCACGGGCAGGGTGTAGACGTGTATATCGATGACATTCTGATATACTCCGCTACACGCGCCAAGCATGTGTCCTTGGTGCGCAAGGTACTTGGACGACTGTTGGAGCATGACCTGTACGTCAAGGCTAAGAAATGCCTGTTCTTTCAGAAGGCCGTCTCCTTCCTAGGGTATCGCATTTCCACATCAGGGTTGGAGATGGAGAGTGATCGCATTGCAGCCGTGCGTAATTGGCCGACTCCCACCATGGTAAAGGAGGTGCAGCGATTTTTAGGGTTTGCCAATTACTACCAGATATTTATCCGGGGTTTTGGCCAGGTGGCTGCTCCCATTACCTCACTGCTGAAGGGGTGTCCTGTACGTCTGCAGTGGTCGGTTGAGGCGGACAGGGCTTTTGGGCACCTAAGAGCTCTGTTTACCTCGGCTCCCATGCTGGCCCATCCGGATCCCTCTTTGGCATTCATAGTGGAGGTGGACGTGTCCAAGGCTGGGATCGGAGCCGTTCTCTCTCAGCGCTCGGGCATGCCACCGAAGCTCCGCCCCTGTGCTTTCTTCTCGAAGAAGCTCAGCCCGGCGGAGCGGAACTATGATGTGGGGGACCGGGAGTTGTTGGCTGTGGTTAAGGCTTTGGAGGCGTGGAGACATTGGCTTGAGGGGGCTAAACACCCTTTCCTCATCTGGACGGACCACCGCAACCTGGAGTACATCCGGGCAGCTAGGAGACTGAATCCTCGTCAGGCAAGATGGGCCATGTTCTTTATCCGTTTTACAGACCAGGTTCCTGGAATGTGAGTAATTGTCATGACTTCTACTGAAGTCGGTTCCCCTCCTCGTTCGGGCGGCATTCTGCGGTCGATGTCACCGGTCTTCTAATCATCACCGATCCACTTTTCATTTTCCATTTATCTTGTCTTGTTTTTCACACACCTGGTTTGCATTCCCCATCATTATCTGTTTTGTATTTAACCCTCTGTTGTCCCCCATGTCTTTGTGTGTGATTGGGTTTTTTTTCAGCCGTTTTCGTTCCGGCTGTTGCGTTATATTTTCTGCCTCGCTTGTTTCGCATTTGGCAAAGTGTTGTTGTATTACGCGGTTAGCGTTTATTTGTTTGGTTCTTTGAGTAAAGTGCTTTGCTTACTCCATCTTGTTCTCCTGCGCCTGACTCTTCATGCACCAGCTACACACAAACCTTGACAGTAATATTAAACCAGAAATATGCCAGTGTTATCGACATACTGGTTCCTCTTAAAACCCATACAGTGAGGCAATCTGGCAGACACCTAAATGGAAGTCCTCCAGCTCTCCCTGTCCTGTGTAAAACATGACTCACATCAGGCAGACTAACACTGAGGACCTTTACAGGTAAGTGATTTGATCTTCACACTTGCTAGGTATGTATTGTTGGAGAGAGTGATACCATGTCAGAAGTGGTTCTAGGTATGTATTGTTGGAGAGAGTGATACCATGTCAGAAGTGGTTCTAGGTATGTATTGTTGGAGAGAGTGATACCATGTCAGAAGTGGTTCTAGGTATGTATTGTTGGAGAGACTGATACCATGTCAGAAGTGGTTCTAGGTATGTACTGTTGGAGAGACTGATACCATGTCAGAAGTGGTTCTAGGTATGTATTGTTGGAGAGAGCGATACCATGTCAGAAGTGGTTCTAGGTATGCATTGTTGGAGAGAGTGATACCATGTCAGTAGTGGTTCTAGGTATGTATTGTTGGAGAACTACACCCTAGACATCCAGGGACCCTGGTCCATAGTAATGCCACCCTAGTCACCCAGGGACCCTGGTCCATAGAAATGCCCTATATAGGGAGAAGGGTTCCATTTGGGACGCAGAGCCAAAGTCTCAGTCTGGGCGGAGGTCCACAAAGATACATTATACAGTCCACATTTTTTGTGGTCCTTTGTGCTTTTATTTCAGACATTCCTGAGATGTTTTACCTCTCATACCTCGTTTGTCTCGCTGGCTAGTCTACATTAGACAGATTTAGGATAACAACTAGCTATGCAGAAATCTGAAGAATTTGAAACGTTATATTATCAAACTGATGTTCTGTGAATATCTATTTAAGTCACACCTTTTCTACTGTCGTCTCCTTCATCTACGATGACCTGATAACACATGATGGAGATATGCACACATGAAGGAAAGGAGACAAGGAGAGGAAGCCACTTTAGAATATTGCCATGCTCTCCAGGTCTCATGCTGATTGTCCTCTACAATAGTCTAGGATGGCTCTCTCTCCCCATCTCTTTTCTTTGTCTCTTCTCCTCTCCTTCAACCTCTGCCAGCAGACTCACATCTACCTCCACCAGGCTCCTCTCCTGACAGGCCTGGGCTGCACTGCTTTAATCTAGGCTGAGATGACAAGGCTGTGTGGTCCACCTGGCTGCCCCAAGCCCCTCCAGTCTCCCCAGCCACAACAGTCCCCTCGTAGCAAGGTAATGTCCTGGGGAGGGAGGCAGAAGGGACATGTCATCTCCAGCACCACTGCACTTGGAGCTCTGGGAACATACAGTCAGGAAGGGACAACCTGCAGGACATGCCTCAGCCCAGCAACTAAAGACTTGGGTTAGAACATCACCTTGTCCATGTCACGTTCAAGGCACAAGAACAACAGCTATGAGAAATGAGACTAATGAAACTGGAACGTTTGGTTGATTCTGTTTATTATACGGGTGGGTCTAATCCTGGATGCTGTTACTGGTTAAAACCTGTAACAGAACACAAGCAGGCCTAACAAAGATATGTTTTCACATGACAGACAATCATGTATGTGCTACACAATACTGTTCTTTCTGAACGTTCTGGAACATAACGCTGGCCCCCCTCTGAACAGACCCCAGGTATCAGGTTGCAGCCAAGTGGAGGGGCCCAGCCTGCTGAACTAAGCTGAGCTACACTTGGTCACTAGGTGAGGTTAGTTGAGGTAGAGGGGCCCAGCCTGCTGAACTAAGCTGAGCTACACTTGGTCACTAGGTGAGGTTAGTTTAGGCCCTGAGCATCAGACAGAGGAGGATGATGATCATCATTTCTATATGAATAGTTCTGTAACGTTGCACCCCTTGAACAGACTCCTGGTTTCAGGTTTCAACGGGAGAGGACATGTTGGTCATTACTAGGTGAGGTGAGGCATCTGTCTGAGAGTGAGTGAGTGAGTGAGTGAGTGAGTGAGTGAGTGAGTGAGTGAGTGAGAGAGAGAGACAGAGAGAGAGGGTGAAATACCACAGGGTGCAATCACAGCAGCAATATGCGCAACCTGTTGCCACAAGAAAAGGGCAACCAGTGAAGAACAAACACCATTGTAAATACAACCCATATTTATGTTTATTTATTTTCCTTTTTGTACTTTAACTATTTTCACATCGTTACAACACTGTATATATACATAATATGACATTTGAGACGTCTTTATTCTTTTGGAACTTTTGTGTAATGTAATGTTTACTGTTAATTTTTTTATTGTTTATTTCACATTTGTTTATTATCTATTTAGAGAGAGAGTGAGAGAGAATGATTGATGGATGAATGGAGGGAGGCCAGACTGAGGAAGATTAGAGAGAGAGAGGGGCTCTGTGTAAATGACAGACTTCAGACACAACCTATTGGAGTTCCAGCCAGGGCACAGGGAAGGAAGTAAGGTTACGTCACCCACTATATTCTGTCAGGAATAGGAAGAGAGGTTGATTACCATATACAGACAAAGTCTTTGAGAATAGAACCAGCACAGTACCATCAACCCTAGACCAACAAACCAGCTAGACCACACCACTGTACACAGTCTACCATCAACCCTAGACCAACACACCAATCAGACCACACCCCTGTACACAGTACCGTCAACCCTAGACCAACACACAAATCAGACCACACCACCGTAAACAGTACCATCAACCCTTAACAAAGTTACCATGGGTTGTGAAACTAGACTATGCATAGTTACCATGGGTTGTGACAGCAGGCTATGCATAGTTACCATGGGTTGTGACAGGAGCCTATGTATAGTTACCATGGGTTGTGGCAGCAGGCTATGCATAGGTACCATGGGTTGTGTCAACAGGCTATATAAAGTTACCATGGATTGTGACAGCAGGCTATGTATAGTTACCATGGGTTGTGACAACAGGCTATGCATAGTTACCATGGGTTGTGACAGCAGGCTATGTATAGTTACCATGGGTTGTGACAACAGGCTATGCATAGTTACCATGGGTTGTGGCAGGAGCCTATATATAGTTACCATGGATTGTGACAGCAGGCTATGTATAGTTACCATGGGTTGTGACAACAGGCTATGCATAGTTACCATGGGTTGTGTCAACAGGCTATGTATAGTTACCATGGGTTGTGACAACAGGCTATGCATAGTTACCATGGGTTGTGGCAGGAGCCTATATATAGTTACCATGGATTGTGACAGCAGGCTATGTACAGTTACCATGGGTTGTGTCAACAGGCTATGCATAGGTACCATGGGTTGTGTCAACAGGCTATGTATAGTTACCATGGGTTGTGACAACAGGCTATGCATAGTTACCATGGGTTGTGACAGGAGCCTATATATAGTTACCATGGATTGTGACAGCAGGCTATGTATAGTTACCATGGGTTGTGACAACAGGCTATGCATAGTTACCATGGGTTGTGACAACAGGCTATGCATAGTTACTATGGGTTGTGACAACAGGCTATGCATAGTTACCATTGGTTGTGACAACAGGTTATGCAAAGTTACCATGGGTTGTGACAGCAGGCTATGTATAGTTACCATAGGTTGTGACAGCAGGCTATGCATAGTTACCATGGGTTGTGAAAGCAGGCTATGCATAGTTACTATGGGTTGTGACAGCAGGCTATGCATAGTTACCATGGGTTGTGACAGAAGGCTATGCATAGTTACCATGGGTTGTGACAGCAGGCTATGTATAGTTACCGTGGGTTGTGAAAGCAGGCTATGCATAGTTACTATGGGTTGTGACAGCAGGCTATGCATAGTTACCATGGGTTGTGAAAGCAGGCTATGCATAATGACTATGGGTTGTGACAACAGGATATGCATAGTTAACATGGGTTGTGACAGCAGGCTATGCATAGTTACAATGGGTTGTGACAGGAGCCTATGTATAGTTACCATGGATTGTGACAGCAGGCTATGTATAGTTACCATGGGTTGTGACAACAGGCTATGCATAGTTACCATGGGTTGTGACAACAGGCTATGCATAGTTACCATGGGTTGTGACAGGAGCCTATGTATAGTTACCATGGGTTGTGACAACAGGCTATGCATAGTTACCATGGGTTGTGACAGCAGGCTATGTATAGTTACCATGGGTTGTGAAAGCAGGCTATGCATAGTTACTATGGGTTGTGACAGGAGCCTATGTATAGTTACCATGGATTGTGACAGCAGGCTATGTATAGTTACCATGGGTTGTGACAACAGGCTATGCATAGTTACCATGGGTTGTGACAACAGGCTATGCATAGTTACCATGGGTTGTGACAGGAGCCTATGTATAGTTACCATGGGTTGTGACAACAGGCTATGCATAGTTACCATGGGTTGTGACAGCAGGCTATGTATAGTTACCATGGGTTGTGAAAGCAGGCTATGCATAGTTACTATGGGTTGTGACAGCAGGCTATGCATAGTTACCATGGGTTGTGGCAGCAGGCTATGCATAATGACCATGGGTTGTGACAGCAGGCTATATATAGTTAGTATGGGTTACAACAGCAGGCTATGCATAGTTGCCATGGGTTGTGACATTAGGTTATGCATAGTTACCATGGGTTGTGACAGTAGGCTATGCATAGTTACCATGGGTTGTGAAGGCAGGCTATGTATAGTTAATATTTGTTCTTTACCCAGGGATTCCAAGCACTGTACGCACATTATGATTCATATACATTTAGCTTGTTCAATGTAGCCAAACCATACATGGAGTCAGGGTCTTGATGCATGGAGGGTGGAACTAGAGTTAGAGGAACCATTCAGTCCCATAGGTAAAGGAGAACCATTCAGTCCCATAGGTAAAGGAGAACCATTCAGTCCCATTGGTAAAGGAGAACCATTCAGTCCCATTGGTAAAGGAGAACCATTCAATCCCATTGGTAAAGGAGAACCATTCAGTCCCATTGGTAAAGGAGAACCATTCAGTCCCATTGGTAAAGGAGAACCATTCAGTCCCATTGGTAAAGGAGAACCATTCAGTCCCATTGGTAAAGGAGAACCATTCAGTCCCATTGGTAAAGGAGAACCATTCAGTCCCATTGGTAAAGGAGAACCATTCAGTCCCATTGGTAAAGGAGAATGTGCCTTACAATACAATTGGAGTTCTCTCTCCATATGATTTCTCCTGTTCTTCCTACATACCATGTTTCCCATGGTCAGGATGCAATCTACTGTGATAACCTGGATGGTAAATCTCACTTTCAGCACTGTGTGTGTGTGTGTGTGTGTATCTTGGCGCGATGAGGAGTTGGCTTGTCACTCAACCACACTGCCATGCTGTAAATTCTGGTTTTCAGAATACAGGGAAACCAAGGCTATCTCAAGGCCTCTGCAGCCCCTAGGAAGAATATGGTCACGTAACACTATAATTCCCCTCTTAGCAGTGAACCGTGCCTTCTTCCAGTCTTCCAGTTAAATACCCACTGAACATGTTATACAACCACCTCTCAGTGTAAAGGCAGTATCTCAGCTTGTTCTCTTCAAGCACCTCTCAGTGTAAAGGCAGTGGCTCAGTGTGTTCTCTTCAAACACCTCTCAGTGTAAAGGCAGTGGCTCAGTGTGTTCTCTTCAAGCACCTCTCAGTGTAAATGCAGTGGCTCAGTGTGTTCTCTTCAAGCACCTCTCAGTGTAAAGGCAGTGGCTCAGTGTGTTCTCTTCAAGCACCTCTCAGTGTAAAGGCAGTGGCTCAGTGTGTTCTCTTCAACCACCATTTCATCTGAAAGAGAGAGAGATACATCTCTGTGTGTTACAGGGTTAGTTGTGGGAGGTCTGGCTGTTAAGATGGATTCTCCTCAGACGGAGCAGCCACCCCAATCTGATTACTTTCAGAAAAGTTACTGTTTCAGGTAAAATATGCCATGGAAGGACTACTCTAGGATAAAAGTAGTTAGCTACTCCTCTCAAGTCAAGAGTTAGTATCAAATCAAGTCCATCTTCCTGCCCTGCATTTAGTGTCTGGGCGGTGTAGTCAGGTGTTGTGATAACCATCACTTGCTGCCACTGGATCTCTGTTGAAACAACCCCGCTAGTTCAGCTTAGACCTATAATATGCCTCACTCTGCCAGGTTCCCAAATGGCACCCTATTTCCTACATAGAGCCCTATGAGCCCTGGTCAAAAGTAGTGCACCAAATAGGGAATAGGATGCCAATTGGGACACACCCTCTGCCTGCTTCAGATGTCAGGTCAACGTTTTCATTAGGTCTGTAAGGACTGGCGCTGTAGGGATCATTATGGTCTCAGCTATCCCTTCAAAGACACAACAACATTAGTCTGGACTCCGTGCACCTCTGTAGCTCAGGGCCTACCTAAAAGACCTGCCTTATTAAATACCTGCCTTAAAAACCTGGCTTAAAAACCTACCTAAAAGACCTGCCTGATTAAATACCTGCCTCAAAGACCTGCCTCAAAGACCTGCCTTAAAGACCTGCCTTAAAGACCTGCCTAAAATACATGGCTTAAAGACCTGCCTAAAAAGAGTTAAAGCCAGTAATGCTGCCTCTTTGCCTACCTTAAAAGGAGTTAAAGCCAGTAATGATGTCCCTGTACCTACCTTAAAGGAGTTAAAGCCAGTAATGATGCCCCTGTACCTACCTTAAAGGAGTTAAAGCCAGTAATGATGCCCCTGTACCTTCCTTAAAGGAGTTAAAGCCAGTAGTCCTCTCCACACCCAGTTTGATGGTTATGGACTGTATTTGACCATGAACTAGTTAGCTGTTATGAACATCTATAGTGGCTCTCTTAAGGTAGATGTTGAGTAGATGTTTTCACAGGCTACATCAGTGTCATGTTCTATGCCTGAGTGTTGGAGCACATACATCTAACACCATTGGACACATATTAATATTTATGTATATTATTATTTTTCTCAACTGCATTGTTAGTTAAGGGCTCATAAAGTAAGCATTCACTGTAAGGTCTACACCTACACAAATTTGATTTGAACATTGTTGGATTGTTCAGATAGCTCTATACAGCAACCTGTAGAATGTATTTACGCTGAAACAGAAAAAGCTCTTTACTGTCTGACGCCTGCCCTGCACTCAGGACCATAATGAAGATGTTGCTGTTTGTTAATGACAGACTAAAGGGCTTGCCCCGACCGTCTCAACACTCTGGGGGGACTGAACCTACCCCTAACATTAACCTTAACCCTCTGTTGTTACCATGATTCTCTATATACTAACTTCCCTCTGTAGTGACAGACCTTCCCCTAACATTAACCTTAACCCTCTGTTGTTACCATGATTCTCTATATACTAACTTCCCTCTGTAGTGACTCTGCCATGATCAGTGGTCTGTGTCTAACCATAGTCAGATAAAGTTATATAGTGGTCTGTTTCTAACCATAGACAGACAAAATTATATAGTGGTCTGTGTCTAACCATAGTCAGATAAAGTTATATAGTGGTCTATGTCTAACCATGGTCTGATAAAGTTATATAGTGGTCTATGTCTAACTATGGTCTGAGAGCCACAACTACCATCCAAAGTCTCTGTAGGTAAATTACCCATTGATGTACGTTGTTGTGTGTCCAAGCTGGTCACTGTCAAAGTTCACCACCTCATATCAGTGTCATTAGAGGTCTATGGGGTCGTTAGGGTTCACAAGTCACAGCCCTGGGCAAAATGTATTTGTTAGCCTCCCTGAAGGTCTGCAATGAGACAATTACTCAGTCACTACTCTGTAGGAGGACCAATAGGGTGAGTGGGGAAGGAGGTAACACCACTGTCACTACTCTGTAGGAGGACCAATAGGGAGAGGGAGGAAGGAGGTAACACCACTGTCACTACTCTGTAGGAGGACCAATAGGGAGAGTGGGGAAGGAGGTAACACCACTGTCACTACTCTGTAGGAGGACCAATAGGGAGAGTGGGGAAGGAGGTAACACCACTGTCACTACTCTGTAGGAGGACCAATAGGGTGAGTGGGGAAGGAGGTAACACCACTGTCACTACTCTGTAGGAGGACCAATAGGGAGAGTGGGGAAGGAGGTAACACCACTGTCACTACTCTGTAGGAGGACCAATAGGGAGAGTGGGGAAGGAGGTAACACCACTGTCACTACTTTCTGGGATCTGACCAGTTACACAACACACATCACCTTTGTTTTAAAAACACACACAGCACAAACAGACTTCACCTTGAGTGAACTCAGCAAAGAAGAAGTTGAGTATTCAACTCTGATTCCCTATCCTCCTGGTATATGTTTCACATGCTATCCAGCTAGATACACTTGAACTGATGTGGCCTTCCTGCTTCTCTGTGAGAGGGCATACCTTTCATTGTGGAGGGATTAAGAGAGAGAAGACTGCAGATGTGAGGATTCTTCCAGGGTGATTTAGAAGTGTCCAGAGACTCTTCACTGCTGCTGCAGGTTCTAGAAGAGGGGGGACGAGGGAGAGTTGAGAAATACCTCAGAGATTGTTTCAGAAAGGCCTAAAATGTTTTAGAGTTAGGAACAGGTCCTTCAGAGACGCTTTCAGAAAGGCTTGGACTATAATGTTTTAGAGTTAGGAACAGGTCCTTCAGAGATGCTTTCAGAAAGGCTTGGGCTAAAAGGGGGGTGGGTTGGCTGGGGCTGGGGTTGGAGATAGATGCTTTCAGAAAGGCTTGGACTAAAAGGGGGTGGGTTGGCTGGGGCTGGGGTTGGAGATAGATGCTTTCAGAAAGGCTTGGACTAAAAGGGGGTGGGTTGGCTGGGGCTGGGGTTGGAGATAGATGCTTTCAGAAAGGCTTGGACTAAAAGGGGGTGGGTTGGCTGGGGCTGGGGTTGGAGATAGATGCTTTCAGAAAGGCTTGGACTAAAAGGGGGGTGGGTTGGCTGGGGCTGGGGTTGGAGATAGATGCTTTCAGAAAGGCTTGGACTAAAAGGGGGGTGGGTTGGCTGGGGCTGAGGTTGGAGCTAGATGCTTTCAGAAAGGCTTGGACTAAAAGGGGGTGGGTTGGCTGGGGCTGGGGTTGGAGATAGATGCTTTCAGAAAGGCTTGGACTAAAAGGGGGGTGGGTTGGCTGGGGCTGAGGTTGGAGCTAGATGCTTTCAGAAAGGCTTGGACTAAAAGGGTAAGGAGGCGAGGGGTGTTAGGGGGGTCACTGGGGCCGGTCGTCTAGTGGGGGGGACTAATAAAAACAAATGAGCGAACAAGGTCAAGGGTCAGGGGGGGTTGAGATCAAGGCTCAAGGATCCCCCACCACCTTACACACACACACACACTGACCCCCTCCCCCCGCACATCTTGTAAGATTGATGAATCCTCAGTGATACAGGCCCAGAGAGAAGCCATTTCTCAGTATCACTTACCTAGAGAGGCCTCTGAACCCTGAGGACAGCTAACCTAGCCGCTAGGAGCAAACCTGGGTTCAAATGCTATTCAAAACGTTTCATATACTGTGACCGTTTGCTGCGTTTACCTTTGCCAGCCTGGATGGCCAAGCGGGTGGGATTTACAACAGTTGGGACATTTCTATAGGGTCCATTGCAACAGGCTAGCTCCGGCAAACAGGAAGTATTTTAAATGATTTAGAATAGTATTTGAACCCAGGTCTGGCTATCAGCTAGTGGTGTGCTGCCCTGCCTCTGCCCCAGACCACCTGTTGGCCTATTAGGTCTTAATGGACCTGGTAATGTAGAGGCCTGGGACCTGGGGACAAGTCGACCTGACTGGAGGCAGGAGGGCTGGATAGAGACAGTCAACACCAAGGTTAAGGAAAGCTACTACCATCCATGACTAGAGCAGCACCACTATGTCTGCCTCCTCAGTACTGTAATGCCTCTTGTTCAAGACAAGTAATAGATGAACGATTGAGGCTAGATACAGACAGTTAACACCAAGGTTAAGAATAGCTACAGACATGCATTAAACTACGAGACTAACGCGGACACTAATGCCTCCTATGCTTGTGTCATTGGACCCCCAATAGACTGGGAACCAGGCTAGATAGACTCCCTGTTCTCTCTCTTCCATTGACATGTAGAAAATACCTGTTCTCCCTCTTCTCATCGACATGTAGAAAAGAAGATGGCTCTGGGTTGAACCTGATGCGGTCAGAACCTGACTGAGGCTCTGATAGAGACAGCTACAGGGGATATACTGACCAATAGCTGAATGACTGGGAAGCTCAGAGATGACACGTTTAATAGGAAGTGGAGGTCGCAGGATGTTCAGTGGTATCTGAAGCAAGGCTGTCCTCTACTGGAGAATAAACATACAACAGCATCCAGGGTATATAAACACACACACACACACACACACACACACACAGTCACAGAACCACACGGACCAGGTGGGGTTATTAAAAATGTAGAGTTTAATATATATATATTTATTCTTGACATTCTGATAAGGATTGCGGTAGGCTTCAGAGTACACACTGACTGTGTTCCACTTTTTATGCTAAGCAGAGGAAACGGGGTGGGCGGGACTTAGCGTTGTGGAGGTGGGGCGTGGTGGTGGTCTTTCCGAGCGGGAGGGACAGCAGGTTTGTTTCTACACTAGTTGTAAAAAGCAGAAGAAGGGAGGAGGCAGTACATCCAATGGGCAACAGCTTCCATGAAGGTGAAGATTTCCCTAGGTACAGGATACTGATGTAGGATCAGCTTCCCGTCCCCATTCATATTATTAACCATAAGTGGGGAACATTTTAAACTGACCAAGTGTCAGCGTCTAAGGGCAACTTCAGTCTACTCAATCTCCAGGGCAACAGCCATTCCTCTTTCAACCCATGACGCCCTCATCATCATGAACTCATCATCATCTTGACCAATCAAAGCACATCAATCAATTTCCACATTTAATCTATAATATTACATTGCATTTTGTAGGTGCCCCTAAAATAACTATATCCCTAAAAAGACAGTGATTGACGTGTCATGGATTATCAAAAGACTACCTTTTCCCCTCTTTCCATCAATCAGAATAAACCTCAAAAACGACATGTAAACAAGTTGACATGTAACAGCAAAACAGACTGGGTGAACTGACATGAGGTTTGGGGTTGGTAGTTAAAACAGACTGGGTGAACTGACATGAGGTTTGGGGTTGGTAGTTAAAACAGACTGGGTGAACTGACATGAGGTTTGGGGTTGGTAGTTAAAACAGACTGGGTGAACTGACATGAGGTTTGGGGTTGGTAGTTAAAACAGACTGGATGAACTGGCATGAGGTTTGGGGTTGGTAGTTAAAACAGACTGGGTGAACTGGCATGAGGTTTGGGGTTGGTAGTTAAAACAAGAATATATACTTAGTAAGACACCCCTGCCCTGCATCCTCACAGAAAATATATGAAGCCAGCACAGACAGTAAACCCTATAGAACACACAATTCAATTATCCGCTTAAAAATTCAAAACATAAATAACCATTGTGAGGGCACTTGCAAATTGTCATACTGTATAATCACCACCACTATCAATATAACTCAGTGTTTATCACCAAGATCTTCATAAACATCATAGATCATTGAGAAGAACACATACTGACTGAGGCATACCATACAACACTGCAGGGGTATTCAATCAGGGGTTCATCCCCCCCTAGGGGTTCATGGAAGTACTGCAGTAGAAAATAGTAGAATGTTTTCTTTCTAATGATGGCAACTTTATTCCTCAACTCCTAATATTGAGCTCATTACACTTATTGGAGCTAACTATATTCACTGGAGCATCTGACATAGGCTTTGAAAAAGCACCCGCGAGTACAAGTCGCAGCAAGTGCTGCTGTGTAGGGTGGGGGTAGGTTGGGGTCTTCACTGTAGGGTAGGTTGGGGTCTTTACTGTAGGGTAGGGTGGGGTCTTCGCTGTAGGGTAGGGTGGGATCTTTACTGTAGGGTAGGGTGGGGTCTTCGCTGTAGGGTAGGGTGGGATCTTTGCTGTAGGGTAGGGTGGGGTATTCGCTGTAGGGTAGGGTGGGGTCTTCGCTGTAGGGTAGGGTGGGGTCTTCGCTGTAGGGTAGGGTGGGGTCTTTACTGTAGGGTAGGGTGGGATCTTTACTGTAGGGTAGGATCTTTACTGTAGGGTAGGGTGGGATCTTTACTGTAGGGCGGGGTGGGGTCTTTACTGTAGGGCGGGGTGGGGTATTTACTGCAGGATAGGCTGGGGTCTTTACTGTAGGGCGGGGTGGGGTATTTACTGCAGGATAGGCTGGGGTCTTCACTGAAGGGTGGGGTGGGGTCTTCACTGAAGGGTAGGGTGGAGTCTTTACTGTAGGGTAGGGTGGGATCTTTACTGTAGGGTAGGGTGGGGTCTTTACTGAAGGGTGGGGTGGGGTCTTTACTGAAGGGTGGGGTCTTTACCGTAGGGTACGGTGGGGTCTATACCGTAGGGTAGGTTGGGGTCTATACCGTAGGGTAGTTTGGGGTCTATACCGTAGGGTAGGGTGGGTTTTTTACTGTAGGTTAGGGTGGGGTCTTTACTGTAGGGTAGGGTGGGGTCTTTACTGTAGGGTAGGGTGGGGTATTTACTATAGGGTAGGGTGGGGTCTTTACTATAGGGTAGGGTGGGGTATTTACTGTAGGGTGGGGTCTTTACTATAGGGTAGGGTGGGGTATTTACTGTAGGGTGGGGTATTTACTATAGGGTAGGGTGGGGTCTTTACTGTGGGGTAGGGTGGGGTCTATACTGTAGGGTAGGTTGGGGTCTATACTGTAGGGTAGGTTGGGGTCTTCACTGTAGGGTAAGGTCAGGTCTTTACTTTAGGGTAGGGTGGGGTCTTCACTATAGGGTAGGGTGGGATCTTTACTGTATTGTAGGGTGGGGTCTTTACTGTAGGGTAGGGTGGGGTATTTAACATAGGGTTGGTCTGGCCACTGTTTTTGACTCTGAGGTTATTAAAGTAAACAACATAATTGCACTTTGATTGAGGAAATGTAAGTCCTGTGATGATGTCAGACCAGCTGTCTTTGACTGGTCTCTCCAAGCAGCCGTGGTGGTCCTTTAAATGACCCAGAGGAATCGTGCACTGTGTCAAATACAACTGGGTCGTTCCACGGAAAGAGTGCCTTTTGGCCCCTTGGATATATGAAGTAGAGAAATTGTGGACCAATATTGAATTTTAAAAGCCTTTCATATTAAATGAAGTGCCCTTTAATATAGACCACATTGGTAATTTAATAAAATCACAACTTTGACATGTCCCTCCATCAACCCTGTGTCACTTTTAGAAAATGTTTAAACAGTTTAATCCCCAGATTTCTCAAAGTTTCAACATCATGGTAAAGCCTTAGTTTAATTTGTTACTTTGACAAAGTCATTTCTGAAAATTATTATTACGTGATTAGTGATTCATTTACCTATGTCCCTAATTTAAGTTCAAGACTGTCACGTGAACTGAACTCTCGTTTTAATAATGGTGAAACTGTTCATTTTTAAATATTTTTTGGGAAAAGAAACATTGAAAATCTAATAGTCAAATCATAGAATAAAAGCAGGCTGGACTCTTTCTGGCCATCTTCTGGTGTTTTGTGGTGGGAACCTGAGCCGGTCGAGCAGAACACCCTGTTACCCATAGATAGACAAGCTTGAAATGTTTTAATTTCAAATTGTTTAAGCTTACATTCAATTGCCCTTCCCTCCCTGTTACACACAACAAACTTCTATTTCCCATGTCATAAGGGGATGTGTGGCTGATTTAAGAAGAAATCGTCAACCCTGTTACTTTATTTGGCACGTAATAGGCACTTACTATAGTAATGTTTTTCTATTTAACCTCTTGAGATGGGAAAATGTGTTTTTCATGACAGAATGTGAAAATTAGGTCAAATCAAACGTTTCCTCTGACCAAGATACACTTCTCAAAAGGCACCAAATTGGTGGAACGACCCTCCTCTCCATCACCATCTCTGATTGATTCCTCATATTACCTGGACTATCCTTGGCAACATATCTTCCAAAAAAACAAACCAGTAAACCGCAACTTCTTCCTCTATATGAGTATAGTGTACTAACGCAGGGTATTTTTCTGTTCATATCGTGTTTGTTTTGAGTAAACAGGTTAAGTATATAACTGAATGACTGACTTTTATAAAGATGTTTTTTTTTGACTGAGCATTTCTTGGGGTTTTACTCAGGGGCCCTCCCAGAACAGTAATACCTTTCTTCACTCATGTTTCTGCAGTGTCACATGTCTGTTGTGTTGTGTTGTTGTGTGGGAATCTGGTAATAATCGTGTGCAGGGGACAAAAATAAACACCACATTATTTATCATATAATTTCTCTACACGTCATAAATATATCATCACATATATTAATATATATGAAAATGTGCCTTTACATTACGCTTCACCTCTTAGGTTTATACACATATTTATGTACAGTTCCTTGCATTTACACTATAGGGTCGAAGATCACAGCGCCTGAAATACAGAGCCTGGACTACAGAGCCTGGACTACAGAACCTGGACTACAGAGCCTGAAATACAGAGCCTGGACTACAGAGCCTGGACTACAGAGCCTGAAATACAGAGCCTGGACTACAGAGCCTGGACTACAGAGCCTGGACTACAGAGCCTGGACTACAGAGCCTGAAATACAGAGCCTGGACTACAGAGCCTGGACTACAGAGCCTGGACTACAGAGCCTGAACTACAAATCCTGAAATACAGAGCCTGGACTACAGAGCCTGGACTACAGAGCCTGGAGTTAAGAAAGAAACATATTTAGAACCTTAAGCAGTCTTTGGAACCTTTGGATCTGATTGGTTGTTTAATGACAGAGCTTCGACTCAAATCTCTAGCCACTTTAATAATTATAATTGGATGAAAATGTATCACTGGCCACTTTAAACGATGCCATTCATATAATGTTTACATATCCTACATTACTCATCTCATATGCATATACTGTACTCCATACCATCTACTGCATCTTGCCTACGCCGGTCAGCCATCGCTCATCCATATATTTATATGTACATACTCGTATTCATTCCTTTACTCTTGTGTGTATAAGATAGTTGTGAATTTGTTAGATTACTTGTTAGATACTACTGCATGGTTGGAACTAGAAGCACAAGCATTTCGCTACACTCGCATTAACATCTGCTAACCATGTGTATGTGACAAATAACATTTGATTTGATTAGCAGTTTTGAGGAGGAACATAATTGGTCCTCTGAGACTGACCCTTCTGTATCAAGCTCTAATACCCTTTTCACACTATCTTGCAAACACAAACTACTGTGCTGGCTTGGATATTTTCCTTTTAAGAGGTTCATTCCAGCATGGATCCAGTAGCTTTAGTGGAGGTGTAACCAGGCCAGAACAATACAGCTTGGTTCTGCTCAGCTCAGAAGTGTGAAAAAGGTAACGTCTCTCCCCAGTCTGAAAGGTGTGATGTCTCTCCCCAGTCTGAAAGGTGTGATGCCTCTCCCCAGTCTGAAAGGTGTGATGTCTCTCCCCAGTCTGAAAGGCGTGATGTCTCTCCCCAGTCTGAAAGGCGTGATGTCTCTCCCCAGTCTGAAAGGCGTGATGTCTCTCCCCAGTCTGAAAGGCGTGATGTCTCTCCCCAGTCTGAAAGGCGTGATGTCTCTCCCCAGTCTGAAAGGTGTGATGCCTCTCCCCAGTCTGAAAGGTGTGATGCCTCTCCCCAGTCTGAAAGGTGTGATGTCTCTCCCCAGTCTGAAAGGTGTGATGTCTCTCCCCAGTCTGAAAGCTGTGATGCCTCTCCCCAGTCTGAAAGGTGTGATGCCTCTCCCCAGTCTGAAAGGTGTGATGCCTCTCCCCAGTCTGAAAGGTGTGATGCCTCTCCCCAGTCTGAAAGGTGTGATGCCTCTCCCCAGTCTGAAAGGTGTGATGTCTCTCCCCAGTCTGAAAGGTGTGATGTCTCTCCCCAGTCTGAAAGGTGTGATGTCTCTCCCCAGTCTGAAAGGTGTGATGTCTCTCCCCAGTCTGAAAGGTGTGATGTCTCTCCCCAGTCTGAAAGGTGTGATGTCTCTCCCCAGTCTGAAAGGTATGTCAGTCCTCAGTCCTCAGTCCTCTAATGTCACTCCCCAGTCTGAAAGGTATGATGTCACTCCCCAGTCTGAAAGGTGTGATGTCACTCCCCAGTCTGAAAGGTGTGATGTCACTCCCCAGTCTGAAAGGTGTGATGTCACCCCCCAGTGTGAAAGGTGTGATGTCACTCCCCAGTGTGAAAGGTATAATGTCACTCAGTCTCTGTGAGCACAGCTCTGCTATTGCATTCAGAAAGGTTTTGAGCAATAAGGGGCCTTCATTTTGGGGACATAAATCAAATGGCTAGTTAGTATTCTGGACCCAACTCGAAAACATATTTCATGTGCATCATTATTGTCTAACGATACAGTTTGATAGTTTAAAACCCCTTCTGAGAATAGCAACAATGCACTGAGTTCTATTCCAAAGACATTCTAATACTGTGCTGGTGAAAATATGTGCATGAATTCATCTTTAACCCTGCACAAATAAATTATTGCTACTTACAAAGCAATCCTACAGATGTCTCCTAACTGTGTATCAATGCAGATGTGTACATGGGGTAGACGTGGTAAGAATAGGGACTGGGGCCAGGAGTGGCACAGACATCAGGGTTGGGGTCCATTCCATTTCAAGTCAGTCATTCAGAAAGTAAACTAAATTGACTGAATTGAAATGGAATGGACCCAAACCCTCCCCAGAGTAGGGTTAGTTATGCATTTCATACTGCATTATTCAATAGACTCTGTTCATCATCATCTCTATAGTGTGCAGAAAACTAGTACTAATAACTCTCTCATCGTATTACCCTGTTAGGAATACAGAGCACTACACACAATGACCCTGAAGACCCACTTTACCCACACATCTACACAACCAGTCAGACCCACTTTACCCACACATCTACACAACCAGTCAGACCCACTTTACCCACACATCTACACAACCAGTCAGACCCACTTTACCCACAGTCAGACCCACTTTACCCACACATCTACCCAACCAGTCAGACCCACTTTACCCACACATCTACACAACCAGTCAGACCCACTTTACCCACACATCTACACAACCAGTCAGACCCACTTTACCCACACAACCAGTCAGACCCACTTTACCCACACATCTACACAACCAGTCAGACCCACTTTACCCACACATCTACACAACCAGTCAGACCCACTTTACCCACACATCTACACAACCAGTCAGACCCACTTTACCCACACATCTACACAACCAGTCAGACCCACTTTACCCAAACATCTACCCAACCAGTCAGACCCACTTTACCCAAACATCTACCCAACCAGTCAGACCCACTATCCCACACATCTACACAACCAGTCAGACCCACTTTACCCACAGTCAGATGCACTTTACCCACACATCTACCCAACCAGTCAGGTTACGAGTTTCCTTCCTTTAGGGTCAGGCCAAACTATTTGTGAGTATGCAATGCATCTATTGCAATTTGAGTGCAGGCTTTTCATATAAGGCAAAAAAAATACTTAAAAAGTCACAAAAAATACTGATCACTGTTTCAAAGAGAGGAAAAAACTAGTATCCACAAAGCAAAAATAAAATATAACTGAACATGGCATTAATACTCCTCCATATAATCCATATGTCTTCTTCCTTCCAAAGGCAACTGGTCCTCCTCTATATGGCATGTGGTGTGTTATTGTTTCTTCACATTGAGTTTACATTACTATTTGCGTAGTATTTCTAAGAGATGTGTTTTGCTTGCAGCCTGCAGATATAGCACAATGTAGGGGTTGGGGGTATTCAGTCCTGGAGTTCCAGGTCAGAGGTCAGGGTTCAGTCCTGGAGTTTCATGTCAAAGGTCAGGTGAGCATTGTGGAGTATAAGAAGAAGCCTTGTTTGTTTGTTTTGTCTGGGAGCGTCGTGGCAGTGCGGTGTGAGCGGGCGAGCAATACAGTCTAACAGTAGGTACAGCTAGCTGGATGTAGGACTGCCACGGTGCCAGCCTCGGGCGAGCACTGATGATGTCACATCATAGGGCTGTCTCAGTGTAATGATGTCATAAGGTGGTGTCCTGGGGTTCGTCGTCCTCAGGCACGGCGTAGGGGTCGTGGCCTGGGTTATCGTCTCTCCCCGGGGGAGGAGAATGCGTCACCGCTCCGTAGCGCCTGCAGGGGGCAGCACCGCTGAACTCGTCGATGAGGCTGTCCAGGTTCACATTGATGGAGGGGATTTCATAATTGAAGTAATCTAATGATGGTTAGTGGGTTGGCATGGTGACAGAGGTGGGATGTGATTATTATGGTGTGGTGGTGGTGAAGAGAAGCATGAGGAAGAGGAGGAGGGCGTATGGTGAGGAGGAGGAGGGCGTATGGTGATGATGGTGTGTAAAAAAGGAATAAAGCAGAAAGGAAATTTAGTTTTTTGAGTCAGAAAAAACTGCCTTCTGTTGTTGTTGTTTGAAGAAAGCAGCAGCAGGTAAGTATGATATGTAGGTCTCTGACACATTCTACACAGGGAATTAGTCATACTGTGTTACTGGGCTAGTTGGAATAACACCAGAGATCTCTGGAGAAGCTATGTCTATAACAGGGAGGTAGTCATACTGTGTTACTGGGCTAGTTGGAATAACACCAGAGACATCTGGAGAAGCTATGTCTATAACAGTACACAGGTCCTTTGTGCTGCTGTCCAAAATAATAACGAAAAGTTAATTCAATTTTGTTCAGTGAAATAAAATAACACGTTTTCAAAATTATTTCACAATGACACAAAACATTAAAAAAACAACGACCAGATTACTGTATTGACCACAGAGGCAACAAGATGTGTGTGGATTGGGCACCAAGACATCGAAGCTTGAATGAACAACGGGAATCATCTCTATTTTTGTGCCCTAAATTGCACCTTATTCCCTATGTAGTACACTACTTTTGACCAGAGCCCTATATAGGGAATAGGGGGCCATTTGGGACACACATTATTATGAGGGAGGGAATTAGTCTACTTGTTTGGTAATTCGCAGAGGTATTGCTGCAGCTGCTGGACAGCAATAATAACCAGAGAATGATGACCGTCTTCCACTGTGTCAGAATGAGATGGAGCAGGAAGCGATGCTGTCTGAGGGAGGGCAGTAAAACAGATGGGTCTGTCCTGAAGCCATGGGTCTGGGATGGGGGTCACCTAGGGGTTACCTGTGAGCCCACACACCTGTCCTGTAGCAGGGGCGAGGTTTGTTGGCATGGGGATGGTGAAAAGGGGCGAAGCGTTAAAGATGGACCTTCGGAGGAAGCGACGCGTCTGCAATGGTGAGCGCTGTAGTGTACGTGATGCGCTCTAGGAAGTCCATAAGCCATGCATACAGTGCGTACGGTCTGAAGAACAGCATGCCGATTTAAGTAACACCAACAGAATGGGACAGCTAGCGAGCGTTAGCATGGCTAATACTGTAACATCAACAGAATGGGGCAGCTAGCTAGCGTTAGCATGACTGATATTGTAAACCCACAGAATGGGGCAGCTAGCTACTGTTAGCATGGGTGATACTGTAACACCAACAGAATGGGGCAGCTAGCTAGCATTAGCATGGCTGGCTGATAGCTAGCTGTTTAGCTAACAGATACAAGATGTATGCATGTTTGAAGCAGGCTGCAGGAGAACCCAGAGGCAGCCACAGCACCAGGCCAGGAGGGGCGAGGCGGGCGGAGCGGTGAGAGATGGAGCGTAGTACGGTAACGTTACTGGCGGGCGAGGTCAATTCTGGCTTACCCTAAAAGTCCCCCTCACACTTAGCCCACACCACACTGACACCCCTGGCCTCACACGGCTGGTACACAACATAGTAGCAGGTAGAGCAGAGCAGGGGAACAAGAGAATCATGAATAGAACACAGGGACACAGAGATAATGACTGGTACTGATACTGACAGGTAGAACAGAGAACCTCATAGAATATTAGAATTAGATTTCTATGGAACACCTCAGATCATAATTATGACATCAGACAAGAAGTAGGCCTATCTGAGTGACCACTTCTTCAATAAGCCTGGTTGCCAGTCTGTTTGTGCTCTCTTGCCAACTCCTTGTGGAATTGCTTGCAAATGTGCAATGGGGTTGGAACGAGCACAAACAGGTCTGGGACCAGCCTAGAATGAGCCATGTTTGTCCTGAGAGAGTAAGTATAGAATTAGAATGACTAGAATAGACATTCCCCTTTCAGTCAACATTCCATGATGAGTGGAACAATGTCGGCTATATTCATGGATTGCATGTTGCGTCACAACATGGCTATGAAGATTCTCTTGAGCGGTGCCCGACTGAAGGTCAATGCATTGTCAATGGGCACTAATGAAGATCTAGCCTAAAGTGCATTATACTGGCTTGGAAACCTAATGATATTACAAAGGAGACAAGCTATTAGTAGGAAAACCTTTTCTCATCATTGTGGCGTAGTCAGATTGACCTTAGATGCAGTATAACATCTAAGACTGAGGGACAGTCCTGGGTATTTGCTAGCTAACGTTAGCATTGCTAGACATTTAACTAACTTTGATAGCTAATCTCTCTAAAGTGAATTTGATGATGACATAATGATGGCAAACTTGTTTCCTACTAATTACTTGCTGACTTTAGCAATATCGTCATACTTCCAGGCCACTATAGTGTAATCTATAGTGTAATTTAGACTAAACAGTCATTAGCTGAATGACTGGGCATCACTCGACTTTCAGGCACCACAATGGCTGAGGCGTTCACAACGACGCATGATGCGACCAAATGACGGTGAATACACTGTCAAATTGCCATGGTATGAGGGGGTTTGTCTGTTCTAGTCATTCTATTTCTATGCGTGTAAGCCTGGGACCTACCTAGCTCTGGCGTACTGTATGAGGAATAAACAGAGAGGAAGCGCATGATGAATCTAATGAAAACTTCCATACAAGCAGGACATCGCTATGCTTCCCTGATGTTTCCTCACAATACTTAGAAACATCAGCACATAACACAAGCAATGGATACATAGTGTAGATTTCTCTCTACAATGTGCAACAAAAAATCTTAATATTTACAACATATTGTTCTTCTCGGACGACTGCGTTTGTCTGTCTAAATAAAGGCCACCGTTATTCAATAAAACATTATTTTATAGAACGGGTGAATCAGTAGCGATAGGATGCTGATTTCCCTAGTTCTACTAGCTACACCTGTCCACCGTCTCCATTGGACAGTGCCACAGCCAGTCTGAGAGCGGGACGCGGCTGCATCGTCCCTGACCACACCTGTGGTGGTTGGGTCAGTGGAAGTGGTGGTGTCGTTGCCGTGGTTACGTGATCATCATGTTGTTTACCTGTGGACATGCTCTCCCCGGGGGACAGTCCGTCCAGGATGCCCTGCTCCAGTGGCCCAGGGCCAACAAGGGTGGCCCCCGGCTGAGGGATGGTGGGTGGCTGAGGAGGGGGCAGGCTGGGCCTCTGCCGGGGCTTAGGGGTCGGCCGACACTTGCCCAACGTGCCGGTCAGAGAAGGGGGGGAGGACAGGGACCCCAGGGACCCACAGAGAGGGGTCTGACCAGGGGAGGAGGCCCCTAGTCCTCCAGGGGCCTGTGGGTGACCGGCCAGTCCATAAGGGGAGGGGGTGCTGGGAGGGGTGGGGGACAGGCTGACCGGCGACGGCTGACCTGTGGATTGGTCCGAAATCCCACCAGAACCACCTGACTGACCATAGCCAGCTGGAACCTTTGGAGGGACAGGGGCCAGCTTCTTAGAGCCTGGAGACAGAGAATAAGATAGTTAGCATGAACATGAATATCTAAAGTAAATGAACACATCTAAAACTAAACCTACTTTTATACCAGGGGTTGGAACCGGTTCAGAACCGAAAACCGGAAAATAGATTTTTTTTAAGGAACAGAACCCGAACCAAAAACGAAAGTGATCTATACTGTTCTGGACCAGAACCGTTATTCTAAAAAACAGTTAATAAAGTTATTTTACGTTCCAGGCATTTTTTTTACAGTCACCCCCCCCAAAAAGCACCTATGCAAAGCCCTCACTCTGTCACTCAGAAACGTATTCTAGCGTCTGTTCTTAATTCTAGTGCTGCTCTGCACACACAAGCTTGTTAGCTAGCATAGAAGCCTCTCCTCTGTAGGCATAATTCTGTGAGCCTAATTCAGATAATGCATGTCATAACAAGATGACCAGCGCTTCAAAGCAAGCTTCCTCCATCATCTCTCGCTCTCTCCTCACCCTCAACACTTCAGTTGCATCTTGTGCCCTACACTGTGACTGGCACAGTGGGTGTGTTTGTCTTTCATTATGATTAAACCATGCTGTTACGGCAAAATACAATTTGCTCTTAACGATTTTCCTATTCAGATTAAATTGCTTACCACAGCAAGCTTCTCTATCCGCACTGATTGGTGAAGTAATTTAATGTTGAGATAAATGTATAAAGGAACAGAAAGGAATGATATAAACCAGTACTTTTGTCTGGATTCGAACCTGTTCGAACTTTATTTTGCTGGTCAGAACGGTGAAAAAATGTTTGGTTCCAACCCCAGTTTTATACAGTAAAACAAATTAATATAAACATTTTGATAACCAACAAATTAGATTAGACATGTACAATACATTCAGTGTCTGTTTTCTGAATCATGTTGAATGGAGAATGTCCATGGAACGTGTTTAGGGTTTAATCCAGCAAAGGCTTACTATGAATCCTTCCAAAACCGCCCAAAGTCATACATTTGTTTTATAGGTAAAACAACAAGAATCAAAAGATATTGATCCGACTGTTGAACCGCTGACCTTTGCGCATGTTGTGTGGGCTGTGTTCTGTGGAGTGGGGCGACTGGCTGCAGCTCTGCTGGCCAACACCAGGGCACCGTCGGACCTGCCACCTGCACCCCCTTGTGACCAATCACTGGAGAGCTCTCCTTACTCCTCAGTGTACTGGTGAAGGAGAGAGGATGTTAGTCTGCTGTCACTGTCCACTTATAAACTACATCGCAATGTCATCGCTACAGAAATGTCCTTCATTTATTTGACTATTATTTTAACAGGGACCACTGAGAATAAGGTCTCTTTTACAAGGTAGCCCTTCTTAATTGTCATCATCATCATATCATCATCATATAACCTTAATCAATGTCAGTGGTCTCCAACCTACTACATAGTATCTGGGTCTGTTGTGTTGCTCCAACCTACTACATAGTATCTGGATCTGTTGTGTTGCTCCAACCTACTACATAGTATCTGGGTCT